>CM064560.1:18792761-18912101 GCA_032716605.1 Paralithodes platypus | reverse complement strand
TCTGGCAACATTTCTCGAATATTTTGCACTGGTATCGGAAACTAGACTGATGGTAGATACACTTAGGTAGCTGTAGTATATTAAATGTTGACCTCGTAAGCTACCAGACCAATGTTAAGTATAAATGTTGAGGGAAAAAGCGCTCGTGTGATACCGGCTGAAGAAATATAGATAGGGCTACTGAGAAAAAATAAAATAAAGTGAGAGGGCGAGAGAAAATGATTGACCAGTTGAAGGCAAGATATATAACAAGGTAAGGGAAATTGAATTGTGTGGGAGGGTGTGTGGTGGTGGTGGTGGTGGTGGTGGTGGTGGGGGGGGGGGGGGGGGGGGGGGGGTCAGGTTAAACTGGCAGGTAGAACAGGTATGCTCGCCCTCTTCTTGTGTGGGAGTGGGAGGGTGTGTGGTGGTGGTGGTGGTGGTGGGGGGGGGGGGGGGGCATGTAGAACAGGCATGCTCGCCCTCTTCTTTCCGGTATTTGTATTTGATATATTTTCTTATGTTTATCATAATCAAACGCGAATGAAAATGAATAAGTATTTAAATGCCAACCTCAATAGTATACTTGTGTAACATAAATACAAACAGAATTAGCCTAGATATCATGGTTACAATTAGGTTAATAGGTTAAACAAATATATACCATTTTAAACATTGTAATAGATCATGCCCGGTGCCAATTGTAATAGTAATCCTGTCCAGATCGCCAATTGTAATAGATCATAAGACTAATAGGTTACTGTAACACTTGCCCATTATCTAGGAAATAAACCTATAATTGATAGTGTCGTTACTTTAGATCAACAATAGACAAATATCCCTTGTGAAATTATGGCAACAAAAGTCCCAGAACATGCTATACATTTATATCTATACTGACTCGATGCAGTAATATATTTGAAAAGAAAATTGCAGGTCCCAGCTTGCGGGATAATAGAGTACACGGATTTATTGTAATGATAGGTATATATTGATAATAATTATATTCTTAAAGTTAGTAAGAATTAAAGAAACAAACATTCCTACTAAAATTGTTTTATTGAATAGCGACACTGAAATTGCATTTTATCAAAGGGACAATTTCATTCACACACTCAGCCACTCAATCTAACCCACTTATCTAATCCACTTACCTAAATACAATTACCCAGTATTATAACTACCCCTAAGATTACCCCAAATCATTATACTGATTACTGCTTGTCACACGAAATCTCACATCAACCAACCCTTTAGTCTACTGTGTTACTGAAATCGTCTAGCCCAGCAAATGACCGCATGATCGAATAAGGTACGAGATTTTCCCACACTCACAGTACCCGTCAATCACACTCATCACTCTCTCTCTCTCTCACCTCGGTTACGTGACTCGCTAGACTAATGAGAGTTGCCTAATCAAAGGGTCTCAAAAAGGCAGAACGACAAGCCCTTCAAGCCGACACTCCTCTAGCGGTAACCATCACCCTCTGTGGGGTTAAGATGCTACGGCGTCACTCACACATCCGCACACATCCACACACACGTGACTCGCTAGACTAATGAGAGTTGCCTAATCAAAGGGTCTCAAAACGGGCAGTACGACAAGCCCTTCAAGCCGACTATCCTCTAGCGGTAACCTCACCCTCTGTGGGGTTAAGCGTTACGGCGTCACTCACCACACCCGCACACATCCACACACACGTGACTCGCTAGACTAATGAGAGTTGTCTAATTAAAGAGTCTCAAAACGGGCAGTACGACAAGCCCTTCAAGCCGACTATCCTCTAGCGGTAACCTCACCCTCTGTTTGGGGTTAAGCGTTACGGCGTCACTCACCACACCCGCACACATCCACACACCCCTGGCCACGTGCATAGCTAAATCAGTGGGATATCGCCGCAGGAGAACAATGTCGCCCTGGGCATCCCTAGCCTTTAGCAAGCCCTCTGTGGGGTCATGCTTACACCTGCCATTCTCGGCCATAGCATTAAGCTAATTCGGTCGGCGTCCACAACCTTGGCCATGTGCACGGTCTGGCTCAGTCCTGGTGACTGGCCAACGCACACAAAGCACACCACCACACATCACTCTCACCACCACACATCACTCTGGGTATCTCAATCAACGTTGACACTTGTCTAATGAATTGGACTCACCTGATTATGGTTGAAATTAGGGCACGAGGTGCCCTCGCAGCCCTGCCGACCCATTCATCGCGGGCACAACAAAATTGGACTATCTAGTTGGGGTCGGGCAGGAGGAGAATAAGGCCTGTACTGGGCATTCCTGCCCCCTTTATAACCTCTGTTTTCCCCTCCCCCATCACATTTTGAATTTGGTGCCAATGAAAAGACTGGACACTCCCTATGGACCACGCCTACAACATGAAAGCACACACACATGTACGCGTAACGGCGGCCTACCCACAGCTCACAAGGAAGAGGGGGGGGGGGGGGGGGGGGGGGGGGGGGGGGGGGGGGGGGGGGGGGGGGGGGGGGGGGGGGGGGGGGGGGGGGGGGGGGGGGGGTACGGCACCACACGCACACATGATACGCGAGGTGCCTAGCGGTACACAGGCCTATGCCTGTGCCTCCACCCCTCACCTCTCCCTTTCTCTACAGCTGTTCCCGCCTCCCAAAATTTTTCCCGCGGCTCGAGAAATATAGGCTAACCCTATAGTATATTAATCACAGTCACGGTCTTCTGACCCGTGACAAACATGTTTGTGAGTGTGTATTATGCGGTTTTTGGGGCCACTAATATTATACCAGTACAATATCAACGCCCTGCTACGGTCTATCATTCCCATTACCAAGAGCCACAAACAAAGTCTATTCCGTCCAAAAAGCAATACACCTGGACTAATGTGTAGTTTGTAGACAAGCATTGCAGGGGTAAATTGGTATCAAACTATTATTTTGTTTATGTTTATATGTAAATAATTAATAATAATTGAGCAATAGCTTTAAGGGGGGTGACCTGCTTTTTTTCTCTCCTCTCTCTCTCTCTTTGGTTTGTATCCATTCGGCCCCATTCAGCCTACTGTTTTAAGACGTGTACCCCCATTCAGGTGTCAATATTTTCCTGGCGAGCAGTAGCGAGCCAGCATATATATATATTTTTTTTTACAGCAAGCTAAATTTGTACATTTTTCGATAGAAAAATTTCTCCGGCAAAGCCGGATTTCTCCATACAATGCTGGCTCGCTATCGCTCGCCAGGAAGAAGTCGACACCTGGATGGGGATAAACGTCTTAAAACAGTTGGCTGAATGGGGCAGAATGGATACAAGCCAGAGAAAGACAGAAAACAAATAGCAGGTGACCCCCCTTAATACGCGGTGTGTGAGCCTCATAGTCACCTTAAGGGGTGAGGAGACGTTTTTCTGGTCCCCTTTCTCCCTCATGTTTAGCCCCAATAGTTTTTAGATTTTAAGGTGTTTGCACCATTAGTTTGTCGATTCTAAGACCTTTCGCCCCATTTCTTTGTCAATATTAAGACCTTTCGTGCTATTTAGTTGTCGATTTTTTTCCTGGCGAACGATAGTGAGCCTGTAATTTTGTAAGAACCGGCCTTCGGTCGGGAAAATTTGTCTCCCGAAAAATGTACAAGTCAATCTACAAGGACGATCCCTAATGGACGTTTTTTAATAAGTTTGATGGAGGTCTAGGGAGGAAACTAAAAAAAAATATCAAAATTATAATTATATAAAAAAAGGAAATAAATACGTCCCCCCTCCCTCCCCCCCCCCCTTAATTAGCGAGGTAATTAACACGGTCTTCGTGTAACTCAGAAGTGCTATTGTTTTGGTGAGATTAATCAAAATAATATTATACGCGGCGGCGGCGTGTGAGCCTCCTCCACTTTGATGTTGGGGGGGGTAGTGCAGCCGGCTACTTCATTAGGGCACACAGACAGTTTTTCTGGACCCCCTTCTCCCTAATGTTTAGCCCCTCTAGTTTTGAGATTTTAAGACGTTGGTTCCATTAGTTTGGGGATTTTATGACCTTTCACCCCATTTCTTTGTAAATAGTAGGACCCTTCGTGCCATTTAGGTGTCGATTTTTTCCTGGCGAGCGATAGCGAACCTGTAATTTTAGGAGGAATCGGCCTTTGGCCGGGACATTTTACTACCGAAAAATGTACAAACCTATCTTGAAGGGGGTGTTTTCCTAAGCTTAATGGAGGTCTAGGGAGGAAACTAACACAATATATATATGAATAAAATAAATGAATTAATAGACCAAATAAACAGCCAGCGTTCCCTTCATCAGGTCAGGTGAAGGTATTGAGGGATAAGCCTTTACAACGATATCTCGTAGCTACTTTTTACTTTCCTTTGTTTCTCAAGAGTGTAGAGAGGGGAGGAGGAGTGTTGGAGAGAGAGGAAGCTGTTGGAGTGGGTTTGTTGTGTGTGTTTGTGTTTGTTTCTGAAGAGTAGAGAAGGGAGAAGGAGTGTTGGAGAGAGAGGAAGCTGTTGGAGTGGCTTTGTTGTGTGTGTTTGTGTTTGTTTCTGAAGAGTGTAGAGAAGGGAGAAGGGGGTGTTGGTTGTGTGTGTTTGTGTGTGTTTCTGAAGCGTGTAGAGAAGGGGAGTGTTGGAGAGAGAGGAAGCTGTTGGAGTGGGTTTGTTGTGTGTGTTTGTGTTTGTTTCTGAAGAGTGTAGAGAACGGAGAAGGAGTGTTGGAGAGAGAGGAAGCTGTTGGAGTGGGTTTGTTGTGTGTGTAAAGCTTACCTCTCATCGTAGAGGTTGAGGATATCGTAGAAGAAGCCACAGAGGTTTGTTAAACAGGAACGTTTTTTACGAAAGCCGTGTTGAGTATCTTTAAGTATGTTATTTTCCTCTAAGTGATTTACGAGTCTGTCTCGTATGACCGTTTCTAGCATTTTACATACAACTGAGGTTAAGCTAATTGGACGATAGAGAAGGGAGGAGGAGTGTTGGAGAGAGAGGAAGCTGTTGGAGTGGGTTTGTGTTTGTTTCTGAAGAGTGTAGAGAAGGGAGAAGGAGTGTTGGAGAGAGAGGAAGCTGTTGGAGTGGCTTTGTTGTGTGTGTTTGCGTTTGTTTCTGAAGAGTGTAGAGAAGGAGTGTTGGAGAGAGAGGAAGCTGTTGGAGTGGCTTTGTGTTGTTTGTGGTGTGAGAGTGTAGAGAGGGGAGGAGGAGTGTTGGAGAGAGAGGAAGCTGTTGGAGTGGGTTTGTTGTGTGTGTTTGTGTTTGTTTCTGAAGAGTGTAGAGAAGGAGTGTTGGAGAGAGGAAGCTGTTGGAGTGGCTTTGTTGTGTGTGTTTGTGTTTGTTTCTGAAGAGTGTAGAGAAGGGAGAAGGAGTGTTGGAGAGAGAGGAAGCTGTTGGAGTGGCTTTGTTGTGTGTGTTTGCGTTTGTTTCTGAAGAGTGTAGAGAAGGGAGAAGGAGTGTTGGAGAGAGAGGAAGCTGTTGGAGTGGGTTTGTTGTGTGTATCATTATTCTGTAAGAGAGAGTGTCAGTGGTTGTCTTTGGTGGCTGGTATCCACTACAGGCTGTCCACTTGTCTTGAAAGGTTTGTGTTAAAACTCCCCCAGACATATATGACGCGATCGCGTCATATGAATAAGTCCACCAAAAACTCATATGACGCGATCGCGTCATATGGACTTATCTGTATACATTTATAATAAGTTATATGACGCACTAGCGTCATATGGAGCTCAGTAAGTCCGATAAGTTACCTCACGATAAAACCGTTGGTGGCAACCCCATTCACCTCCGATAATTCTAGCGGGCCGCAGTGTTGTTTTGAGTGTAGTGCGCGGCAGTGGCAATGATCCTGGGGCTCCCGCCTCCTCGGACTTATTGGAACATAATATGTCGCAGGGAGTTAATGGTACTTGCATTTTATACGATTATTCGAGACATTTAGCTAAAAGATTCATATTATACCGGTATAATGAAAGTGAAAATCGTCATATATATATATTTATACTGTATATATATATATATATATATATATATATATATATATATACAGGTATATATAAACTAAAACTGAATGAAATCTAAGGTCTAGTGTGGATTGGCTGGAACTTCCCCGCTCACTGTTCATTGGTTCCGGCGCCAGCTACCCAGCCGGAAGTTGAAAGCAATAGCGCTAACTGGTAGTGGCAGATGTGAGCTACGCTTAGAGCTGTGTGGGCACATTTGTTAAAGGGTTATTGTCTGGAACAACTCAGTGAGAGCTGAGGTGAGTCTGAGGTACTAGAAGGGTATTCGTGGATGTGGTTTCCCGCCCACTCACCAACTCTCTGCAATCTCTCTGCAATCTCTCTCTCTCTCTCTCTCTCTCTCTCTCTCTCTCTCTCTCTCTCTCTCTCTCTCTCTCTCTCTCTCTCTCTCTCTCTCTCTCGCTCTCACTCTCTCGCTCTCTTCGCCGCAATGTTGCATCTCTCTCGCTATTCTATTGCTACTATAATAATTATCAATGTTCCTCAGAGCTTGTCCAGTGTATACCACCTCCTCTATGTAGGGTACGTAGTACCCGTCTTGCAACACAATCCCACCCCTACTCTGCGCAACTCACCAACCCAAGAGTGAAACGGTATTCTCAGACTTTCTTCTATTCAACTGCTGAGCTCTGGAACTCTCTCCCAGAATCAGTCTTTCCCTCTTTCTACGACTTAAATTGCTTTAAACTCCGTGTGTCCAGGCATTTTGGCTCGAACGTCCCTTGATTTTGGCCCTGTCACTCTTTCAACTCTGGGGGAGGCACTCGATACAGGCAATTCTACCTTTTGTCTCCCTCACTCACATAGAAAAATAAAAAAAAAGTGTTGAAGCGTGAGCTGTGCGAGAATTACCCCCTTTATTGTTAATGGTCAACATAATGTGAGGTTGGTTTGATATTGGTTCTTGCCAGCCGGGTCAGTTATTATTGTTAATGGTCAACATAATGTGAGGTTGGTTTGATATTGGTTCTTGCCAGCCGGGTCAGTTATTATTGTTAATGGTCAACATAATGTGAGGTTGGTTTGATATTGGTTCTTGCCAGCCGGGTCAGTTATTATTGTTAATGGTCAACATAATGTGAGGTTGGTTTGATATTGGTTCTTGCCAGCCGGGTCAGTTATTATTGTTAATGGTCAACATAATGTGAGGTTGGTTTGATATTGGTTCTTGCCAGCCGGGTCAGTTATTATTGTTAATGGTCAACATAATGTGAGGTTGGTTTGATATTGGTTCTTGCCAGCCGGGTCAGTTATTATTGTTAATGGTCAACATAATGTGAGGTTGGTTTGATATTGGTTCTTGCCAGCCGGGTCAGTTATTATTGCCTAATTTAACTAACCTAAATCTAAACCAGCTGTGTTAGAATTAAAGTTGTCTTAACTGCGAGTTGGCTGATAACCGGTGTTTGTAAATATAACTATTAATGGTTTCTTGCACATTAAATATGTTAAGCATTTATTGTAATTCTAGTAATACGAGTCCTGTTTGATTGGTTCGTAAATATAAAGTTAATTAAAGCTCACCTTGTAAGTTTCATTTACTAGTTTTATTTGCACATTTACTAGTTTTATTTGCACATATACTAGTTTTATTTGCACACTTACTAGTTTTATTTGCACATTTACTAGTTTTATTTGCACACTTACTAGTTTTATTTGCACATTTACTAGTTTTATTTGCACATTTACTAGTTTTATTTGCACATTTACTAGTTTTATTTGCACATTTACTAGTTTTATTTGCACACTTACTAGTTTTATTTGCACATTTACTAGTTTTATTTGCACACTTACTAGTTTTATTTGCACATTTACTAGTTTTATTTGCACATTTACTAGTTTTATTTGCACATTTACTAGTTTTATTTGCACACTTACTAGTTTTATTTGCACATTTACTAGTTTTATTTGCACATTTACTAGTTTTATTTGCACACTTACTAGTTTTATTTGCACATTTACTAGTTTTATTTGCACATTTACTAGTTTTATTTGCACATTTACTAGTTTTATTTGCACATTTACTAGTTTTATTTGCACACTTACTAGTTTTATTTGCACATTTACTAGTTTTATTTGCACACTTACTAGTTTTATTTGCACATTTACTAGTTTTATTTGCACACTTACTAGTTTTATTTGCACATTTACTAGTTTTATTTGCACACTTACTAGTTTTATTTGCACATTTACTAGTTTTATTTGCACACTTACTAGTTTTATTTGCACATTTACTAGTTTTATTTGCACACTTACTAGTTTTATTTGCACATTTACTAGTTTTATTTGCACACTTACTAGTTTTATTTGCACATTTACTAGTTTATTTGCACACTTACTAGTTTTATTTGCACATTTACTAGTTTTATTTGCACACTTACTAGTTTTATTTGCACATTTACTAGTTTTATTTGCACATTTACTAGTTTTATTTGCACTGAAGATATAATCACAAGATTTGGATATTGACGAGGTGTGGCAATTTGGATAGATTAATCTTTTCGTTCGTGGTTATTTATATTGAAGAGTTGTTATTTATAAATTTTAACTGTATAACCTACACTGAACATTCGGCAGTATTCCTTTTGGCCGCTTTAATTATATATGATTGTGGTTTCTTTCATGTAATAATTGTCTTTATACTGTTTATACATGATTGGTATCTATAACTCTTTTCTTTAGGCTATTCATAATTTAAAGTTATCTTTGTTTCAGTTCATGTAACACTGTAATAGTGTTGGAAGGTTGATAGTTTGGAGTAGCCTCAATCCTTCACTCTGTTACTCCTGGTTGTTTACTGTAGTGACAGAAGTGGCAACTGATACAGAACCAACTATAGTCTATTCGTTGTAAGTAGGCGAGAAATCATGACCTCTAACCTCTGTAACTCAAAAACGAATAGAGTAATCAGGCTAATATGTCTACCATTTGGGAAGAGTCAGTCAAGGAATAGATGCGGACATTTACAGCCAATTTGTTCTAGCCCATTTTGAGTTACAGAGGATAGAGGTCATGATTTTTCGCCTACTTATAGCCAATAGACTATAGGCCGTAATATATATAGTATTTTTGTATTGAAACATTATTGAAGCCGATACAGTGACTCCGAGAACATCCGCTGTTCGTGTGACGCAGATACGTCTTTTGTATTATATGTTAGCTATATTTAAACGATATTGTGCAGCTTAAGAAGGATCTGTGGTAGTAAAAATGGATAATTAAGATAGTTCGAAGCCCTTTATTGCTGGAGGCCCTTCTTCAACTTAATAAAATCGTCTAAATATAGATTGAATATAATGAAAAAGGCGTATCCGGTACAGAAGGGGTTAAAGAAGGACCTATGGTATTCAGAGTTATTTTGAGATGGCATTAAGGGGAGATCCTCCACTTCAGGGATTTTTTTTCTTGACCCCCTTCTCCCTCATGTTTAGCCCCATTGCTTTTGATATTATAAAACGTTTGCCCCATTAGTTTAGCGATTTTAAGAACTTTCACCCCATATTAAGACCTTTTGTGCTATTCAGGTGTCGATTTTATCCTGGCGAGCGATAGCGAGCCTGTAATTTAAGAGGAACCAGCCTTCGGCCGGGACATTTTTCTACCGAAAAATGTACAAATTTATCTTGAAAGGGACTCAAGGGGGTGTGTTTTTAAGCTTGATGGAGGTCTAGGGAACAAAGTAAATACCTCCCCTTAACCCCTCTGTGCTAGAGCTCGGTTATAAGCTAAACAAAGGCGTATAATGGTAACCAGCAATAAATGAAAGTGACGTCATCGTGCTGAAGGGGTTAACCTTAGCTGCACCACTGGGAGTCGTTGGTTGAGCCTCATTAAGGGGGTAGTCGTTGGTTGAGCCTCATTAAGGGGGTAGTCGTTGGTTGAGCCTCATTAAGGGGGTAGTCGTTGGTTGAGCCTCATTAAGGGGGTAGTACTCGCTTTTTCTGGACCTCCTTCTCCCCCATGTTTAGTATATTAGTTTTGAGGTTTTAAGACGTTCGCTCCGTTAGTTTGGCGATGTTGAGACCTTTCGCCTCATTTGTTTATCAATATGAAGACCTTTCGTGCCCTTTAAGTGTCGATTATTTTCCTGGCGAGCGAAAGCGAGCCTCTAATTTTAGAAGGAACCTGCCCTCGGCCGGGACATTTTGCTACCGCAAAATGTACAAATTTACCTTGAAAGGTGGTCTAGGGCGTGTTTTTCTAAGCTTGATGGAAGTCTAGCGAGGAAATTCAAAACATATTAATAAATAAGTATATAGAGCAAAAACCATGCACTACCCCCTTAAGGAAATACATGATCACTGCTAGACTGTAGGCTTAACTATGGGGCCAGGGAAATACATTGTCACTGCTAGACTGTAGGCTTAACTATGGGGCCAGGGAAATACATTGTCACTGCTAGACTGTAGGCTTAACTATGGGGCCAGGGAAATACATTGTCACTGCTAGACTGTAGGCTTAACTATGGGGCCAGGGAAATACATTACCACTGCTAGACTGTAGGCTTAACTATGGGGCCAGGGAAATACATTACCACTGCTAGACTGTAGGCTTAACTATGGGGCCAGGGAAATACATTGTCACTGCTAGACTGTAGGCTTAACTATGGGGCCAGGGAAATACATTGTCACTGCTAGACTGTAGGCTTAACTATGGGGCCAGGGAAATACATTGTCACTGCTAGACTGTAGGCTTAACTATGGGGCCAGGGAAATACATTGTCACTGCTAGACTGTAGGCTTAACTATGGGGCCAGGGAAATACATTGTCACTGCTAGACTGTAGGCTTAACTATGGGGCCAGGGAAATACATTGTCACTGCTAGACTGTAGGCTTAACTATGGGGCCAGGGAAATACATTGTCACTGCTAGACTGTAGGCTTAACTATGGGGCCAGGGAAATACATTGTCACTGCTAGACTGTAGGCTTAACTATGGGGCCAGGGAAATACATTGTCACTGCTAGACTGTAGGCTTAACTATGGGGCCAGGGAAATACATTACCCCTGCTAGACTGTAGGCTTAAGGGGAGGTTTCCACTTGAGGGATTTTTTTCTTGACCCCTTTCTCCCTCATGTTTAGCCCCATTGCTTTTGATATTATAAAACGTTTGCCCCATTAGTTTAGCGATTTTAAAAACTTTCACCCCATATTAAGACCTTTCATGCACTTCAGGTGTCTATTTTATCCTGGCGAGCGATAGCGAGCCTGTAATTTAAGAGGAACCGGCCTTCGGCCGGGACATTTTTCTACCGAAAAATGTACAAATTTATCTTGGAAGGGGATCAAGGGGGTGTAATTTCAAGATTGATGGAAGTCTAGGAAACGCACTAAAAACCTCCCCTTAACTAGGGAGCCGGGGAAATTAATCACTACAATTTTGACTCTCATATAAAAACATGCTTAAGGGGAGACGGGCTGGTTTTTTGGTCTATTAATTATTTTATTAATTTATTTGTTTTTAGTTTTCTCGCTAGACCTCCCTCAAACTTAGAAAAACATCCCCTAGACACACCCTTAAGATAAATTGATATATTTTTCGGTAGAAAAATGTCCTGGCCGAACTCCGGTTCCTCTTATAATTACAGGCTCGCTATCGCTCGCCAGGAAAAAATCGACACCTAAATGGCACGATAGGTCTTAAAATGTACAACAAAATGGAGCTAAAGATAATATCACCAAACTAATGGGCCAAACATCTTAACATCTGAAAACTAATAGGGCTAAACATGAGGGAGAAAGTGATCCAGAAAAACGGCCTGTCTCTCCCTAAATTGTCGAGAGTGATGCAGGTTAGGGTTGGATATATGAAGGGGAGATGGGCCGGTTGTCTGGTACCCCTTCTCCCTCGTGTTTAGTCCCATTATGGTGGGTTCACACATTCACGTATATTGCTCCCGTCAGCTCCCGTCTGTTGTAAACGAAGGTATATTGGTAGTTGGCAACCGATTACGTAAAACGTAATGGCATAATACGCAAAACGTAAATGAAATTGCGGCCAGTCAGGGGGTTACTCACGCATGGCGCGAGTAGAAACGAGTAGCCCACGTGGGTCGGGAATGTTGTGGGTGCGGCCAAGGCCGCGCGGTTGTTGAATCGAGTGGAATAAAAAACGTGACTCGCCCTCACGTATGTCAAAAGACGGGAAAACTTACGACCGACCAGGCCACCACGGCCGTCTGACCGGAGCAGCCTCGTCAGACGTAGCAGCTACCACGTCAGACGAGAGCTGCTCCCGTCAATCTTAGAAAGTTCTCGTCGAACGTGAAAGTATACGTTCGTTTGGCAACGCCGCTGCACTGCGTGTTGCCGGGAAGACGCGGCAATGTCGTACGGGGGGGTATATAGGGACAGCGGGAGTGACTGCCGTCATACCTCACACCACACCACGACGACCACCACCATCCCTGCTACTCTGCCACCCTGCCTGCCACCCTGCCACCCTCTGCACGCTGCCCTGCCCTGCCCTGTCACCATGGCTACCAAGGCTACCAGGAGAAGCATGAAGAAGATGTCTGCAATCTCACCTCCTGTCCCCACGCCTGCAACCTCGCCTGTCCCCTTGACGCCTGCAACCTCGCCTGTCCCCTCGAACTCTCCAACCTCACCGCCTGGCCCCTCGACCTCTGCAACCTCACCGCCTGTCCCCTCGACCTCTGCAACCTCACCACCTGTCCCCTCGTCGTCTGGAACCTCGCCGATTAACCCCTCTGACGGTGAAGTGTTATTAATGAATATACCCGACGATGATGGAGAGGTGTTGGACGGGTGGGTTTCGTCCTCGTAGGATGTTGTGCAGAATGCATGAGGCCAACACAACAACCTCTGCACGCTCAGGTTTCATAGATATTGGAGTGTGCAAAACCCGGAAGCGGTTAGCAAGAATGCCAAAGGCGTTCTCTACCACCCGGCGGCCCCTGCTGAGTCTGTAGTTGTAGATCCGTTCAGGTTTCGAGAGGAATCGTTGGGGGTAGGGCTTCATCATGTAGGGGCGCAGAGGGAATGCATCATCCCCTACTAAGAAGTAGTCCGTGGGTGGTCCAGTGTGATCGGTAGAGATGACCTCGGGGGGGGGGCAGTTTGGCAGTCTGTGTTTCAAGCAACTTAGACAGAGGGGTGTGTGTAAAGCCACCACCATCAGCCTCTGATCCTATGGCCCCAACGTCGACGTAGATGAATTTGTAGTTGGAGTCAACAATTGCCAACAGGACAATGGAAAAAAACTTCTTGTAGTTGAAGTAATATGTGCCACCAAAGGAGGGGTTGCGGATCCGTATGTGTTTGCCATCAATGGCTCCTACACAATGCGGCAGGTTCCATCGTTCCTCAAAGCCGCTGGCAACCTCCTTCCATTCATCAGGCGATTGTGGCGTTTTGAGCTCCTGATCTCTGTAGACAGAGATGATGGCCTGGCATGTGTCTGGAACAATTTGGCTGATGGTGTTGTGGGCAACACGAAAGTTGTATTGCAGGCTCTTATAGGAATCACCCGTAGCGAGGAAACGTAGGGTGATGGCCACCTGCAGCCCAGGAGGAATGGGTTTTCGCCAGAACGTAGGTTTCCTCTGAATGATGGGGGTGACACGTTCCACAATCTCATCAAATTGTTGTTTGTCTACCCGGGTGAAGTTCTTGTACAGTAGTGGACATTCTCTGGCCAACTCTTGCATGAGGTTCTCATAATGGCCATGTTCAGACCTCCGTTGTAGATATGGCCATACCCACACTGTCCTCTTGGTCCTTTCCTTCTTCTTCTCTTGTTCCTCTTGATGGATGGAGTTTGCTATTGCAAGTAGTTTTAAGACTTCTATGTAGGCAATGATGCATTGTATGAGCCGCGTGTTATGCCTAATCTCCAGTTTGATTAAGGAGTTCATAAATTTGAACTCCTCCAGGATGAATTCCGTGATGTTGTTCATGGTGCAGAGGAATGAGTGGGAATGGGAAAGGTGTGGCCATTCATGCCCTTTTGTACTTCCCAGATAGCAACCCCGACAGACGTGGTTGACAAAGACGGTCTTTGTCTGTGTTTGGTCAGACGGGGTGTGCCTACGATTGGCCGGAACCGGTCCAGGTACGACCTAACAAATCCCAAGACGTGCGGCCTCAGCTACGCCGGTCTTGTGGGGGCGTGGCATGGGCGTGGCCTGTGTTCCCGCAAATCGGGCAGCCCATAAGGTCAAACGGGGCTATGCCTACGCACGTCGCAAACACGTACATAGTTCAATACGACTCCATTACGTCTGACGTAACACTGGCCCCGTTACGCTACGTCTGTCGGGAAGTGCAATAGACGTGGAAGAACGGGCGTTCAACGGCAGAAACTACTCGCGTCTTTGCAATACGCCGGACGGGAGCTGACGGGAGCAATATACGTGAATGTGTGAACCCACCATTAGCTTTCAGATTTTAAGATATTTGACCCATTAGTTTGTCGATTTTAAGACCTTCCGCCCCATTTCCTTGTCAATATTAAGATCTTTCGTGCTATTTAGGTGTCGATATTTTTCCTGGCGAACGATGGTGAGCCTGTAATTTTGGAAGAACCGGGCTTCGGCCGGGACGTTTTTCTACCAAAAAATATACAATACAAATCAATATAGAAGGGGGATCTAATGGGTGGTTTTTTAAGTTTGATGGAGGCCTAGGGAGGAAACTAAAAAAAAAAAAATATATATAAGAAATAATCTACCAAAAATATAAAATATACAATTAATTGTCGATAGTACTTCAGAATCTGGATATATTAACCTCTTCTGTACCGGTGACGTCTTTTGTACTCGATTTCAGCTGCATTTAGACGATTTTATGAAGCTTATAGAGAATATAATATTATGGTAGCTACAAGGATTAATTGAGATAGTCTGTATAGCTTTTTGATGGATAGACGTCTTTCCCATGGGGGAGATTGTAGGCACCAATCGATCAGGTCTAGACCCAGGAGAGGCTATAGGCATTTGATAAGGAGTGGCTGGAACTACTGTTTCATTTGCTTGGCCTCTCTTACTGAATTTGTTGTGCCTCACTTACACTGAGAGTATTCCAGCATGCTCTCACAAACACCTCCTCCTCCTATCCACTTCACTACACTAAACGTGCACACAAGACTTCCTTCACTACACTAAACGTGCACACCAGACTTCCTTCACTACACTAAACGTGCACACCACACTTCCTTCACTACACTAAACGTGCACACCAGACTTCCTTGTGCACTCCTTCACTACACTAAACGTGCACACCAGACTTCCTTCACTACACTAAACGTGCACACCAGACTTCCTTCACTACACTAAACGTGCACACCAGACTTCCTTCACTACACTAAACGTGCACACCACACTTCCTTCACTACACTAAACGTGCACACCAGACTTCCTTCACTACACTAAACGTGCACACCAGACTTCCTTCACTACACTAAACGTGCACACCAGACTTCCTTCACTACACTAAACGTGCACACCAGACTTCCTTCACTACACTAAACGTGCACACCAGACTTCCTTCACTACACTAAACGTGCACACCAGACTTCCTTCACTACACTAAACGTGCACACCAGACTTCCTTCACTACACTAAACGTGCACACCAGACTTCCTTCACTACACTAAACGTGCACACCAGACTTCCTTCACTACACTAAACGTGCACACCACACTTCCTTCACTACACTAAACGTGCACACCACACTTCCTTCACTACACTAAACGTGCACACCAGACTTCCTTCACTACACTAAACGTGCACACCAGACTTCCTTCACTACACTAAACGAGCACACCAGACTTCCTTCACTACACTAAACGTGCACACCAGACTTCCTTCACTACACTAAACGTGCACACCACACTTCCTTCACTACACTAAACGTGCACACCAGACTTCCTTCACTACACTAAACGTGCACACCAGACTTCCTTCACTACACTAAACGTGCACACCACACTTCCTTCACTACACTAAACGTGCACACCAGACTTCCTTCACTACACTAAACGTGCACACCAGACTTCCTTCACTACACTAAACGTGCACACCAGACTTCCTTCACTACACTAAACGTGCACACCAGACTTCCTTCACTACACTAAACGTGCACACCAGACTTCCTTCACTACACTAAACGTGCACACCAGACTTCCTTCACTACACTAAACGTGCACACCAGACTTCCTTCACTACACTAAACGTGCACACCAGACTTCCTTCACTACACTAAACGTGCACACCAGACTTCCTTCACTACACTAAACGTGCACACCAGACTTCCTTCACTACACTAAACGTGCACACCAGACTTCCTTCACTACACTAAACGTGCACACCAGACTTCCTTCACTACACTAAACGTGCACACCAGACTTCCTTCACTACACTAAACGTGCACACCAGACTTCCTTCACTACACTAAACGTGCACACCAGACTTCCTTCACTACACTAAACGTGCACACCAGACTTCCTTCACTACACTAAACGTGCACACCAGACTTCCTTCTTCCACACCAAAATTAAAATTATGATGAACTCTATCCCAGCCTCGGTGTCCCCAGGATGGGGGGGGGAGGGGGGGGCATAAATGCCCCCACACCCGCCCAACCTTCCCCTGACGACCCCTCAAAATTACCTGGACCTCGGCCTGTTACTCTTGTTATTAACTTCTGCAACATTCGCGGCCTTTCTTCTAATTTTCCCTCTGTTGAACACCATCTCTCCTCCTACAAACCTGATCTTCTTTTCCTCGCCGAAACTCAGGTGTCTGAAGCAATTGCCAGCAGCCCCTTTTCTGTATCCTCCTACTTTCTATATCCTAGTTTCAAAGCCAAAGGCGGATGTTGTGCATACGTACACAACAAACTCACTTGCTCTCGTGTTCCCGATTTAGACTCCTCTGAGTTCTCAACTTTATTGCTCAAACTTTCCTGTCATTCTCTTACTAAATATTTCTGTGCTGTCTATCTTTCCCCTAACTCTACCGACTTTCCCAAATTCATTAACTATCTAAACTCTAAAGTGGAACACATTCTATCCATTTCTCCTTTCTCAGAAATCTCCATCTTAGGAGATTTCAACGTTCACCACCGCCAATGACTCTCCTCTCACACTACTAACCAACTTGGTGAACAAGCCTACATCTTTTCTATCCTAAATGACCTAGAGCAGTTAGTTCAGCAACCCACCCGTATCCCGGATCGCCTCAGAGATCGACCCAACATTCTTGACCTGTTTCTATCTTCTAACCCTTCTTCTTATACTGTCGATCTTTTTTCTCCTTTGGGCTCCTTTGACCATAGACATATCTCACCTGTCCTATATCTCCAGTACGGCCACCCGATCCTCCTAGCCGGCGGCGCTTGTGGCACTTTGGCGCTGCCGACTGGGAGGCTCTCCGGCAGTACTTCTTTTCATTTCCCATGGAATGACTTATGCTTCCATGGCCGGGGACCCTCGAAGAGTGATGAACGCATTACCGAAGTAATCCTATCGGGTATGGAAGCATACATTCCATTCTCTTTCTCTCAGACAAATGCAAAAAAATCTTGGTTTATTCGTGCCTGTTCTACTGTTGTCCGCAATAAGGAGATAGCATTCAAACGGTACCGACGCCTTCATACTCATTAATCTCATTCTTCCTATGTTTCTGCCTGGAACCAAGCCAAATCTGTTCTTCAACTCGCCAATGTTATGTCCTGGGATATATAAACACTGGGCTCTTTCTATTGGACTAGGTATGCGGCAACAAGCAACAACGGAAAACGCTAGATCCAACCCTTATCTATAAACCCAGGCAACAAACCACCCTAAACCGTCAAGAGTCCTGCCTGGACAACAAGGTATCCTATGACTCGGTTACAGGATGCACGCACTATAGACTGCTGATAGTCAAGCAGGCTATATAAAAGATCACACAATTAAGTTGACTTAAAGCTTCAAGGAAATTTAGATAACGGAATAAAATTGCAGAAACAATTTAATAACAAACTAGAAGAAAGTACATTTAACGTTACGTTAATTAATACAACTAATCACCCCTGCGTGAAAGAAGGTGAAAGCAAACAGTCCTCAAAACATCGTACAGGTAGACAAGATGCAGGTTTCTAAACTGCATGTGGCTACTGTAGGATCTGATGCTTAGCAAAGAAAGTACGTTACGGATTTAGAGAACTCTTAACTCATAAGCAGGAATAAATACTAGTGATAGGCCATACAGTGTATAATGGCATAGGTATAATTAAATAAAGGTATCAACTCGCAACATAACCACATACAGGTGTGCTTCTCACTCTTAGTCAGGCAAGCCTGCTCGGACAGAGTCTCTAAGCCACACCCTGACTCGCAATGCTCACAAAAACGGTAAACTGTGACACAATAACAAGCATACAGAAATAATAAACCCCTAGCTGTTAATCTGCCAGGTGGCAGAGGTCTAGCCGGAAGGATATAGGCTTCGGATACCCGGGCTGAGCCACCTGCTCTAGCCTAGGGACGTTCCCAAGTCTGTGCATCAAATTACTCTAATTGAAAGGGTGCTCTCTTGAGAGACTCAGATCCCAAGTATCTGACTCTCTCCTGGCGACCCTAAAACAAAAGCAAAACGTGCTAGCGCAGTGCTGAGTGGACTAGGCAAGGGCCCTCACACAACACAACACAGGGACACAGACAAGAAAATGCCCCCAGACTCCCACGGGTATCCTAGTAAAGTCGTGCGGGTCCGCAGGACTCGCACCAGCAGACTATACTTAAAGGATCGTAAAAAGCCTCCCCTCCGGTCTAGCCCCTGCTAACCTGACACAAGAACACTCTACCTTGTATTGAGTATTGTTCACATGTGTGGGGAGGTTCCTCTCACACCGCTCTCCTAGACAAAGTTGAAAGGAAGGCCTTTCGTATCATTAACTCCCGTCCACTCACCAACTCTCTGCAATCTCTCTCTCTCCGCCGCAATGTTGCATCTCTCTCGCTATTCTATCGCTACTATAATAATCAGTGTTCCTCAGAGCTATCCCAGTGCATACCACCTCCTTTACGTAGGACACGTGGTACCCGTCTTGCAACTCAATCCCACCCCTACTCTGTGCAACTCTCCAACCCAAGAGTGAAACGTTACTCTCAAACTTTCTTCTACTCAACATCTGAGCTCTGGAACTCTCTCCCAGAATCAGTCTTTCCCTCTTCCCATGACTTAAATTGCTTCAAACTCCGTGTGTCCAGGCATTTTGGCTCGAACGTCCCTTGATTTTGGCCCTGTCACTCTTTCAACTATGGGGGAGGCACTCGCTATAGGCAGTTATGCCTTTTGCCTCCCTCAATCACATAGAAAAAAAAAAAAAAAAAAAAAGCATGAAACCACCAAATATGAGACAACAAAAAAGCTTCCTAGGTCTCATTAACAATTACATCTCTGCATAAGGCCCAAAATCCTATCTAGTTATCTGAGAGCTCGTCGTTAATACAATAATAGATATAAGGTATATCAAGGGGATGGGATAATTAAATAGATTGGTGAAGTAGTGGAAGGAAGTATACAAAGTAAGAGAGAAAGTTTCTAAGTGGGGATGAGAGGGATAGATATCAAGGGGGTCCGAAGGGTACGACAGTGAGGTGAGCTCTGAGTCTTGAATCTGTCTGGACCCCGCCCTAGGCATGCAGAATACATCCCATGCTTGCCAACACTCAACACAGTTGCCGGGTCAAAATCATCTACCCTGTGCGCGAGTCGAAACTAAGCCTAACATTACAATCAAATGTATGTGGCAACATCAGGCTCGTCCCAAGCTGGACTCTCCGCGCGAAGCAACGTCCCCCAGCCGGTCTCTCTCTCCCGCTCGTCTCCTCCCACTCTCACTAGACTTACATCTTATATATTATAATGAAACAATCAACTATCGAGAATAAAATATACTAAGATGCGTTGGTTAAGAATAAGGGCAGCTACAAGCTGTGAAACAACATAAGAATATCCCAGACATTAGTTACATTGTCGTAGGATATATACTAAGGAAAAGCCGGCCGGCCGGCTGCCACCAGCCGGTTTCTCAACGGCTGGGCAGCCAACGCGCGCGCATGCCCGCACGTGGCTACTATTCGAAAATACGGCGTCCAGGCCATAATAATAAGCCCAAATGGTGGAATAAAGATATTTCAAACTGCCTGCTTGCTAAAAAATTTGCTAATGATAGATTAAAATCCTCACAAAATGACGAAGAACGGGTGAAATTTGTAGAGCTACGACGCAAAGCCAAAAAGTTAATTAAGCAAAGTAAAAAGACCCTAGAGTTACATATTGCGAATCAAAGTAAAACAAACCTGAAAGAATTCTATAGTTATATCAGAAAGAAAAAAGTAATTACTTCAACTGTTGGACCGTTAGTCGATGAAAATGGAGAATACACCAAAGATGAAGTATAAATGAGTAATGCCCTCAATACCTTCTTTGCATCAGTTTTTACAACAGAAGACCTCAATGATATCCCTACACCATCGCCGATTCAGATTGATAATTCAGATGTTCTAAGCAATATCACCGTTACAGAGAGAGAAGTATTGAATTGTTTAGATAAACTCAAGGTAAATAAAACGCCTGGACCTTATACAATCTCGCCTAGAGTTCTAAAGGAAGCTAAGGATGAGCTCTCCAAACCACTGACATTACTAATCAATAAATCCTTGCAGTCTGGAACTATGCCTGATCAGTGGAAGATAGCCAACGTAACACCGATATTCAAAAAAGGCAGCAAATCCCTACCCAGTAACTATCGTCCAATTAGCTTAACCTCAGTTGTATGTAAAATACTAGAAACGGTCATAAGAGACAGACTCGTAAATCACTTAGAGGAAAATAACATACTTAAAGATACTCAACACGGCTTTCGTAAAAAACGTTCCTGTTTAACAAACCTCTTAGACTTCTTCCACGATATCCTCAACCTCTACGATGAGAGTAAAGCTGTAGATATTATATACCTTGATTTTCAAAAGGCCTTTGACAAAGTTCCCCACAAATGTTTACTGCTAAAACTAAAAGCGCATGGAATACAAGACGGTGTGTTGAAATGGATAGAAAATTGGCTCAGCGACAGAAAGCAAAGAGTAGTCATAAACGGTAAGGCATCTAAATGGACCAATGTAAGTAGCGGGGTACCCCAGGGATCGGTACTAGGACCAATTCTCTTTCTAATTTACATCAACGACATAGATGAGGGTCTCACCTGTACAATCTCAAAATTTGCTGACGATACAAAAATTGCAAATAGCGTACTCTCAAAAGATCAAGTTGACGATATGCAACACAATCTAGATAAATTGTCACATTGGGCCCAAATTTGGCAAATGAGTTTCAATGCGGATAAATGTAAAGTACTACATATCGGATACCTAAATGAGAAAGCAAACTATTCGATGAATGGCACTCAGCTTAAGAATGTAAACAGAGAAACCGATCTGGGAGTAACAATATCGAGTAACCTAAAACCGAGTCAACAATGTTCAGAAGTTGTTAAGAAGGCAAACAAAATAATTGGCTTTATAGGCAGATCATTTGAGCATAAATCCAAAGACGTAATCCTAACCCTTTACAATTCCTTAGTCCGCCCTCTTCTGGAATACTGCGTTCAATGCTGGTGCCCTTATTACCAAAAAGACATAAACAAGCTAGAACGAGTTCAACGTAGAGTTACCAAAATGATACCTAGCCTAAAGAACAAACCATACGAAGAGCGTCTTAGAGAATTAAATCTATTTCCTTTAACCCAGCGCAGATTAAGAGGTGACATAATTCAAGTGTTCAAAATCATCAAAGGCATCGACAATATGAACTGTAGTAAGTACTTCACTATCGACCAATCTAATTACACGCGGGGAAACGGTTGCAAAATTATTGGTAAATCTTTTAACTCACACGAATCTAAGAATTTCTTCTTCAATCGAGTTGTCAACTTGTGGAATGGGCTTCCCCGAGACGTTATAGACTGCAGCACCGTTGATTCATTTAAACTCCGCCTAGACAAATATCTCGCATCAAACCCGCGACTGACTGCGTTTGTAAATGAATAACTTTATTTTATCCTCCCCTCAGTTACTAACCCCTATGTCCCCTACTAACTTCCTAGTCCTGCCACGTTAGTGGCAGGGCAGTAGTTCCCTTTCCAATGTTCACTTACCCACTCTAAACCACTGTTTGGACACTTGATCCTCAGTGTTTTGGAGGACAAGCAGCCTAGAAGGGTCACTAGATCTGTTGTTGCTTTATTTCCTTTATACTCCTTTGTACTTATGCAGAAGCGTAACACCTCCCCCAAGATATAAGACTCTTGACTAAGTTCTTCATATCTAACAGAAAGCTTCTCATAGTACCACACACTGTTGCGACACAAGGCACTATATATAAAAAAAATAAAGACTGTTGTGCTCCACCGAGCAAGTCCAACTAACTTAGCGACAATAAGCGAAAACATTCAACTTAGATACTGCTACAACATCTTATACAAAATTCTACACGTTATAAAAATAAAGAGTTTTTATAAGGTTTTTGCTTTTTTTTTCTTTTTTCGGCTGAACTACAGTGACAGCCTATTTTCCTCCACACTCAACCCTCAATGGCAGTCTAACCAACATCATCCACCCTTGATAGACAATCTGCTATCACGTTATCAGAACCGGCAATATGGCGTATGTCCAGATTATACTCCTGAAGCATGAGTGACCACCTGGTCAGCCTCATATTCCGGTTATGAAACTTATTCAAGAATTTCAGAGGGTGATGATCGGTATAAACCACTACGACTGGTCCGAAAGCAGGAACATATACATCGAAGTGCCTGAGCGCCAGCACTATCGCCAGGAGTTCTTTTTCAATTACAGAGTAATTCCTTTGTGCACTATTGAATTTTTTACTGTAAAAACTCACTGGATGTTCGATACCTTCATCATCTGTCTGTAACAAGACAGCCCCAGCCCCTACGCCACTGGCATCAGTCGCCAGCTGAAAAGGTCTGCTGAAGTCCGGGGCCCTGAGTATGGGGTGGGTACATAACAGGTGTTTCACCAAGGAAAACGCCTCTGCACGCTCCGGAGACCACCGGAACTTCTTGTCCTTAGATAATAAGTCAGTTAAAGGTGCAAGTACAGTCGAATAGCCTTTGATGAAGCGACGATAATAGCCTATCATACCTAGAAACCGCATGATTTGTTTCTTAGTCGTAGGCTGGGGAAACTGATCGATGGCTTTGATCTTTGTCTGTGGAGGGCACACCTGACCCATCCCCACCTCGAACCCCAGGTACAAAACTGTGGCCTTGACAAAATCGCACTTACCCAGGTTTACCACCAAACCTGCTTCATTCAGTTTATTAAAAAGCTGTCTGATGTGAGCACAGTGACTGTTAAAATCATCGTCGTATATTATGACATCATCTAGGTACACCGTACAGTTGGGAATGTCGGCTACAATGTCGTTCATTAATTTCTGAAACGTTGCAGGGGCATTTTTCAGCCCGTATGGCATAACATGGCAACGATATGTGGCACCGTCCACCACAAACCCACACACCTCTCGCGCTTGCTCAGACAAGGGCACTTGCCAATAACCCTTAACAAGGTCTATCTTAGTGAGGAACTTGGCTTTTCCTATCTTATCCACACTGTCGTCCACGCGAGGGAGAGGGTAGGCATTTGTGGGGGTTAAACCATTCAACCTGCGGAAATCTATACAAAACTGCACCTTGCCATCTGGTTTGGGCTGCAGTGTGACGGGGGAAGTCCACCTTACTGCACCCTCAGAAATCAGCCCACGTTTAAGCATATAATCCAGCTCTTCCCTAAGTGCTGGTAATTTAATAGTGGGGAACACGGTATGGCACTGATTTAAAGGGCGGGTTGTCCCCAACATCGACATCGTGCACCGCTTGAGTAGTGAGGCCAGGATGCTCCGCGAAAACAGCTGGGTTTGAATCAAACAAGTGCTGCACAGCTACACGCTGTTGCTCAGGCAGGTGCAATATCAACTCGTGAGCCACTTGTCTAGAATTCCCCGCCCACTGATCCGCGGAAACATGACAATCCCAATTATCCATCCCCGCAGCTTGACTGTCCCTTCCTCCTTCTCCACCACGATCGCTGCAGATCAACACCGGGCCAGTGAGAGGCTCGGAGGGGCGCCTCACATACTCTTTCATCAGATTTACATGGCAAAGTTGGTTCTTTTTCTTACGATCAGGAGTAGCTACTAAATAGTTGAGATCAGAAACCTTCCTTACAACCCGATACGGACCAGAATACTTGGCAGACAAGGGGTGTCCCACCAGAGGCAGTAGTATCAGTACCTCCTGATCTACTTCAAACTCCCTCAGCTTCACTTTCTGGTCGTATCTGTCCTTCATCTGAGCTTGTGAACTCTTAAGGTTCCGACCTGCTACCTCCAAGCTCTTTAGCATTCTCTCACGGCTTTCAAGTACATACTTTAGAAGCGAGCATGGCTTTGTGACTCCCTCCCAGATCTCCTTGACTATGTGGAGGGGCCCCCTGACCCTGTGTCCAAAAACCAACTCGTTCGGGCTAAATCCCAAGCTCTCCCCAGGTACTTCTCTCGCAGCAAATAAAACGTATGGGAGACCTAGATCCCAGTCCTTCCCATTTTCCATGCAATAACACCGCAACATACTCTTGAGAGTCGAGTGCCACCTTTCCAAAACTCCCTGACTCTCGGGATGGTAGGCAGATGACACCACAAACACTATCCCATGTTGCTGCATGGTCTGCTTAAACAGAGCAGAAGTAAAATTGGATCCCTGATCAGACTGGATCTCCTGAGGGTAGCCATAACGAGAGAAATAGACAAGTAGGTTTTTGACAACAGTCTTAGCCATCCCGTTGCGCATGGGGTAAGCATCTGGATACCGTGTTGCTACATCCATTACAGTTAGTAAAAATTTATTGCCGGCACTAGTGGGGGGCAATGGGCCAACCATATCGATAACTACTTTGCTGAAGGGCGGCCCAATGACAGGGATGGGTTGTAACGGGGCTCTCGGGATGATCTGATTGGGTTTCCCAACAACTTGACAAGTGTGACACTGTGACACCCATGACACGACACTCGCCTTTAACCCCGGCCACCAGAAAAGCTTGCTCAGAGCTGCCTCCGTCTTACGTGCCCCCAGGTGCCCTGCCAAAGGCACATCATGAGCTAATCTCAATAAGCTCTCACGGCACACCCTCGGTACTACTAACTGGTCCACTAATCCTGACCCGCCATCCCACTTTTTCTTGGGATCCTGATGTCTCCGATACAAGATCCCCTCGGACAAGAAAAAATCACCAGGCTGCGCATCCCCATCGCTTTCCAGTTCGATAGCACCATTACCACACGCCCTGACTTCAGGATCTTCCAGCTGCAAGGAACATATATCAGCAGGTGCGAGATTATCCAAGTTCATCTTAAATAATTTATTTCCACCTCCAATGTCCCGCTGAGCCATCCTTTCCTCACGCTGCGCATAACGATGCTGTCGCAGAGTCTCTTCCTGCCCTGCACCTGCACTAGCGGTGACAGGCCCCGGGGCCTCTCCAGACTCTAACATAGATGCCAATAATGAGTCACCAAGAAACACTGCCGGCTCAAAACTCTCCAATTGACCAACACTTCCCGTTTTCTTGTGACCTTTCCTCCGCGGTATGATAGACTGAGGTGGTGGCTGCAAGGCTCCGGATGTCTGAGAACGCGTCACAACACACGCCATGGTTTGTACGCTACACTTCTCAACCCACTCCTGTTCCTCCCTACTAACGTCGGCCGCCTTCTCGGCAACGACCAAGGGTGAAACCTTAGAAGCAGGCACCGCAAAGTCGTTGCCGAGGAGGAGGTCGACGCCCCCAACAGGCAAGTTCTCTACAATTCCGACATCCAGCTCCTTCGCCACACCACCCACCTCCAGCTCCATCCGCACCAGCGGGTAGGACTTCATAGCATTGATCCCCTGAACTACCACCACCCGAGCAGCGTTAATCGGTCTACCAGTAAAGTTCCTTAACAAGGTCTGAGAAGCCCCAGTATCACGCAATAGCTTAACTCCTCGCCTTTCGCCAGCCCACCTCACAAAACCATGCCCTCTATGACCCCCAAAGACGTCGCGGACAGGGTTCGAGCCTTCCGGACTCTTGAACACAGGCTGTGTCCCAACCTCTGACGAACTACCCTTGGCAAACTCAGAAGATATAGGCGACACCCCTATGCTGCGGGCCAATGACACAACCTTGTTTGGTGGCTTGTTCGGACAAGCATTTGCAAAGTGACCCTCCTTGTGACATGCGAAGCACTCTTTACTCTTTGGTTTCCCTTGGGAGTGGGAGGTACCATTAGACTTCTTATACGGGACGGTATTTGGTTTATGTTCAGTTTTATTGTCAGTGCTAGATGGTTTTGTGTATTTATATGTATCAAAATTCTTGGGAGGGGGAGGGGTACAATCCTTTGCACCCGACTCACTCCTAGCTGCTGCTTCGCACCCTCGAATTAATGACAGTCGGCGGTCAGCCATTTCTGCTGCCTCCTGGAGAGTTCTAGGATTTTTTTCCTTTATATTTAATGTTAAGTCCCCGCCTGTGCACTTAAAGAACTGCTCCAAGAGAACCAGCTCACTCAACTCCTCAAAAGTAGCTGCCCTCTCAGAACGCAGCCAATGTCGTAGTGCATCAGACAAGTCCCAGGCGTGTTCTAGGAAGGTACTATCCTTGCCCTTAGTAACACCCCGAAACTTCAAGCGGTAAGTTTCTGGTTGTAACTCATAGGCCCGTAGCACAGCCTTCTTTAGCTCATCATAAACTACACAGGACTCTAAAGGTAGTGCATCATATGCTTTTAGCCCCTTTCCTAGGAGTCTTGATGAAACTAATGCTGCCCACTTTTCCTGAGGCCACTGGTGTTCCTGACACTTCTTCTCAAATCGCATAAAAAACTCAGTCACACATGCTTCATCGAACACAGGAACTAGTTTAAGCAGGTGCGACAATGATTGGTCCCGATGTCTGTTACCTCCCCCAATATTTCGCCCTGTTACCTCCACTCGAGATCTCTCCAGCTCCCTGTCAGCCCGATACCTAGTAGACTCTGCCTGCAGTTCAGCCTCTCGTATAGCTGTTCTCTCTGCAGCCTCAGCCTGAGCTCTAGCAGCCTCAACCTGAGCTCTAGCAACCTCAGCCTGCACACTAGCCTGTCTCTCGGCAGACTCTAACCTGAGCTCTAGCAGCCTCAACCTTGGCCATCTCAAGCCGAAACAACAAATCTGGAGTCAACCCTTGAGGAGGGGAAGATGCATTTAATGGGGAGGGTCCCTGTGATTGAATTCCACACTGCCATTGACCATCAACTTGGGGGTATGTACTAAATTCAGGCACCCTGACGTTTGATACGGGGGTAGAGTGGAGGGGGGGCTGGGGACTGGGGCCCCCAGTCGCCTCTCCACCCAGGTCTCTCCCTTCTAAACCTAATATCAAAGTCCTCAGCTGATCTTTCCTCATGCCACTTAAACCCTGGTGACCCTGAAGACCTGCCACACACTTTAAGCCATACTTATTCAGCTTCAACACCCTGGCAGCGGTAAGGGGCACCTCTAAAAATCTTCTAGCACCCTCCTCGCTATCGACTAGCCACTCCACAGGTCTTTCTCCCTCCGAGCCCGTATCGTGACCTGACCCATCACTGTGTTCTGATGTATTAGACATGTTTGTGTACTGCAGTAATTATCACGGTTATAGAATGTGCCTTATCTCCTATGCAAGTATGTATATACTAATGTTATTTAAAGTCTTTTAATGTGTTATATTGGTTGCTCAAAAAAAAAAACTATGTCCACTGTATTCCTTTAATCATAAGGAATCTCAAAACAAATGACCACTATATTCCTCTGTTCAGTAAATCCTATGCAAGGTCGCCATTTGTTACGTCCTGGGATATATAAACACTGGGCTCTTTCTATTGGACTAGGTATGCGGCAACAAGCAACAACGGAAAACGCTAGATCCAACCCTTATCTATAAACCCAGGCAACAAACCACCCTAAACCGTCAAGATTCCTGCCTGGACAACAAGGTATCCTATGACTCGGTTACAGGATGCACGCACTATAGACTGCTGATAGTCAAGCAGGCTATATAAAAGATCACACAATTAAGTTGACTTAAAGCTTCAAGGAAAAGATAGATAACGGAATAAAATTGCAGAAACAATTTAATAACAAACTAGAAGAAAGTACATTTAACGTTACGTTAATTAATACAACTAATCACCCCTGCGTGAAAGAAGGTGAAAGCAAACAGTCCTCAAAACATCGTACAGGTAGACAAGATGCAGGTTTCTAAACTGCATGTGGCTACTGTAGGATCTGATGCTTAGCAAAGAAAGTACGTTACGGATTTAGAGAACTCTTAACTCATAAGCAGGAATAAATACTAGTGATAGGCCATACAGTGTATAATGGCATAGGTATAATTAAATAAAGGTAGCAACTCGCAACATAACCACATACAGGTGTGCTTCTCACTCTTAGTCAGGCAAGCCTGCTCGGACAGAGTCTCTAAGCCACACCCTGACTCACAATGCTCACAACAACGGTAAACTGTGGCACAATAACAAGCATACAGAAATAATATACCCCGAGCTGTTAATCTGCCAGGTGGCAGAGGTCTAGCCGGAAGGATATAGGCTTCGGATACCCGGGCTGAGCCACCTGCTCTAGCCTAGGGACGTTCCCAAGTCTGTGCGTCAAATTACTCTAATTGAAAGGGTGCTCTCTTGAGAGACTCAGATCCCAAGTATCTGACTCTCTCCTGGCGACCCTAAAACAAAAGCAAAACGTACTAGTGCAGTGCTGAGTGGACTAGGCAAGGGCCCTCACACAACACAACACTAGACATGCAGGGACACAGACAAGAAAATGCCCCCAGACTCCCACGGGTATCCTAGTAAAGTCGTGCGGGTTCACAGGACTCGCACCAGCAGACTTTACTAGGATACCCGTGGGAGTCTGGGGGCATTTTCTTGTCTGTGTCCCTGCGTGTCTAGTGTTGTGTTGTGTGAGGGCCCTTGCCTAGTCCACTCAGCACTGCACTAGTACGTTTTGCTTTTGTTTTAGGGTCGCCAGGAGAGAGTCAGATACTTGGGATCTGAGTCTCTCAAGAGAGCACCCTATCAATTAGAGTAATTTGACGCACAGACTTGGGAACGTCCCTAGGCTAGAGCAGGTGGCTCAGCCCGGGTATCCGAAGCCTATATCCTTCCGGCTAGACCTCTGCCACCTGGCAGATTAACAGCTAGGGGTATATTATTTCTGTATGCTTGTTATTGTGCCACAGTTTACCGTTGTTGTGAGCATTGTGAGTCAGGGTGTGGCTTAGAGACTCTGTCCGAGCAGGCTTGCCTGACTAAGAGTGAGAAGCACACCTGTATGTGGTTATGTTGCGAGTTGCTACCTTTATTTAATTATACCTATGCCATTATACACTGTATGGCCTATCACTAGTATTTATTCCTGCTTATGAGTTAAGAGTTCTCTAAATCCGTAACGTACTTTCTTTGCTAAGCATCAGATCCTACAGTAGCCACATGCAGTTTAGAAACCTGCATCTTGTCTACCTGTACGATGTTTTGAGGACTGTTTGCTTTCACCTTCTTTCACGCAGGGGTGATTAGTTGTATTAATTAACGTAACGTTAAATGTACTTTCTTCTAGTTTGTTATTAAATTGTTTCTGCAATTTTATTCCGTTATCTATCTTTTCCTTGAAGCTTTAAGTCAACTTAATTGTGTGATCTTTTATATAGCCTGCTTGACTATCAGCAGTCTATAGTGCGTGCATCCTGTAACCGAGTCATAGGATACCTTGTTGTCCAGGCAGGACTCTTGACGGTTTAGGGTGGTTTGTTGCCTGGGTTTATAGATAAGGTTTGGATCTAGCGTTTTCCGTTGTTGCTTGTTGCCGCATACCTAGTCCAATAGAAAGAGCCCAGTGTTTATATATCCCAGGACGTAACAAATGGCGACCTTGCATAGGATTTACTGAACAGAGGAATATAGTGGTCATTTGTTTTGAGATTCCTTATGATTAAAGGAATACAGTGGACATAGAGTTTTTTTTTTCTCCGGTCTAGCCCCTGCTAACCTGACACAAGAACACACTAGCAAGCATGAAACCACCAAATATGAGACAACAAAAAAGCTTCCTAGGTCTCATTAACAATTACATCTCTGCATAAGGCCCAAAATCCTATCTAGTTATCTGAGAGCTCGTCGTTAATACAATAATAGATATAAGGTCTATCAAGGGGATGGGATAATTAAATAGATTGGTGAAGTAGTGGAAGGAAGGTATACAAAGTAAGAGAGAAAGTTTCTAAGGGGGGTTGAGAGGGATAGATATCAAGGGGGTCCGAAGGGTACGACAGTGAGGTGAGCTCTGAGTCTTGAATCTGTCTGGACCCCGCCCTAGGCATGCAGAATACATCCCATGCTTGGCAACACTCAACAAGTTGCCGGGTCAAAATCGTCTACCCCGTGCGTGAGTCGAAACTAAGCCTAACATTACAATCAAATGTATGTGGCAACATCAGGCTCGTCCCAAGCTGGACTCTCCGCGCGAAGCAATGTCCCCAGCCGGTCTCTCTCTCCCGCTCGTCTCCTCCCACTCTCACTAGACTTACATCTTATATATTATAATGAAACAATCAACTATCGAGAATAAAATATACTAAGATGTGTTGGTTAAGAATAAGGGCAGCTACAAGCTGTGAAACAACATAAGAATATCCCAGACATTAGTTACATTGTCGTAGGATATATACTAAGGAAAAGCCGGCCGGCCAGCTGCCACCAGCCGGTTTCTAAACGGCTGGGCAGCCGACGCGCGCGCATGCCCGCACGTGGCTACTATGCAGAAGCGTCACACCAAACACTCTTTCATCAATAATATATGCATTGAACTATCCAACTATAGCTCTTCTCAAGCTTTCTGGCATCTAGCCAAAAACCTCTTCAACAATTTTTCTTCCTCCTCTTTCCCTCCCCTTTCCCACACTGTTGGCACAACCATCACTTCTTCTTCTGACAAAGCTGAACTCTTCGCTCAAACTTTTGCTAGAAACTCCACCTTGGATGATTCTGGTGCTATTCCTCCCTCTCCACCCCCCCCCCCCCACCCCCCCTCTCTCTTACTTATGCCTAATATCATAATCTTTTCTAAAGATGTACTTTCTACCCTCTCTGGGCTTAATACTAAGAAGGCATACGGTCCGGATGGTGTTCCTCCTGTTGTAGTCAAAAACTGTGCTTCCGTGCTGACTCCCTGCCTAGGCAAACTCTTTCGTCTCTGTCTCTCCTCTAATGCCTTCCCTTCTTGCTGGAAGTTTGCTCTCATTCAACCTGTCCCAAAGAAGGGCTCTCAACCCTCCAACTATCGTCCAATTGCTCTCATCTCTTGTATCTCTAGTTTTTGAAACTATTCTTGCTTCCAAATTTCTTAAGCATTTCTCTTCTCATAATCTGCTCTCAGATTGCCAGTATGGCTTCCTTAAAGGTCGCTCTACTGGTGATCTTCTTTCATATCTTACTAACTCTTGGTCATCCAACTTTCGGGACTTCGGGGAGACCTTTTCTATTGCACTAGACATATCGAAGGCCTTCGATAGAGTCTGGCACAAATCTTTGATTTCTAAATTTCCCTCATTTGGTTTCTATCCCTCCATCTGTGCCTTTGTCTCTAATTTCCTTTCCGGTCGTTCCATAGCTGCGGTTGTGGACAGCCACCGCTCACTTCCTCATCCTATCAACTCCAGTGTTCCTCAGGGCTCTGTCCCATCTCCTATTATCTTTCTAATGTTCATAAATGATCTTCTCAACTGTACCTCCAGTCCCATCCATTCATATGCAGATGACTCTACCTTACACTACTCAATTAGTTTTCCAGAATGCCCCAACCAGCAGTCCCTCAAAGACAAACGTAATGAAGCCATAGAACACTTATCTTCTGATCTAACTACTATTTCCAATTGAAGCAGGGAAACCCTAGTTACCATTAATGCTTCCAAAACCCAATTTCTCCATCTATCTACCCGTCCGGAACTCCCAGAGGACTATCCCTTATTCTTCAACAATACAAAAATCAATCCTTCATCTTTTCTCAGTATTCTTGGTGTATCTTTTTATTCTGCTCTCACTTGGAAGGACCGTATTACCAGTCTCGCTAAGGCAGCCTCCCACAAGCTGGGTGTGCTCAACCACCTCAAGGGGTTCTTTACCCCTGCGCAGCTTCTTGCTCTGTACAGGGGCACAGTATGTCCTTGTATTGAGTATTGTTCACATGTGTGGGGAGGTTCCTCTCATACCGCTCTCCTAGACAAAGTAGAAAGGAAAGCCTTTCGTATCATTAACTCCCGTTCACTCACCAACTCTCTGAAATCTCTCTCTCTTCGCCGCAATGTTGCATCTCTCTTGCTATTCTATCGCTACTACAATAATCAGTGCTCCTCAGAGCTCTCTCAGTGTATACCAACTCCTCTACGTAGTTTTTTTTTTTCTATGTGAATGAGGGAAACAAAAGGCATAACTGCCTTCAGCGAGTGCCTCCACCAGAGTTCAGAGAGTGACAGGGCCAAAATCAAGGGACGTTCGAACTAAAATGCCTGGACAAACGGAGTTTGGCACAGTTTAAGTCATAGGAAGAGGGAAAGACTGATTCTGGGAGAGAGTTCCAGAGCTCAGCAGTTGAATAGAAGAAAGTCTGAGAATAGCGTTTCACTCTTGAGTTGGAGAGTTGCACAGAGTAGGGGTGGGATTGCGTTGCAAGGCAGGTACTACGTACCCTACATAGAGGAGGTGGTATACACTGGGAAAGCTCCGAGGAACACTGATTATTGTAGTAGCGATAGAATAGCGAGAGAGATGCAACATTGCGGTGAAGAGAGAGAGATTGCAGAGCGTTGGTGAGTGGACGGGAGTTAATGATACGAAAGGCTTTCCTTTCTACTTTGTCTAGGAGTGCGGTGTGAGAGGATCCTCCACACACATGTGAACAATACTTAATACAAGGACGCACTGTGCCCCTGTACAGAGCAAGAAGCTGCGCAGGGGAAAAGAACCCCTTGAGGTGCTTGAGCACACCCAGCTTCTGGGAGTGTGCCTTAGCAAGACTGGTAATATGGTCCTTCCAAGTGAGAGCAGAAGAAAAAGAGACACCAAGAACATTGAGAGAAGATGTAGGGTTGATTTTTGTATTGTTGAAGAATAAGGGATAGTCCTCTGGAGGTTCCTGACGGGTAGTAAGATGGATAAATTGAGTTTTGGAAGCATTAAATGCAACAAGGTTTTCTCTACCCCGATTGGAAATAGTAGCTAGATCTGAAGATAAGTGTTTTATGGCTTCATTACGTTTGCTTTTGAGGGACTGCTGGCTGGGGTGTTCTGGAGAACTAATTGAGTGGTGTAGAGTCGTCTGCATATGAATGGATATGACTGGATGTACAGTTGAGAAGATCATTTATGAACATTAGAAAGAGAATAGCAGATAGGACAGAGCCCTGAGGAACACCGGAGTTGATAGGATGAGGAAATGAGCGATGGCTGTCCACAACCGCAGCTATGGAACGACCGGAAAGGAAATTAGAGACAAAGGCACAGATGGAGAGACAGAAACCGAAGGAGGGCAGTTTGGAAATTAAAGATTTGTCCCAGACTCCATCGAAGGCCTTCGGTATGTCTAGTGCAACAAAAAAAGTCTCACCGAAGTCCCGAAAGTTGGATGAGCAAGAGTTAGTAAGGTATGAAAGAAGATCACCAGTAGAGCGACCCTTAAGGAAGCCATACTGGCGATCCAGTGACGTCCCTTTCGTTTTATTCTGGCTAATATTATACGATTTTGTTCAGCTTAAGATGGACGTCTACTAATTAAAAGGCTACAGACTATCTCAATTAATCCTTTTAGCTAATGTATATCCTTCCAAAGGTTCATAAAATCGTCTAAATCTAGCTGAAATTATATAATAAAGACGTCGCCGGTACAGGAGGGGTTAAGGGGAGGCAGACCGTTTTTTTTTTTTCTTTTCTGTTAATTCATATATGCCTTAGTTTTCTCGCTAAACCTCCATCAAGCTTAGAAAAACACCCCATAGACCCCCCTTCAAGATAAATTTACATAAATTTGTACATTTTTCGGTAGAAAAATGTCCCGGCCGAAGACCGGTTCCTCTTAAAATGTCAGGCTCGCTATCGCTCGCCAGGAAATAATCGACACCTAAATGGTACGAAAGATCTTAAAATTTACAACGAAATGGGGCGAAAGTTGTTAAAATCACCAAACTAATGGGCCGAACGTCTTATAATCTAAATAATATGGGGCTAAACATGAGGGAGAAGGAGGTCCAGAAAAACTATCTGCATCCCCTTAAGTAGTTTGTCTCCTTGTTTGAAATGTTTCTAATAAAAGCGTAGCAGGATTTTCCTGACTGCGACTGTTAACCCTTTGAGTACCAGCGATGTGTGTTAGATTATATACTTTAGCTTTATTTAGACCATATTATGCAGCTTAGGAAGGATCTGTGGTAGTTTAATGGATTGGTTGAAATAGTTAGAAGCCTTATTATTGCTAGAGGTCCTTCCTAAGCTGAATATTATCGCCTAATAGTTGCCAGAATATGATGGAAAGGCCGTCCCTGGTACTGAATGGATTAATGATAAGATATGTGTGTTGGCAAGAAGTTATATGTAGCATCTCACCTGTTCACTGTTCACACACGCATATACAGTACTATTGCATATTAAATATGTGCTTTATACTGTAATCACATGTTACCATACCGGCATACCTACTGTATATGTATAACCTATATAGAGATATGTACAATCGCGCTAATAAGTGATGTCTCGGCACCAAGTATGTTTTGATCAATAATTGGTATCAGCAATATCTAAACTTAATTTCTTCATATCGAGTGAAATATACAAACATGTTCCCACACTTACCCACCTTATTCAACATCTGACAGACATTAATACAGCAGAGACCGAGCCAAACGTAATGACAACTGGTACATGACTTATTAGCGCCACCGTACCCCATAAAATATTCTGTCCTCTTGCATAATCATTAGTCCATTCGTTGTGTAGCTGGGACCAGTAGCCTACATGAATAGATTGATATCCAGTATTCGATAAATTAATATTAATCGTGGCTATGTGGTGTACCTTTAACTGCCTTGATGGTGTAATGGTTAAAGCATGTAAGTTCTGTATGTGATATCATGGGTTCGAATCCTGGGAGGATCACATGTTCTCATTAATTTTATTTGGGGTGTTATTGGCGTTAATAACGATGTTCAAAATTATATTTTATTTGGGGTGTTATTGGCGTTAATAACGATGTTCAAAATTATATTTTATTTGGGGTGTTATTGGCGTTAATAACGATGTTCAAAATTATATTTTATTTGGGGTGTTATTGGCGTTAATAACGATGTTCAAAATTATATTTTATTTGGGGTGTTATTGGCGTTAATAACGATGTTCAAAATTATATTTTATTTGGGGTGTTATTGGCGTTAATAACGATGTTCAAAATTATATTTTATTTGGGGTGTTATTGGCGTTAATAACGATGTTCAAAATTATATTTTATTTGGGGTGTTATTGGCGTTAATAACGATGTTCAAAATTATATTTTATTTGGGGTGTTATTGGCGTTAATAACGATGTTCAAAATTATATTTAACTGTAACATTTGAACACATGTGTACCAAACCTGTAACCATGAACTGCCGTAGAATAGACTCAACAATCCTTAGGTCAGGCTCTAAACGTTGACTCAAATAACAATTTCATGGTAGATCATGGGATCAGGTCGTGACTAACTCCCTTCTGTTCAGTGTTCAAGCCTTACCCCTGGCAGACACCATTTTAACTTCATCACACACAGACATGCTCATCCTGCAAGGATTCAAGCCTAACCTCTTTGCATCCCTTATAGTAGGTCTAGTAATCTAGGACATCTGTAAGATAAGTATATTATCATTAATGTGTAGAAGCCATAGAAATTATGGTGGATGGTGTTCTAGGATAGACAGTGAATGATAAACCGAAAAATTTGGAATGGATTTTGGATGAACTCCGTTGTACTCAATGGCTTTTATCATATTCTATTGTTATTTTAAGGTTGAGTAGAAACAATTAATTGTACAGTACCACTGTTATTTGGCTTAGGTAGAATCCAAAGCACATAGCCTAAACATACTTCTTGTGTCATTTAGGTATCGATTATTTCTTGGTGAGCGATAGTAAGCCTGTAATTGTTCTACCAAAAAATATAAAAATATATCTTCAAGGGGGATCCTGGGGTTGTTTTTTTAAGTTTGATAGAGCTCTAGGGAGGAAACTAGTAACATAATAAATACGTTTAAAAAATGGACCAAAAAGTGAACCATAAGTGACTCCAATACTTTTTTGTAACTGCTTAATTTGTAACTGGCAAAACAGGGGCACCTTTGTTTGAACCAGCTGCCATCTCTTGTTTGTAAGAGGTACACCTGTAGTGTATTAACAGCCATGTTTGCAATTGACCCTACCAAGAATTCACCTGAAATCTCTGGTGGATGCTTCCGAAGTATCGCCAGAGCTACGACTGGCGACATCAACAATACCCAGCTTCTAGGATATACACAGGTTATCTCTATTTTTTATGATTCTACTTGTTTTTATTTTACGGTACGAGTACACTATGTGCTTATACAGTATAGTATAGTAATAAAGGGAAAGTCCATATGCAGCTGATAATGACTACAAACATAATTATAAACTGATTTTGTGACGCTCCTGCATAGTAGCCACGTGCGGGCATGCGCGCGTGTCGGCTGCCCAGCCGTTTAGAAACCGGCTGCCGGCAGCCGGCCGGCCGGCTTTTCCTTAGTATATATCCTACGACAATGTAACTAATGTCTGGGATATTCTTATGTTGTTTCACAGCTTGAAGCTGCCCTCATTCTTAACCAATGCATCTTAGTATATTTTATTCTCGATAGTTGATTGTTTCATTATAATATATAAGATGTAAGTCTAGTGAGAGTGGGAGGAGACGAGCGGGAGAGAGAGACCGGCTGGGGGACGTTGCTTCGCGCGGAGAGTCTAGCTTGGGACGAGCCTGATGTTGCCAATTTGATCGCAACGTTAGGCTTAGTTTCGACTCACGCAAGGGGTAGAGGATTTTGACCCGGCAACTGTGTTGAGTGTTGCCAAGCATGGGATGTATTTCGCATGCCTAGGGTGGGGTCCAGACAGATTCAAGACTCAGAGCTCACCTCACTGTCGTACCCTTCGGACCCCCTTGATATCTATCCCTCTCAACCCCACTTAGAAACTTTCTCTCTTACTTTGTATACCTTCCTTCCACTACTTCACCAATCTATTTAATTATCCCATCCCCTTGATAGACCTTATATCTATTATTGTATTAACGACGAGCTCTCAGATAATTAGATAGGATTTGGGCTTTATGCAGAGATTTAATTGTTAATGAGACCTAGGAAGCTTTTTTGTTGTCTCATATTTGGTGGTTTCATGCTTGCTAGTGTGTTCTTGTGGCAGGTGAGCAGGGGCTAGACCGGAGGGGAGGCTTTTTGCGATCCTTTAAGTAAAGTCTGCTGGTGCGAGTCCTGTGGACCTGCACGACTTTACTAGGATACCCGTGGGAGTCTGGGGGCATTTTCTTGTCTGTGTGCCTGTGTGTCTAGTGTGGTGTTGTGTGAGGGCCCTTGCCTAGTCCACTCAGCACTGCGCTAGCACGTCTTGCGTTTGTTTTAGGGTCGCCAGGAGAGAGTCAGATACTTGGGATCCGAGTCTCTCAAGAGAGCACCCTTTCAATTAGAGTAATTTGGCGCACAAACTTGGGAACGTCCCTAGGCTAGAGCAGGTGGCTCAGCCCGGGTATCCGAAGCCTATATCCTTCCGGCTAGACCTCTGCCACCTGGCAGATTAACAGCTAGGGGTTTATTATTTCTGCATGCTTGTTATTGTGCCACAGTTTACCTTTGTTGTGAGCATTGTGAGTCAGGGTGTGGCTTAGAGACTCAGTCCGAGCAGGCTTGCCTGACTAAGAGTGAGAAGCACACCCGTATGTGGTTATGTTGCGAGTTGCTGCCTTTTTTTAATTATACCTATGCCATTATACACTGTATGGCCTATCACTAGTATTTATTCCTGCTTATGAGTTGAGAGTTCTCTAAATCCGTAACGTACTTTCTTTGCTAAGCATCAGATCCTACAGTAGCCGCATTCAGTTTAGAAACCTGCATCTTGTCTACCTGTACGATGTTTTGAGGACTGTTTGCTTTCACCTTCTTTCACGCAGGGGTGATTAGTTGTATTAATTAACGTAACGTTAAATGTACTTTCTTCTAGTTTGTTAGTAAATTGTTTCTGCAATTTAATTCCGTCATCTATCTTTTCCTTGAAGCTTTAAGTCAACTTAATTGTGTGATCTTTTATATAGCCTGCTTGACTATCAGCAGTCTATAGTGCGTGCACCCTGTAACCGAGTCATAGGATACCTCGTTGTCCAGGCAGGACTCTTGACGGTTTAGGGTGGTTTGTTGCCTGGGTTTATAGATAAGGGTTGGATCTAGCGTTTTCCGTTGTTGCTTGTTGCCGCATACCTAGTCCAATAGAAAGAGCCCAGTGTTTATATATCCCAGGACGTAACAAATGGCGACCTTGCATAGGATTTACTGAACAGAGGAATATAGTGGTCATTTGTTTTGAGATTCCTTATGATTAGAGGAATACAGTGTACATAGAGTTTTTTTTTGGAGCAACCAATATAACACATTAAAGACTTTAAATAACATTAGTATATACATACTTGCATAGGAGATAAGGCACATTCTATAACCGTGATAATTACTGCAGTACACAAACATGTCTAATACATCAGAACACAGTGATGGGTCAGGTCACGATACGGGCTCGGAGGGAGAAAGACCTGTGGAGTGGCTAGTCGATAGCGAGGAGGGTGCTAGAAGATTTTTAGAGGTGCCCCTTACCGCTGCCAGGGTGTTGAAGCTGAATAAGTATGGCTTAAAGTGTGTGGCAGGTCTTCAGGGTCACCAGGGTTTAAGTGGCATGAGGAAAGATCAGCTGAGGACTTTGATATTGGGTTTAGAAGGGAGAGACCTGGGTGGAGAGGCGACTGGGGGCCCCGGTCCCCAGCCCCCCCTCCACTCTACCCCCATATCAAACGTCAGGGTGCCTGAATTTAGTACATACCCTCAAGTTGATGGTCAATGGCAGCGTGGAATTCAATCACAGGGACCCTCTCCATTAAATGCACCTTCCCCTCCTCAAGGGTTGACTCCAGATTTGTTGTTTCGGCTTGAGATGGCCAAGGTTGAGGCTGCCGAGAGACAGGCTAGTGTGCAGGCTGAGGTTGCTAGAGCTCAGGTTGAGGCTACCGAAAGACAGGCTAGTGTGCAGGCTGAGGCTGCAGAGAGAACAGCTATACGAGAGGCTGAACTGCAGGCAGAGTCTACTAGTTATCGGGCTGACAGGGAGCTGGAGAGATCTCGAGTGGAGGTAACAGGGCGAAATATTGGGGGAGGTAACAGACATCGGGACCAATCATTGTCGCACTTGCTTAAATTAGTTCCTGTGTTCGATGAATCATGTGTAACTGAGTTTTTTATGCGATTTGAGAAGAAGTGTCAGGAACACCATTACCCTCAGGAAAAGTGGGCAGCATTAGTTTCATCAAGACTCCTAGGAAAGGGGCTAAAAGCGTATGATGCACTACCTTTAGAGTCCTGTTTAGTTTATGATGAGCTAAAGAAGGCTGTGCTACGGGCCTATGAGTTACAACCAGAAACTTACCGCTTGAAGTTTCGGGGTGTTACTAAGGGCAAGGATAGTACCTTCCTAGAACACGCCCAGGACTTGTCTGATGCACTACGACATTGGCTGCGTTCTGAGAGGGCAGCTACTTTTGAGGAGTTGAGTGAGCTGGTTCTCTTGGAGCAGTTCTTTAAGTGCACAGGCGGGGACTTAACATTAAATATAAAGGAAAAAAATCCTAGAACTCTCCAGGAGGCAGCAGAAATGGCTGACCTCCGACTGTCATTAATTCGAGGGTGCGAAGCAGCAGCTAGGAGTGAGTCGGGTGCAAAGGATCGTACCCCTCCCCCTCCCAAGAATTTTGATACACATAAATACACAAAACCATGTAGCACTGACAATAAAACTGAACATAAACCAAATACCGTCCCGTATAAGAAGTCTAATGGTACCTCCCACTCCCAAGGGAAACCAAAGAGTAAAGAGTGCTTTGCATGTCACAAGGAGGGTCACTTTGCAAATGCTTGTCCGAACAAGCCACCAAACAAGGTTGTGTCATTGGCCCGCAGCATAGGGGTGTCGCCTATATCTTCTGAGTTTGCCAAGGGTAGTTCATCAGAGGTTGGGACACAGCCTGTGTTCAAGAGTCCGAAAGGCTCGAACCCTGTCCGCGACGTCTTTGGGGGTCATAGAGGGCATGGTTTTGTGAGGTGGGCTGGCGAAAGGCGAGGAGTTAAGCTATTGCGTGATACTGGGGCTTCTCAGACCTTGTTAAAGAACTTTACTGGTAGGCCGATTAACGCTGCTCGGGTGTTGGTAGTTCAGGAGATCAATGCTACGAAGTCCTACCCGCTGGTGCAGATGGAGCTGGAGGTGGGTGGTGTGGCGAATGAGCTGGATGTCGGAATTGTAGAGAACTTGCCTGTTGGGGGCGTCGACCTCCTCCTCGGCAACGACTTTGCGGTGCCTGCTTCTAAGGTTTCACCCTTGGTCGTTGCCGAGAAGGCGGCCGACGTTAGTAGGGAGGAACAGGAGTGGGTTGAGAAGTGTAGCGTACAAACCATGGCGTGTGTTGTGACGCGTTCTCAGACATCCGGAGCCTTGCAGCCACCACCTCAGTCTATCAAACCGCGGAGGAAAGGTCACAAGAAAACGGGAAGTGTTGGTCAATTGGAGAGTTTTGAGCCGGCAGTGTTTCTTGGTGACTCATTATTGGCACCTAGGTTAGAGTCTGGAGAGGCCCCAGGACCTGTCACAGCTAGTGAGGAGGTAGGGCAGGAAGAGACTCCGAGGCAGCCACGTTACACACGGAGAGGAAAAAGGGTTGCTCAGTTTGATATTGGGGGAGGACTTGGGTTGCTTCGGAAGCATCTAGACAGGTTGGTTCCCTCAGATATTTGTAAACTGCAGTTGGAGGATCCGGAATTTCAGAAGTGTGGTAATGGTGCTGTCGAGATCAAACACGAGGACGGGGAAACATGTCATGTGAACCTGTTGGAGGAGTTTGTGAGGCAACCACCTGAGCAGCCTACTGTCCCTGCATTTGTCTGCAGCGGCCAAGGTGGAGAAGGAGAGGGGGGCAGTAGGGCACAGGTAGAGGAGAGTAGGGATTATCATGTCTCGGCGGAGCAGTGAGCGGGGGACACGAGTCTGGTGGCTGTGGAAGCGCTAGAGCACCTGCCTGAGCAGCAGTGTGCAGCGCTCCAGCACCAGCTCGGTTCATACCCCACTGGTCGTGCCGAGCCCCTGAGCCTCACAACTCGGGTGGTGCAAGATGTTCCGCGGGCAGGTCACGTGAATGTTGAAAGACCGTTAGCCTCGTTGTTTCGGTGGTTCAAGGTGGGCGACGAGGCTTTGGCATGGTTGCCAGGGCAGGGTTGACCCATGGCTGCCAAGGATGGTGGTCAAAAGGAGGACTTTGAGCAGATTGGTGAGGTTGGCTGTGGCATAGAAGTGCCCAGTCGTCGCATAGCCTCCCAATGCTGCTCTAGTCAATTGCAACAGCCCTACCATAGACCGACTGTATCTGGCCATGTCGCTAAAAGCGGTGATGCTGCGCAGGCAGATGTAGTTGTAAGAAATGCGGGGGTGTGCATGTACGGTATCGGCGGGGAAGCCTTAGCTATGGGAGTGACTGCACAGGTAGTACTGATTGTCCCTCTCATGACCTGGCTGTTCTAGGGACGAAGGTGGAGAAGGAGGGAGACTACAGGTTAGAAGCTGCGGTCTCGGCTGGGTTGTGGGAGGGCACTAGGCATGTTGTTCGTGGAGACAGTGCAAGGCAGTTGTTTACTAGGCTGTGGCAGTGCATCCGCATGTTTGTTACTTCTCCAGGCCTGATGTACGGGGTAGAATCCGACATGCACGCTGGAGATAGTGCAAGGCTCAGTTTAATTCCCTACCGTATAAATCCTGCTAGACAGCCTGGGGTGCAAGCAGAGCTGGATTATGTGTTGACGAAGGGTCTGAGGGATAAGGAATGTCGTGAGTGGTCGTTGCCTGTAACTTTGCAACCGGTGTTAAGTGGCAAGATCAGTGAGTGTGTTGATTGCGAGAGTGTGTGTGCATTATCCCTGACAGACGCCTATACCTTATCGAGAGTTGACGACACCATAGACCGCCTCGGGGCTGCATCGCCTATCACGAAGGTAGAACTAGTGAAAGGTTATTGGCAGGCCCCGTTGCCGGAAAGAGCGAAGAGAAATGCCAGTCTTGTGATGAACTGGGCAGTTTATCAGTGCCAGGTGTTGTTTTGCTGCCGGGACACAAGTTGGATGTGTGGCATGCTAAGGGCACTGAAAATGTTTTGGCTGATTGTTTGTCACGGGAGGGTTTGTTTGCAGGAGAACCCTCGCCGTTCAGTCAAATGGTGGAATAAAGATATTTCAAACTGCCTGCTTGCTAAAAAATTTGCTAATGATAGATTAAAATCCTCACAAAATGACGAAGAACGGGTGAAATTTGTAGAGCTACGACGCAAAGCCAAAAAGTTAATTAAGCAAAGTAAAAAGACCCTAGAGTTACATATTGGGAATCAAAGTAAAACAAACCCGAAAGAATTCTATAGTTATATCAGAAAGAAAAAAGTAGTTACTTCAACTGTTGGACCGTTAGTCGATGAAAATGGAGAATACACCAAAGACGAAGTACAAATGAGTAATGCCCTCAATACCTTTTTTGCATCAGTTTTTACAACAGAAGTCCTCAGTGATATCCCTACACCATCGCCGATTCAGATTGATAATTCAGATGTTCTAAGCAATATCACCGTTACAGAGAGAGAAGTATTGAATTGTTTAGATAAACTCAAGGTAAATAAAACGCCTGGACCTGATACAATCTCGCCTAGAGTTCTAAAGGAAGCTAAGGATGAGCTCTCCAAACCACTGACATTGCTATTCAATAAATCCTTGCAGTCTGGAACTATGCCTGATCAGTGGAAGATAGCCAACGTAACACCGATATTCAAAAAAGGCAGCAAATCCCTACCCAGTAACTATCGTCCAATTAGCTTAACCTCAGTTGTATGTAAAATGCTAGAAACGGTCATAAGAGACAGACTCGTAAATCACTTAGAGGAAAATAACATACTTAAAGATACTCAACACGGCTTTCGTAAAAAACGTTCCTGTTTAACAAACCTCTTAGACTTCTTCCACGATATCCTCAACCTCTACGATGAGAGTAAAGCTGTAGATATTATATACCTTGATTTTCAAAATGCCTTTGACAAAGTTTCCCACAAACGTTTACTGCTAAAACTAAAAGCGCATGGAATACAAGACGGTGTGTTGAAATGGATAGAAAATTGGCTCAGCGACAGAAAGCAAAGAGTGGTCGTAAACGGTAAGGCATCTAAATGGACCAATGTAAGTAGCGGGGTACCCCAGGGATCGGTACTAGGACCAATTCTCTTTCTAATTTACATCAACGACATAGATGACATAGATAGACCTGTACAATCTCAAAATTTGCTGACGATACAAAAATTGCAAATAGCGTACTCTCAAAAGATCACGTTGACAATATGCAACACAATCTAGATAAATTGTCACATTGGGCCCAAATTTGGCAAATGAGTTTCAATGCGGATAAATGTAAAGTACTACATATCGGATACCTAAATGAGAAAGCAAACTATTCGATGAATGGCACTCAGCTTAAGAATGTAAACAGAGAAACCGATCTGGGAGTAACAATATCGAGTAACCTAAAACCGAGTCAACAATGTTCAGAAGTTGTTAAGAAGGCAAACAAAATAATTGGCTTTATAGGCAGATCATTTGAGCATAAATCCAAAGACATAATCCTAACCCTTTACAATTCCTTAGTCCGCCCTCTTCTGGAATACTGCGTTCAATGCTGGTGCCCTTATTACCAAAAAGACATAAACAAGCTAGAACGAGTTCAACGTAGAGTTACCAAAATGATACCTAGCCTAAAGAACAAACCATACGAAGAGCGTCTTAGAGAATTAAATCTATTTCCTTTAACCCAGCGCAGATTAAGAGGTGACTTAATTCAAGTGTTCAAAATCATCAAAGGCATCGACAATATGAACTGTAGTAAGTACTTCACTATCGACCAATCTAATTACACGCGGGGAAACGGTTGCAAAATTATTAGTAAATCTTTTAACTCACACGAATCTAAGAATTTCTTCTTCAATCGAGTTGTCAACTTGTGGAATGGGCTTCCCCGAGATGTTATAGACTGCAGCACCGTTGATTCATTTAAATTCCGGCTAGACAAATATCTCGCAGCAAACCCACGACTGACTGCGTTTGTAAATGAATAACTTTATTTTATCCTCCCCTCAGTTACTAACCCATATGTCCCCTACTTACTTCCTAGTCCTGCCACGTTAGTGGCAGGGCAGTAGTTCCCTTTCCAATGTTCCCTTACCCACTCTAAAGCACTGTTTGGACACGATCCTCAGTGTTTTGGAGGACAAGCAGCCTAGAAGGGTCACTAGATCTGTTGTTGCTTGATTTCTTTTGTACTTCCTTTGTACTCCTTTGATGAGACAGTGAAGCACGGGAGCGAGGTGGCTTCAGAGATGGTGTCGCTTCGGGCCATGAGTGAGCACCGTGCCTTATGTGAAGGCAAGATGGCAGATGCTCGTTGTACTCTACGTGCTTCACATGTCTCACTCCCTGAATGTTCAGGCTCTCATCCTATGCCCGAGAGGGAGTAAGATGGAATATACAAACATAAAAATAAATAAAAAAAATAAATAAAAAAGCAGAAGACCATGCTGATGTTTGGCGGGTTCTTAGTGGTATGCGTGCCTTCCATACTTTTGTAATTATGGTGTTACGTGAGGCTATATTAAGTGACTAAATTGATGGTGTTATTTTCGTTGTTCCCCAGGTGTCCATGTTGGTGTGTGTCGGGTTCATGGTGGCCTGGGTACCATACACGGTGGTATCAGTGATGTACGGGTTAACTGGTGTGACAGCACCCGTGTACGCCACCATCACACCCGTGTTACTGGCCAAGAGCTCCTGCGCCTATAACCCCCTCATATACATCTTCGTCAATGCCAGATACAGGTTAGTCCTTTAGTCTTAACACCTTCACTATGAGAGGCCTTCCCTGACTTTCATAGAATCATTTACTGTTTGCTAGAATTTTGATGTGAGTATCCTAAGTTCGAGTCCTTGGAGTGCCACATGTATTTGTTGATTTCATTAATTGAGTTTAGATGTGAAGTTGGTTGGTGGAAAAAGCATAATAATATATATACATATATATATATATGTATATATATAAATATATACACTCTCACTTACTTATGCCTAATATCATACTCTATCCTAAGGATGTACTCTCTGCGTTCTCTGGGGTTAATACTAAGAAGGCATACGGACCGAATGGTGTTCCTCCTGTTGTACTCAAAAACTGTTCTTCCGTGCTGACTCCCTGCCTAGGCAATCTATTTTGTCTCTGTCTTTCCTATAACGTCTTTCCTTCTTGCTGGAAGTTGGCGTTTATTCAACCTATACCAAAAAAGGATGACCATTCCTAACCCTCCAACTATTGTCTAATTGCTCTCATGTCTTGCATCTCTAAGCTTTTTGAAACTATTCGTAACACAAAATGTCTTAAGCATTTATCTTCCCACAATCTACTTTCAGATCACCAGTATGGTTTCCTTATGGTGATCTTCTGGTGATCTACTTGTTTATCATACTAACTCTTGGTCATCTTCCTTTCGGGACTTCAGTGAGACCGTTTCTATTGTGCTAGACATATCAAAAGCCTCTGATAGGGTCTGGCACACATCTCTACCTTCCAAACTACCCTCCTTCGGCTTCTATCTGTCTATCTGTGCCTTTGTCACAAATTTCCTTTCAGACCACTCCATAGCTGCAGTTGTGGACGGCCATCGCTCACTTCCTCCACCTATCAACTCCGGTGTTCCTCAGGGTTCTGTCCTGTCTCCAATTATCTTTCTAATATTCATTAATGATCTCCTTAACTATACCTCTAGTCCTATCCACTCATATATGTTGACAACTCTATCTTACACTATTCAACTAGTTTTTCACATCAACTCAGCATGCAATTACTCCAAACCAAACGTGATGAGGCCATAGAACGCCTATCTTCTGATCTACCAATTATTTCTGATTGAGGCAGAGAAAATCTTGTTACTTTCAACGCCTCCAAGACCCAATCTCTCCCTCTATCTCTCCATCACAATCTTCCGCAAGAGTATCAATAATTCTTCAACCATACACAAATCAACCCTTCATCTTCTCATAATATAATAGGTGTATATTTTTCATACGACCTTTCTTGGAAAGATCATTTTACCACTCTTGCTAAAACAGCTTCCCAAAAGTTAGGTGTGCTCAACCATCTCTGTGGGTTCCTCACCCCCGCACAGCCTTTTGCTCTGTATCAGGGCACAGTGCGCCCCAGTATTGAGTATTGTTCGCATGGGTGCGGAGTCTCCACCCATACCGCACTTCTCGAACGAGTAGAATCAAAAGCATTTCGCCTCATCAACTCGCCTCCTCTTACTAATTCCCTACAATCTCTTTCTAGATGCCGCAATGTTGCATCAATTTCACTCTAATATCGCTATTATAACAATCAGTGTTCTTCAGAACTCTCTCAGTGCATACCCTCTCCCTTGCGGCGAGTGCGAGGTATCCGCCTTTCAACACAGTCCCACTCCTATTCTGTCCAGCTCTCCAACCCAAGAATTGGCAAATTTTCTGTCTTTCTTCTTCTCAACAAATGGACTCTGGAACTCTCTCCCTCAATTAATCTTTCCTTCATCCTATGACTTATACTGCTTTAAACTTCGTGTGTCCAGGCATTTTGACCCCAATGCTCCTTGAATTTGGCTTTGTCACTCTTTTGGCTTTTGAAGAATCACTCGTTACAGGCAGCCTGCCTTTTGTCTCCTTCTCGCTTAAGCTAGAATATGGGCATCACGAGGCCTCGCCTAATTGGAATGCTAGTAAGTGGAATAATGTACTTTATGGGATACATTATTTGAAGGTGGCACCCACCACTGGACCCTCTTTTGAAGGTGGCACCCACCACTGGACCCTCTTTTGAAGGTGGCACCCACCACTGGACCCTCTTTTGAAGGTGGCACCCACCACTGGACCCTCTTTTGAAGGTGGCACCCACCACTGGACCCTCTTTTGAAGGTGGCACCCACCACTGGACCCTCTTTTGAAGGTGGCACCCACCACTGGACCCTCTTTTTTACACCATCTAATTATGTTTCCTGCGACAAATATATATGGTTATGGAATATATTGACACCCTAACAGTTACATATAATATATATGGTTATGGAATATATTGACACCCTAACAGTTACATATAATATATATGGTTATGGAATATATTGACACCCTAACAGTTACATATAATATATATGGTTATGGAATATATTGACACCCTAACAGTTACATATAATGGAAAATTAATTAAAGGATATCCTACTCACCTCAACTAATGAGTAGGAAGGCTGGATTAGCTTCAGGGGGGGGGGGGTGGGGGAGTCCGAGGCGGGCAAGGCGACAACAAATTAAGGAGCCCCGGTGCTGTTCTGCATATATTTTCTCGCGTGAGGGAAGGAGTGGGAAGCGAGGGGGGGGGGGGGGGCGCGTAAGAGGATGTCTTTATGGATTTCCTTTCCTTTCCATCCCTGATTCGCGTTAATGGAACTACCTCGCTTACATGGACTATGTCACGAACTGTACCCCCCCCCCCCCTTCCCGTGTTAGGTACGATCATGTAAAAGGCTCACGTGTAAGCGGAGGATTGAATATATATACTGTATATATATATACATATATATATATATATATATATATATATATATATATATATATATATATATATATATATATATAAAGTCTATGGATTGGGTGCAGGAAAAACACAGGGAAGAGCTATGATCCTTTATTCTCTAGCGTTTTGGGTTATGTACCCATCTTCAGAGACTAACAGATTTTAGACAACTCACAATATGCAGGGGAGGTGTGGTGGAGTGGTCTTGCCACTGGCCTGGTAATCCAAAGGTCCCGGGTTCAAATCCCGATGTATCAATGGGAAGATATTATTGGGATGGAATTTGTGCTGTACCTGGTATCAGTGCATTACCACAAGCCCACCGAAACGTCAATAAAATACCCTCATTGTTCCCTGATTAAATAGCACTGTATGAATATTCCCATATTCAAAATATGCTATAGGGGTGCAATGCCTGGTGAGTTATCTGCTCAACAGGTGGCGTTGTGTGTGTGTGTAAGTGTGAGAGTCTGAGTGTAGGGGTTGAGACAGTGAAGCACGGGAACGAGGTGGCTTCAGAGATGGGGTCATTTCGGGCCATGAGTGAGCACCGTGCCTCATGTGAAGGCAAGATGGCAGGTGCTCGTTGTACTCTACGTGCTTCACATGTCTCACTCCCTAGACTGGAACAAGACCTCACGGGCTTCACTGTTCATTGTAAAGCGGTGAATGTTAAGGCTCTCAGCCTATGCCCGAGAGGAAGTAAGTTGGAATATAGAAAAAAAAAAAAAAAAAAAGTCTGGTAAATCATTGTTGGCATCCTAGAACAGTGCTGAAAACTGGATGGTGATATTTTAAATCTTTGAAATACAACAATTATCTGACTAGCCTACCCTCTGTAACCTTCTTATCCCTTTTGGTACAGGAAACGGAGTTATATTTTAATTTTTCAATATTAGGATCAGGAAAGATCTGTAAATAGAGTTAACTAATGAACGCATTTGGAATTCTAGGTGTCCTAGGACATAGTATCCAAATGTTTTAATCAGTTAACTCTTTTTACAGGCTTCTCTTGATCATTAAGATTATCTTAATTGGTTATTTTAGCTACCATAAATGCGGGAAAGAGCAAGGTTATGATCTTTGAAAGGGGTGCAGTCACAGAGTGTGAGGTGAGGTTGAATGGTCATGCTATGGGGAAAATGTCGGCTCATTTAAGTATTTGGGCAGTGTGTTGAGTAAAGATGGAACTATGGATGAAGAAGTGCGGGAGAGGGTGCAACAGGTCAAGAGGATTGTAGGAACGCTGAAAGCAGTAACAAGAAATAGGGTGGTCAGAATGGAAGTAAAGAAGTCCTTGCATGACAGTGTGCTAATCCCGACACTAACTTACGGAAGCGAAGCATGGACGTTGTTGGAGAGACAAACCAAGAGTGAGAGGGGTGGAAATTAGTGGATGAGGGAGACAAAAGACAAAACTGCCTGTGACGAATGTCTCCCCCAGAGTTAAAAGAGTGACAGGGCCAAAATCAAGGAACGTTCGAGCCAAAATGTCTGGACACACAGAGTTTGAAACAATTTAAGTCATAGGATGAGGGAAAGATGGATTTAGGGAGAGAGTTCCAGATCTCAGCTGTTGAATAGAAGAAAGATTGGGAGTAACGTTTCACTCTTGAGTTGGAGAGTAGCACAGAGTAGGGGTGGGATTGTGTTGCAAGATGGGTACTACGCACTGTACGTAGAGTAGGTGGTATGCACTGAGAGAGCTCTGAGGAACACGGATTATTGCAGTAGCGATAGAATAGCGAGAGAGATGCAACATTGCGGTGAAGAGAGAGAGAGAGTTTGCAGAGAGTCGGTGAGTGTACGGGAGTTAATGATGCAAAAGTCTTTCCTTTCTACTTTGTCTAGAAGTGCTGTGTGAGAGGATCCTCCCCACACATGTGAACAATACTCAATACAAAGACGCACTGTGCCCCTGTACAGAGCAAAAAGCTGAGCAGGGGTAAAGAACCCCTTGAGGCGGTTGAGCACACCCAGCTTCTGGGAGGCTGCCTTAGCAAGACCGGTAATCAGTCCAGTTCAGTCAGTGACAGGAGGAGGTTGTGTTAATTTGAGTTCCTGCCCGGACCACCTGCTCGTGACCCAGTGACCATACGCACCTACCTGTGTTTGGAGGCAGTGCACTCGTGTATATATAAAAGTGTTTTAGCTCAGTTTTTAGATGTTAGTTGACTTAATTGTTTTGTTTTCTGTACTTAGTTGTTTGATCCTCGCTAAGCTTTTTGGGATCATGTCAGGTATGGAGTGCGAGTCCTTTACTGAACTGCATCTTATTCTCCAGGTAAGGGAAGAGATGGTTGTGGTGAAGGAAGAGGTCTTGGCTCTAAGGGAGGTTAATGTTAAACTTCAGAGGGAAGTGGATTTGATTAAAGACGAAAATCTAGCTTTCAAGCTTAGCCAAGAGGAAATTAAGTCGAGTAAGGGTAAAAGGGAGGAAGTTGATGAAAAATTGTATTCATGGCAGGTTATTAAAAATACGGGTGGGAAAGTCACACTCAAGAAGCAGGATAGTAGAATAGGTGTGAGTGTGACAAATACATTCTCTCCTTTGCGAGACGAATGTGAGGGAAAAAATAGTCAGGATAAGGGAGGATTAGCCGAAGTGCCTGCCGCCGACTCAGCTCCAACCGCTGACGCTGTGCTACCTACCACCACCACCACCCCCACCACCACCACCACCAAGGGAGCTTCTGCCACCACCGGGGGTTCTCCAACTGCAGCTGCTGGATCCTCCCGAGGGAAAGGTAAGTCTGTGTCCCGAGAAGGTAAGTCTGTGTCGATTGTGGGCGACTCCATGGTAAGACATTTAGTTAGGGCTACCCGCACTAAACTTAGGAAGGTTGTGTGTCTGCCTGGCCATGAAGTTGGGAGGGTTTTAGAGAAGATGGACCACATCTTGAAAGATAGTGGAGATAACCCCATTATCTGTCTCAGTGCCGGGAGTAACGATGTTGGTAAGGGTAGAAGTGAGGAACTGCTACAGCAGTATCGGGATGTGTTAGATAAGGTTAGGATGAAGGGAGGGATCCCTGTAGTACATTGTATCCTACCCAGAAGAGGAGTTCCCAAGGAATGGACATCCAGGGCGATTGGTGTCAATTGCCGTTTGGAGAAATATTGCAAAGAAAAAGCAATACCATTCATTAATAACTGGGATAGTTTCTATGGGAGAGATGGGATGTACGCAAGGGATGGGGTTCATCTTTCACGGTTAGGGGTTTCTACATTAGCTAGTTCTTTAGATAGGGTGGTTGTGGGGTTTTGAACAGAAATATTGAGAGTGTAAATGAGAGGTTAAATGGAACAATTTTAGCGTCAGGCGAAAGCGATAAGGATATTCAGTCTCATGCTAAAAATGATGACTATATTGCAAATGATAGTAGTGATGGTGCAACGGAAGATGGAAATGTCGTTAGAAATAAAGGTAAATTAGGTATAAAGAAAAGAAGTAAATTGAGAGTATATTACACAAACTGTAGGAGTCTATGTAACAAAATGAACGAACTTAGAGCCCTTGTTAGCAAAGAAAATATAGACATAAAAGCGCTAACTGAAACGTGGATTAATACAGAAACCAGGCATTTTTTAGCAGAATTTGATATACCAGGATATAGTTTGTTTAAATATGACCGAACAAGTAAGAGGGGTGGCGGTATAGCAGTGTTTGTCAGGAGTACATTAAAAAGCTGTATTAAATCAGGTATTAGACTAAATAACGATAATGAGAGTGTTTGGGTAGAGGTTAACGAAGGTAGTGAGACCATAGTTATTGGAGTTATGTATAGACCGCCAAATATGAGTAGAAATGACGGAACGTCATTATGGGAGGAAATTAAAATGGCATCAAGGTTTAGCAATGTGTGCATTATGGGGGATTTTAATTTTCCGAATATAGATTGGCAGCATCAAATAGGAGACTCTGATTCTGAGGAGTTTATAGAGGTAGTACAAGATAGTTTTTTATTTCAATTCATAGATACGCCGACTAGAGGTAATAATATTCTCGATTTAGTTTTCAGTAACAATGAAAATATGGTAAATAATGTAGAGATAGGGGACCACCTAGGAGATAGTGACCACAATTCTGTGTATTTTAATATACAATGGAAAGGTAATACCAGAGAGAATACAACATTAATACCTGACTTCAGAAAAGCCAATTATGGTGGGTTAAGAAGAGCCCTATTAGCTGACCCTATGGTCAAAAAATTAAGTCGATCCAGGTGTCCAAATGAGTGTACCCCTTCTCAGGCACCTGTCATCTTAAGTCAGGAAGAGACGTCAACCTTGGTAGATACATACGATAATTTTATCGAATCAGTATTCAATGCACAAAATAAATATATCCCCAAAAGAAAATTTAGATCAACACAGAACCAACCCAAATGGATGAATAATAGACTATTAGATCTTCTATGACAAAAGAGAGGAATATATAGAAAAATTAGGAAAGGCGAAATTCACCTACTTGCTTACTATCAGAATCTATCAAGACAGGTAAAAACGGATATTAGGAAAGAAAAAAGAAATTATGAAATTAAGGTTGCCAATGACTCAAAAAATAATCCTAAAGCTTTTTACCAACTATATAAATCCAAGGTTAGAGATGTAATTGGTCCCCTTAAAACTTCGATAGGAAAAATGACAGAAAATGATTTAGAAAGTGCAGTACATTAAATAGTAAATTTCTTTCCGTTTTCACTAATGAAAATTTGGCACAGTTTCCAGAAGTCCGTAAGGTATATAGCGATAGTATAGACAATAGGTTAAGTACGGTTACTATAAGTAGAAATGATGTGCTTAAGGAAATTGACAGACTGAAACCTCATAAATCGCCTGGTCCTGATGAGGTATATGCTAGAGTATTAAAAGAATGTAGGGATGAATTAAGTTACCCATTAACATTTTCATTTAACAAGTCATTGGAGACGGGTATAGTTCCAGAAGCTTGGAAGCTTGCAAACGTAGTTCCGATCTTCAAAAAAAGTGACAAATCAATAGCATCCAATTACCGTCCCATTAGTCTTACATCAGAAATATTACAGAAATATTGCATTAACTGTCTACGTGGTGCGATGCATAAGGTGTTGATTTTCGGTGTGAGCATCCTGGATTCGAATCCACGGACTGCCACATGTGTTTGTAAATTTCATTAATTGATTTTAGGAGTATAGTTGGTTGTTGGAAGGAACATAATAATTGATATTGGTTCAGGGGTAATTTATCGAGAGGACTTCCCTAGTGGTTAAGGCCCCATTAATTGCTCTTTCCATTCACATATGCATAGCCTACGTGAGTTGCAGTTGGGATGTGTGTACATGCTTAGATTGATATGCAGGATTCGAAGTTGCATAATAAATCGTAGGCAGTGTCCACCATTCTTTTAACTGTCTACGTGGTGCGATGCATAAGGTGTTGATTTTCGGTGTGAGCATCCTGGATTCGAATCCACGGACTGCCACATGTGTTTGTAAATTTCATTAATCGATTTTAGGAGTATAGTTGGTTGTTGGAAGGAACATAATAATCAATCATAGGAAAGCTACTAGAGTCAATTATTGCTAGTAAAATTAGAAACCACTTAGATACATTTAATTTAATAAATTCTTCTCAGCATGGATTCACTCAGGGACGTTCTTGCCTTACTAATTTGCTTAGTTTTTTCTAAGAGGTATATGAAGCAGTAGATAATGGCAAGTCATATGATATAATATATTTAGATTTCAGTAAAGCTTTCGACAGAGTCCTCCATGAGAGATTGATGAGAAAGGTTGAGGCGCATGGAATAGGTGGGGCATTGTTGGGATGGATTAGGTCATGGCTAATTGGTAGGAAGAAGAGAGTCAGCATAAATGGTACGAAGTCAGAATGGGGAGCAGTCAAAAGTGGTGTCCCCCAGGGATCTGTATTAGGTCCTCTGTTGTTTGTTATATACATAAATCAGGGGAGGTGTGGTGGAGTGGTCATGTCACTGGATTGGTAATCCAATGGACCCGGGTTCAAATCCCGATATGTCAATGGGAAGATATTATTGGGATTGAATTTGTGCTGTACCTAGTATCAGTGCATTACCACAAAGCCCACCGAAATGCCAAAAAAATACCCTCGTTGTTCCCTGATTAAATAACACTGTATGAATATTCCCATATTCAAAATATGTTACAGGGGGACAATGCCTAGTAGTTCACTGCTCAATAGGTGGCGTTCTGAGAGTGAGGGTCTGAGTCTGGAGGGTGAGACGGTGAAGCACTTGAGCGAAGCAACCGGCCGCTTCAGAGATGGAGCTGCTTCGAGCCATGATGGATGCTTCGCATGTCTCACTCCCCAGACTGGAACAAGACCTCACGGGCTTCACCGTGTTGGGCGGTGGAATGTACAGGCTCTCAGCCTATGCCCGAGAGGGAGTAGTTGGAATATAGAAAAAAAAAAAAAAAAAAAAAAAAAAAAAAAAAATGACCTTGATTTAGGTATAACTAGTAGGATAAGTAAATTTGCAGACGATACCAAAATGGGGAGAACAATTGATTCAGATAGAGATATAGAGTGCCTCCAAAGGGATCTAGATACCTTACACGAATGGTCAGTAAATTGGCAGATGAAGTTTAACATTGACAAATGCAAGGTATTAAAGATAGGGAAGACGCATACAAATTTTAAATATAAACTAGCTAATATGGAATTATAAAACTCGAATTGTGAGAAAGATCTAGGTGTGTTTGTTAGCAATGATTTGAAGCCTAGACAACAGTGTATAAGCGTTCGAAACAAGGCAAACAGGATTCTCGGGTTCATCTCTAGGAGTGTGAGTAACAGAACTGCTGATGTTATCTTAAAACTTTACTTGTCATTAGTGAGACCCCATATGGATTATGCTGTTCAATTTTGGTGTCCTTATTACAGAATGGACATAGATTCATTGGAGAGAGTACAACGTAGAATGACAAAAATGATCCATAATATTAGAAATCTTCCGTATAAAGAAAGGTTGAAGAAATTAGGCTTACATTCGTTAGAGAGACACAGAGTTAGAGGGGATATGATAGAGGTGTTCAATTGGGTTAGTGGGATTAACAAAGGGGACATGACAAATGTAATAAAGCTCTGTGATAGCGAAAGAACTCGTACCAATGGTTTCAAATTAGATCAATTTCGTTTCAGAAAAGATATAGGCAAATATTGGTTTGGTAACAGAGTTGTAGATGGGTGGAATGGACTACCAAGTGCTATAGTGGGATTAAAAACGGTAGGGAGCTTTAAGATAAAATTGGATAAGCATATGGACGAGAAGGGTTGGGTGTGAAGGGCGATCAGCAGGGTTTGGCCAATCAGCGCTCTGCAGACCGCCGTAATCCTGCGTTAATCTCTAACCGTTTTGGTAAGATGATCCTCAGGGTATTAGAGTGTTGAGCCTATAATTGGGCTTTGTAATTGGGGTTGTGTGGGACAGGGATCTGCCTTGCTTAGGCCAATCGGCTTTCTGCAGACTCCCATTTTCTTATGTTCTTATGTTCTTATGTAATATGGTCCTTCCAAGAGAGAGCAGAAGAAAAAGAGACAACGAGAATACTGAGAGAAGATGAAGGGTTGATTTTTGTATTGTTGAAGTATAAGGGATAGTTTTCTGGGAGTTCACGACGGGTAGATAGATGGAGAAATTGGGTTTTGGAAGCATTAAAGGCAACAAGGTTTTCTCTGCCCCAATTGGAAATGGTAGTTAGATCAGAAGATAAGTGTTGTATGGCTTTCTTACTTTTGTTTTTTAGGGATTGCTGGCTGGGGCGTTCTGGAAAACTAATTGAATAGTGTAAGGTAGAGTCCTCTGCATATGAATGGATATGACTGGAGGTACAGTTGAGAAGATAATTTATAAAAATTAGCAAGAGAATGGGAGATAGGACCGAGCCCTGAGGAACACCGGAGTTGATAGGATGAGGAAGTGAACAATGGCCGTCCACAACCGCAGCTACGGAACAGCCGGAAAGGAAATTAGAGACAAAGGCACAGACGGAGGGATAGAAACTGAAGGAGGGTAGTTTAGAAATTAGAGATTTGTGCCAGACTCTATTGAAGGCCTTTGATATGTCTAGCATAATAGAAAAGGTCTCACCGAAGTTCCGAAAGGAGGATGACTAAAAATTAGTAAGATATGAAAGAAGATCACCTGTAGAGCGACCCTTAAGAAAGCCATACTGGCGATCTGAGAGTAGATTATGAGAAGAGAAATGCTTAAGAAATTTGGAAGTAAGAATACTTTCAAAAACTTTATAGAGATGCAAAAAATGAGAGCAATTGGACGATAGTTGGAGGGTTGAGAGTGGTCACCCTTTTTTGGAACAGGTTGAATGAGAGCAACTTCCAGCAAGAAGGGAAGATGTTACAGGAGAGACAGAGATGGAAGAGTTTGCCTAGGCAGGGAGTCAGCACGGATGCACAGTTTTTTAGTACAGCAGGAGGAACACCATCCGGACAGTACGCCTTCTTAGTATTAAGCCCAGAGAGGGTAGAAAGTACATCTTTTGAAGAGATTATGATATTAGGCATAAGTAGGAGAGAGGAGGGTGGAGAGGGAGGAATAACACCGGAATCATCCAAGGTGGAGTTTCTAGCGAAAGTTTGAGCGAAGAGTTCAGCTTTGTCAGAGGAAGAAGTAATGGTTGTGCCATCAGAGTGGAAAAGGGGAGGAAAAGACGAGGAAGAATAATTGTTGGAGAGTTTTTTTTGCTAGATGCCAGAAAGCTTGGGAATAGTTAGAGTTTGATAGTTCAGAACATTTATTATTGATAAAAGAGTGCTTGGCAAGTCGAAGAGCAGATTTGGCTTGATTCCGGGCAGGAACATGGGAAGAATGAGATTCTTGAGTTTGAAGATGTCGGTACCATTTGAATACTTCCTCCTTATTGCAAACAGCAGGTAAACAAGTGTGAGTAAACCAAGATATTTTTGCATTAGTCTGAGAGAAAGAAAATTAAATGTATGCCTCCATGCCCGATAGTATTATCACGGTAATGCGTTCAACACTCTCCGAGGGTCAATGGTCACGGAAGCAGAAGTCATTCCATGGCAAATCAAAGAAGTACTGCCGGAGAGCCTCCCAGTCGGCAGTGCCAAAATGCCACAAGCGCCGCCGGCTGGGAGGCTGTACTGGAGAGATAGGACAGGTGACACAGATAAGTTTATGGTCGGAGGAGCCCAAAGGAGAGAAAAGATCGACAGTATAAGAAGAAGGGTTAGAGGTTAGAAACAAGTTTAGAATGCTGGGCCGATCTCCGAAGCGATCCGGGATACGGGTGGGTTGCTGGACCAGCTGCTCTAGGTCATTTAGGATAGAAAATACGTAGACTTGTTCACCAGGTTGGTCAGTAGTATGAGAGGAGAGCCATTGGCGGTGGTGAACTTTGAAGTATCTTAAGATGGAGATTTCTGAGAAAGGAGAAAGAATAGAATGTGTTCCTATTTCTATGATTAACTGCAATTGTATTCTGTATACATTTTATTACACTTGTATCCTTTGTATAGGTATTACCGTGCATTAATAAGAAATTGAGAGTATGAACAAATGTCTTTAGTAACTATATTTAATGCATTCTGTAATGAATACCTGTATTCTTCTTCTTTCTAGAGTACCTTAGGACATTTCGTACAGCTTTTAGTAATCTTCCTACCGTACATATTATACACTTACAGTATATGTTTCTTCTATTCAACAGCTGAGCTCGGGAACTCTCTCCCTGAATCCATCTTTCCCTCATCCCATGACTTTAATTGCTTCATATTCCATGTGTCCAGGCAATTTGGCTCTAACATTCCTTGATTTTGGCCCTGTCACTCTTTCAACTCTGGGGGAGGCACTCGTCACAGGCAGTTTTGCCTTTTGTCTCCCTCATTCACATGGATATATATATATATATATATACAGTAAGTATATATATATATATATATATATATATATAGATATATATATATACTGTATATATACAGCATATACTGTATATGATCCCTTTTATATCATAGGACTCCAGAGTCACTAAGGTTATAATTTCCGCCTCAACATGGTCTTCCTCCACCCACCTTCCTGGCGTTGTGTTATCACCTTGGAGATGTATGATGCACTACAATATATATATTGTGTTATCACCTTGGAGATGTATGATGCACTACAATATATATATTGTGTTATCACCTTGGAGATGTATGATGCACTACAATATATATATTGTGTTATCACCTTGGAGATGTATGATGCACTACAATATATATTGTGTTATCACCTTGGAGATGTATGATGCACTACAATATATATATTGTGTTATCACCTTGGAGATGTATGATGCACTACAATATATATATTGTGTTATCACCTTGGAGATGTATGATGCACTACAATATATATTGTGTTATCACCTTGGAGATGTATGATGCACTACAATATATATATTGTGTTATCACCTTGGAGATGTATGATGCACTACAATATATATATTGTGTTATCACCTTGGAGATGTATGATGCACTACAATATATATATTGTGTTATCACCTTGGAGATGTATGATGCACTACAATATATATATTGTGTTATCACCTTGGAGATGTATGATGCACTACAATATATATATATTGTGTTATCACCTTGGAGATGTATGATGCACTACAATATATATATTGTGTTATCACCTTGGAGATGTATGATGCACTACAATATATATATTGTGTTATCACCTTGGAGATGTATGATGCACTACAATATATATTGTGTTATCACCTTGGAGATGTATGATGCACTACAATATATATATTGTGTTATCACCTTGGAGATGTATGATGCACTACAATATATATATATTTCAAATTCTGTCTTCATAAACCGGAATAATGTGCTTACGTAATGCACTTCGCAAATAGGGTTGTGCTAGTTTTGTTAACCCACCAGACACAATATTATGTTGACGAATTGGAGAGTTACATATCGGGCAAATTAATGTTTATATTAAGATCAACAACTTTATCACATTATATATATTTAACTTTAGCCCTTATTGTACCTAGTTGAACTGTATTTGTTCAATGCAAATTTACTATATACATCCCACACATAACATTAGTCAAGTAATTCAATATTGGGTGAGCATAATCAGGGTGTACAGATAATGAAGTACATTTACTCAAGTACAATACTCGAGTTAATTTTATCAGTATCTACTTTTCAAAAAGTTTATTTTTTGTCCAGTACTTTTAATCTAACTTGAATAATATTTAAAGAATTACTTGTAATTTTACTCCACTACATTTAATTTACTTAATTTAATTGTGTAAAGTAAAACTTCAGGAAAGTTCCCAAATATTCTTTTCAATAGATTTGAAAGTCCAGGTAGCATTTCCCCTGCACATTTCCTAAAAGTAGGTGTAACATTCCTTGATTAGTTCAAAGGTCATCACTATACTGTATGTATATATATCACCACCATATAAATTAACATAGTGATGACCTTTGAACTAGCCAAAGAAATGATACTGTACAAAATTAAAAGAGGCAAATTAAAATGTAGTAGAGTAAAAGTACAAATTATTATTCTAAATAATCTTCTAAATATTCAAGTTAGCTTAAAAGTACTGGACAAAAAATCAACTTTTTGAAAAGTAGATACTGAGAAAATCAAATCGAGTATTGTACTTGAGTAAATGTACTTCATTAATATCTGTACACCCTGATTATGCTCACCCAATATTGAACTATTTGACAAATGTTATGTGTGGGATTTATATAGTAAATTTACATTGAACGAATAAAGTTCAACTAGGTACAATAAGGGCTAACATTAAATATATAACACAAGAAAATAATGTGTTTACAAAGTCGCTATGGTTTCCAAATAGGGAAAGTTTTGTCAAACCAACGTTTTTCAGTCAAAAATACAGCAAAATATAATGCAAGGCAACTACTGGGTGGTTGAACAGACACTTACTATAGTATAAGTACAAAGGAAGTCAAGCAACAACAGGTCTAGTGACTCCTCGAGGTTGCTTGCCTTCTAAATCACAGCTGTTCACTGTGTTCAACAATGGCTTAGAGTGGGTAAGGGACAATTCTCCCTACCAACATATGCCAAAAGTGGCCGACAGAGGCGCTGAACGCAATGTTTACCGCGGTGCATCATGAGAAACTACACATCGCGGATCTCTGGACCCTCTCTCTCTTTCAAACAATTCTTTATTATAAGCAGTCTGTCGAAATGTCTGTAACTGACACATATTATAGCCTATGCATACTGTTGTTTATTAAATTTTAAAGTCACCCTATGGCATACCCATATATAACGTATATTTACAATACAAAGGCACCAAGCATTTTCGTGCCTTTTTGTTATGATTATTAATCAGCTTATAATTATATTTGTAGTCATTTTCATCTGCATATGGACATTCCCATGACTACTACGCTTTATATGGATTTAGTGTAGTCGTATACTGTATAATAAAAGAAAGTATAATCACAAGAAATCATGATAAACTGTACATGTCCTAGGTGTTATAAGTATTGTTGATGTCGACAGTCGTAGCTCTGGCACTAGTTCAGAAGCGTCCACCAGAGGTCTCAAGTGTATTCTTGGTAGCGAGAATTTACGGGAGTCTATGTGCATAGCTCTAAAACATGACGTCACTCACCATCTGCGCATGCGTGAGAATCTTGGCCCCGCCCCTCAAATGTACAACTATTATATTGGATTAGATTACATTAACCTAACCTAACCTAACCTAACCTAACCTAACCTAACCTAACCCTAAAATATAACAAAAATAACCAAAATAACAAATATAACGAAATAAACAAATACAAAATATACCAAAGAAGAGTGGGATAGATCCCTGGTTTGCTCAGTGACGGGCGGGTACCATACCGAGTGAGCTACGAAGAGATCTGGGAGGTATGGTTTGAAGGGTATATTTAAACGCAACGGAGGTGAGGGGCGGGGCCAAGGGGGCCTAGATTCTAACGCATGCGCAGATGGTGAGTGACGTCATGTTTTAGAGCTATGTACATCGCCTCCCGAATTTACGGTGACTGGACGACTCGGCCGATGGGACAACTTGGCTCGGACAGCTCGGCCACGACGGCGAGACAGCTCGGCCCCATGCTATGGTTAGGTTAGGTTAGATAGAGAAATAGTGATTCCAAAATAATCAATACGAGAAATAAAAGTTAATGAATTGTCACTTGTTTGATGAAACGAAAAGATATATACATAAATAGATAGGGACATAGTGATTCCAAAATGATCAATATAGCCATCTATATCGTTTTTATGTTGTCGAAGCAAATAAGGTTGTGAAAGGCCCAGTTGTCTCGCAATTAACACTGGGCCGAGCTGTCTCGGTTTTACTGGGCCGAGCTGTCTCGCCGTGGGCCGAGCTGTCCCGTGGGCCGAGTAGTCTAGCATTCGTTTCTGATGGATAAATGTTATGTTGAATTGGGTTTTATGTATTTATAAAATAATGTACTACGACCGTATTTTAGTAGTAAATTATGTTAAATATCGTTGTCTACAGCTCCAACTTCCTTACAGAACGAAACTCGCAAGTCGACAATTGGAAAGGAAAGTATAGGACTAATGTCCCCGGCAGGGTTAAGAAATGTTAGTAGGGATCAATTTTGGTTAATAGCATAACACAGCTATAAGTGATCTTTCGGTATCTGCGGAAAAGTGAGAAACACCTTAGCTAATTATTTATACCTGTAGTGATTATCTATAAAACTGAGGAAAAAGGAGAACACAAAGTTATCCATTTACAAATGCAGTCAGTCGCAGGTTCAAGGCAATAAGGTGTTTGTCTAGGCGATGCTTAACCTGTACAGTACCGGTGCCGTCCTTTTAACTCAGGTCTGGTTACTATTAGATGATTTTATTCAGCTTAGGAAGGATCTCTAGCAATAATAAGGCTTCAAACTATCTCAACCAACCCTATTAAATACCACAGATCCTTTCTAAGCTGCATAGTATCGTCTACTTATAGCTAGAATGAAATATAACACGTCACTGGTACTCAAAGAGTTAAAGGAATCAACGGTGCTGCAGTCTAAAACATCTCGAGGAAGCCCATTCCACAAGTTCACAACTGGATTGAGGAAGACATTCTTAGACTAATGTGACTTAAAATATTTACTAATGATTGCAAGCATTTCCCGGCATGTAAATTGATTGGTCAATTGTAAAATACTTATTACAGTTCATGTTGTTGATGCCTTTGATGATTTTTAACACTTGAATTAGGTCGCCTCTTACTCGACCACCCAAACACTCAACATTATTTGACTGCTCAACAACATTCGATAACTCAACATATTCAAACATATTGATATAATAGTTGATTATTTTACAATATTCGACTGGTAGGCAATTTTTGTTTGCTCGATTATCTCCAACCGCTTGCTAAGCTATATTCGATCAGTAAACAATATCTTAATGTTTCTGCCCTGAATCAAGCCAAATCGTTTCTTCGACTTGCCAAAAACTATTTCAGCAGTAAAAAAAAATAATTATCTTTCTAGCTCTAGTTCTTCCCAACTATTCTGGCATCTATCCAAACAGTTAACTTCCTCGTTAATCCCTCCACTTTTCCACTCTGACGGCAGCACCGTTACTTCTTCCTCTGACAAGACTAAGCTATTTGCTCAAACTTTTGCTAAAAACTCCACCTTGGACGATTCTGGTGCTGTTCCTCCCTCTCCACTCACCTCTCCTTTACTTATACCTATTATCATAATCTCTTATTAGGATGTACTTTCTGCCCTCTCTGGCCTTAATAATAAGAAGTCATAAGGACTAGTAGGTGTTTCTCCTGTCGTTCTCAAAAACTGTTTTTCCGTGCTGATTCCGTGCCGAGGCGAAATATTCCGTCTGTCATTCTTCTAACATCTTACCTTCTTGCTGAAAGTTTGCTCTCATGCAACCTGTCCCAAAAAAGGGAACCGCTCTCAACCCTCCAACTACCGTCTAATTACTCTCTCTCTTACATTTCCAAAATCTTGAATATATTCTTATTTCAAAATGTCTTAAACATTTGTCTTGCCATAATCTACTTTCAGATCGCCAGTATGGTTTCCTCTGTTGGTGATCTCCTTGCTTATATCTCACTAACTCATTGTCATCCTCCTTTCAGGACTTCGGTGAAACTTATTCTATTGCGCTAGACATATCAAAAGCCTTCGATAGACTGGCACAAATATGATATTTCTAAACTGCCCTATTTCGGTGTCTATCCCTCTATCTACACCTTAATTTCCAATTTCCTATCTGACCATTCCATAGAAGTGATTGTGGATGCCCATCACTCACTTTTTCAACCTATCAACTCTGGTGTTCCTCAGTGTTCTGTCCTATCTCCAATGTTCTTTCTTATAATTTAATTAATGAATCTTAACTGTGCCTCTAGTTCTATCCACTCTTATGCCAATGACTCTACCTTACACTATTCAACTACTGTAAATTTCTACAACGTGTCTCCATGCAATTCCAAACTCATGTGATAAGTCCACAGCACACCTATCTTCTATCAACTATTTCCTATTGGGTCACAGAAAATCTTATTTCTTTCAATGCTTCCAAAACCCAATTTCTTCATTTATCTACTAGTCACAATATTCAACACGACTATTCCCTATTCTTCAACAACACACAAATCAACTCTTTGTCTTCTCTCAATATTCCACTCTTGATAAAATAGCCTCACAGAAATTAGGTGTGCTTAACCGTCTCTGTGGGATCTTTATTCACGCACAGCTTCTTGTTCTGTACAGGGGAACAATACACCCATATATAAAGTACTGTTCACATGTGTGGGGAGGATCCGCCCACATCACACTCATTGTTCTGTACAGGGGAACAATACACCCATATATAAAGTACTGTTCACAATGTGTGGGGAGGATCCGCCCACATCACACTCATTGTTCTGTACAGGGGAACAATACACCCATATATAAAGTACTGTTCACATGTGTGGGGAGGATCCGCCCACATCACACTCATTAAAAGGATAGAATCAAAAGCATTTTGTCTCATCAACTCACCTCTTCTTACTAATTCCCTACAATCTCTCTCTACTAGGTGCAATATTACAATAATCAATGTTCTTCAGAGCTTTCAGTGTATGCCTCCTCCTTTGTGGCGAGTGGGTGGCACCCGCCTTTCAAAACATTCCCACCCCTATTCTTTCCAACTCTCTGATGCAAGAATTGACCGATTTTCTCATCCTTTTTTCTAATCAACAGGTAAACTCTAGAACTCTCTCCCTCATTCTGTCTTCCTCTAATCCTATGACTTATAATATTTCAAGCACTGTTTGTCCAGACATTTTGACTTGAACTTGCCTTGACTTTGCTTCTCTATCACTCTTTCAACTTTAAGGGGAACACTTGCTACAGATAATATTGACCTTTGTCCCCTTCATAAAACCTATCGAGGAAAATATACCGGTCGACTACATTCAACACTTTTCAGATATTAAACCTAAACCTGCTTTTGAGATAGAACTAGCCATTGAGCTATCACCAGTTGATCAAGGAGGAGGATTGAAGCCACTTGGGTATTTATGGACAGAAGATAATCATAGAATACACTGCCTTTTCATTCCTTGACCCTCATTCATATCGATATGCAATCAAACTCTCTAACTGCCCTCCTTCCATGTATTTGTTTACTCCTATTTACAGTATATTGCCTTCACTCTATATTCTCCAATGTTAATATAACACGGCTACCAACCATGTAGCACAATCAACCTCTTCCATTTATAAATATAGTTATATTTTATTTATTTAACAGTACGTCCCAGTTGTTATTTTCTTTATATTTTGCATTGTTAATAATATTAATATGTTTTTCTTCTCAAGCACCAATACTAAAATAATTGTATTATATTATTATGCATTAAACCGTATATATATATATCTATCTATCTATCTATATGCTCAGGCCCAATCCCCATTTTGGGGGTAGCCGACTCAAGACAGAGCAAGAACAGGAAAAACAACATAAAACAAAAAATAAACACAGATAAAAAACACAAACTCTCACACATCCAGGTCACCCAGGAGAAGACCCAGAGACCAGGGTTACCCAGGTCGCTCCAGCACTCCCCCGGCCCCTGACCACCCGGAGAGGTTCCGATCTCGGCAGGCAGACATGCAGCGGAGCCAAAGCCACAAGCCCTCCCACCACACTTCCAGGCACACCCTTCATATTAATCGTCTCCCCGGGCCAGGTGCCTGATGGACTATTATCTAGTCCAACTTGCGCCCGACCCCTTACTCCAAATGACCACATGTTCACTCAACTATTCACAAGCATTCTCCATTCACTCCTGTCCACCACCAATTCCCCTGCCTGATCTATAGTCATTCCTCTATCATCCAAAGCCTTTCTTACACAGTCTCTCCATCTCAATGAGGCCTTTCCTGTCCTTCTATCTCCCCTTGTACCTGACTCACATATTCTCTTTGTAAGCCTTTCATCTCCCATTCGTTCAACATGACCATACCAGCTCAGCACCCTTCTGTCCACTCTGGCTGACAAATGTTCTTGCTGCCCCACTCTCCTACGTATCTCTTCATTCCTCAATCTGTCTCTACGAGTAACTCCACACATACTCCTCAAGCAGCTCATCTCCATCACATCTAGCCCTCTTTTCTCCTTTTTCTTCAGAGCCCATGTCTCAGCACCATACATCACTGTTGGCACAACAATTCCTTGATACAGTGCACTGTTTACTTTCACTCCGAGATTTCTCGTCTTCCACATACTTCCCATTGCTCCGAAAACCTTCCTTCCTTCACACACTCTCTGTTTTACCTCCACTTCCATACCTCCACTCCTGCTTATCGTTCCTCCTAGATATTTAAAACACTCTACTTGTTCCAATATTTCCCCATCCAGCCTCACATCTAGATTCACCCTATGCTCTCCCCTATTACACACCATTACTTTACTTTTATTGACGTTCACCTTCAGTTTCCTCCTTCCACACCAAACTCTTTGACTACCCGCTGCAGTTTCTCATCAGAATCCGCCACCAATGCTGTGTCATCAGCGAACAGCAACTGATTCAACTCCCAATCTCTACCATTCTTTCCTACTAAACCCCAATCCTCTTCCCATAGTTTCCTTTTTCACCTCCCTCACCACACCATCCATAAACATATTAAACAGCCATGGTGACATTACACAACCCTGTCGCAAACCTACCTTTACCTCAAACCATTCACTCAACTCACCATTTCCTACTCTCACACATGCTCTGCTCCCTTCATAAAAACTCTTAACTGCTTCTAACAAATTTCCTCCTATTTCATAAATCCTTAACACCTTCCACATTGCTTCACGGTCCCACACGATTCATACGCTTTTTCCAAGTCCATAAAAGCCCAAAATATCTCCTTATGCTCTCTAAATACTTCTCGCATAACTGTCTACTGCAAAACATCTGATCCACGCACCCTCTTCCCCTCCTAAAACCGCACTGTTCTTCTCCTATTGCAACTTCCGTACACTTTATTATCCTCTCTATAACACCCTGCCAAACAGCTTTCCACCCACTGACAATAAACTAATACCTCTATAACTTGACACTCCTGCCGATCTCCCTTCCCTTGTACAACGGCACAATACATGCACTCTTCCAGTCTATTGGTATCATTTGACACAACAAAGCACACATTGAAAAGTCCTCACCAACCAATCTATTATCACATCTCCACCTTCTTTATACACTCCACAGCAATACCATCCAAACCTTCTGCTTTTCCCGCTCTCATTGGTTTCACTGCTTCTTTCACCTCATTTTCCTCAATCCTTTCATTCATTCCCTGCCACCTGGGTGGCCTGGGGAACCTATCTCCATCCACCTCTGCTTCAATCACTGCTTCTCTTCCAATCCTCTTGTATTTAACAAAGATTCAAAATACTCGGCATATCTTTTCCTCACTTCAAACTGGTTCCACTAGTAATTCTCCATTTTCATTTTTCACTGACTCTTCCCTCTTTTGTCCTCCTTTCCTTACTTTATTTACCTCCTTCCAGAACATATTCTTTCGTTCTTCAAAATTCTCACTCAGCCTTTGGCCCCACCTTTCCTTTGCATCTTTTTCGCTTCTCTAATTTTCCGTTTTGCCTCTCTCCTTTTCTTCTCCCTGTACCTCTCCATACCTCAACACTACCATCCTGTAAAACCCTCTCAAAACACTGTCTCTTCTCCTCAACTGCCTTTCTCACCGTATCATTCCACCACTCGCTTCCCTTCCTGATACCTCTGCCTCCTATACTTTCCTTTTGCCGCATACTACCTCTGCACTTGCTTTCACTCCTTCCTTAAAACTGTTGCCATTCAACCTCTACTTCTCTCTCTTCCATCTCTCTCACTTCCATCCACTTTTCATTTAGTCTTTCCTTGTACTCCCCTCTCTTTTTCACTCTTCTCTAACTCACTAACTTTTATTACCTCTCTTACTTCACGCTTGTCTCTTATTCTCCTGTAACTCTTAACTCTTAGCTTTCCCTCCACCAGGTAATGATCTGACATACCCTCCACCTCACCTCTCATCACATTCACATCCAGCAGTCTACACAATCTTTCCCTTGTCACCAGCACAAAATCCATCAATGCCCTCTCTACAATCTCTCCCCTCACAAGTCTATGCCAGGTGTACTTGTGTATACGCCTTTTTTTGAAGAACGTATTACCTACACTCAATCTACTCTTCACATACATTTTTCAGTCTTTCTCCACTCTCGTTTACACCATCCACACCAAAACTACCTATGACTCCATCAACAGGCTCATTTCCTACCCTAGCATTTAGGTCCCCTAAAACTATAACATTTTCATTTTCATCAAACCCTTGTAGACAATCTCTCAAATCCTCCCAGAAACCCTCTACCTCGTCTAACTCTTTCACTTCCGGTCCATACGCACTTACAAAAACCCACCTTTCACCCTTAAACCCCATTCTCACCCACATTAGCCTTGATGACACCTCTTTCCACTCTTTATTTAAACTCTCTCAACTCCTCCTTCACAATAATAGCCACTCCTTCTTTCCCCCTGACTCCCTCGTCTACTCCAGACTTTCTACCTATCACGTTTCCAAAATCCACTTCTCCCTCTCCTTTCATCTTTGTTTCATTCAGTGCTAGGACATCATACATCCTTCTTTCAAATAACCTTCCAATATCTCGCTTCTCATTCGTACTACATCCACGCACATTCAAAGCTCCTATTCTTAGGGTCCGGGACCACGAACGCGTTCCCTCGCCCCTATGTCTGTCTCGTTTTTTTGGTAGATTTATTTAAGGGGAGAAGGATACCATACCCCCCGCCCCCGATCCCCTTTAGCCGACTTCTACGTCTCACCGGAGAAAAGCGGTGGGGGAAAATTCTCACCCCCCCACCACAGAGGAGGCTACCTGCACCAGAAAGTGGCGGGCGTTGGGGTCGCCGCATCCCTACGCCATTTGAAAAAAATAGAGATGCAGAAGGAGAAAAAGATAGAAGGGGCTATGGGAAGTAGAGGACACCAACCCTCACTCTGACAAAGGGTCAGCCCACCACATCTATATATATATATATATATATATATAACATGGATAATGGTTACGCTTGTTAGTATGGATTTGACTGCATACTTCAGGCTACGAGTATTGAAGCCGACAAGGGCCTCTATGTAGCGATACCTGTGTGTTGGCCAGCCACATGTTATTGTTCTCCACAGTGCCTCTCCAGTAAGTGGAGTCCATCTGTCTAGGTGTACCAGTAGCTCGGGAGATGGGCATGTTTATTTTATTATTGCTTTATCTTCTTATTATTTTTTATTTGCCTCCCTAGACCTCTATCAAGCTGTACAACACCCTCTAGACCCCCATTCATGATAAATTTGTAAAAAAAATTGGTAAAAGAAAATCCCGGCCTAAGGCCAGTTGCTCTTAAAATTACAGGCTCGCTATCGCTTGCCAGGAAAAAATTGACACCTAAATGGCACGAAAAGTCTTAAGATTGACAACGAAATGGCGCGAAAGGTGTTAAAATCGCCAAACTAATGGGCCGAATGTCTTACATCCTCAAACAAATGTGGTTTAACACGAGGGAGAAAGGGGAGCAGAAAACCAGCCCATCTCCCCTTAATGATGGGTGAGACTGTAAGTGAACAGGTGAATGGAGGCTGCAGAGTGGCTATACCTGCGGGGGATAAGCTGAGGGTACTATTGATATACGAGGAGTGCTAATGGTACACAAACCCTGGCAATCAGTCATACAAAGCCGCAAGGTAGTCCAGATTCTCAGATGAAGTAACGATGGTGCCAGTGGTATGGTTGGCCACAGAAGTTCTGTTCTTCGTTGTGATCAGGTCAGGTCAGGTGAAGGTAGATACGAGGTGCCTTTACAAAGGCACCTCGTATCTACATTCTCCATTTCCTATTTTTCTGAAGTGTAGAGAGCGGAGAGCGTGTGTTGGAGACAGAGGAAGCTGTTGGAGTGGCTTTGTTATGTGTGTTATCTTATGTATGAAAGTATATAGTATGAAATAATTGCAAGTGGGGTTTCTTTTAATTATCAGTTGACTAATCAGATGAGTTAACCACTGCACAAGAGACTACACTCGTAATTCAAACATGCGCATTATATTTCCATGTATAAGATAACGGGGAGGAACAGAACTTATGTGGACGACTGTACACAAATGTACGGCAGCCAGTGGTACGTTAAGGGGAGGCAGTTGTTTGTTCGAGTCCTACTCCTCCCTCATGTTTAGCCCTGTTAATTACGAGATTTCAAGTCATTCGCCTCATTAGTTTGACGATTTTCAGACCTTTTGCCCCATTCCTTTGCCAATATTAAGACCTTTCGTGCCATTTAGGTATCGATTTGTTTCCAGGCAAGCAATAGCGAGCTTGTATTTGAAGAGGAATCGGCCTTCGGCCGGAACATTTTTCTACCGAAAAATATACAAATTGATATCGAAGGGGGGTCTTGTGGGTGTTTTTTTAACCTTGATAGAGGTTTAGAGAGCAAACTAAACCCCTTCCTTAAACCATTGAGCCGAACCAGTAAATTATGCTGCACAATACCGTCTGAGCTCCCTTAAGGGGAGGTATTTAGTTTGTTCCCTAGACCTCCATCAACCTTAAAATTACACCCCCTCGAGTCCCTTTCAAGATAAATTTGTACATTTTTCGGTAGAAAAATGTCCCGGCCGAAGGCCGTTTCCTCTTAAATTACAGGCTCGCTATCGCTCGCCAGGATAAAATAGACACCTAAATTGCACGAAAGGTCTTAATATGGGGTGAAAGTTCTTAAAATCGCTAAACTAATGGAGCAAACGTTTTATAATATCAAAAGCAATGGGGCTAAACATGAGGGAGAAAGGGGTCAAGAAAACAATCCCTCAAGTGGAGACCTCCCCTTAAGCTGTTTGGTTACTGTATTTGTGCCAGTAGTAAGGTTGGCCAAATAAGTTGTGTTTCCGCTGTCATTACGTTTGGCTCGCTCTGTGCTGTATTAATGTCTGTCAGATGTTGGATATGATGTGTGAAGATAGGAACATGTTTTTATATACCCCTCAAAATGAATAAATTAAGTTTAGATATTGCTGAAACCAATTATAGATCAAAATATACTTGGTGCCGAGACATCCCTTATTAGGCTGATTGTATGATTGGCCAAATAAGTCTTGTGGCCGCTGTCATTAAGTTTGGCTTACTGTGTGCTGTATTAATGTCTGTCAGATGTTGAATAAGGTGGGTAAGTGTAGGAAATTTATTGTATATCTCACTCGAAATGATTAATTAAACCATAGATAGCGCTGATACCAATTATTGATCGAAATATAATTGGTGCCGCGACATCACTTATTTGGCCGACTGTACATGATTTTTTTTTTTTTTTTTTTTTTTTTTAAAAGAGACAATTAACGGAGGAAGGAAAAACACAGATAAAACAAAAAGGTCCATGTGCCTAAAGGCATCCTCCATTCATAAAATGTTTGTAACAACTGGATTTAAACATTTGTAGATTGTAAGTTTGTGGAAAGCAATTCGAGGGAAGTGAATTCCAAAGAGTAGTAGGTCTGGGGATAAATGAATTATTCTGATAAGCAGAAGTTCTGCATTGTGGAGGAGAAAGCGTAAATTCATGGGCGCTCTCAGCTGCCCTAGTTCTACGGGGAAAGATGTGGAGAGGCGGCACAATTGAAGCAAGTTCCTCGGAACAATTGCTGTGAAAATATCTGTAGAATAATGCAAGGGATGCAACGTTTCTTCGTATGGATAATGTAGGAAGGTCATGTGTGATTGCAGGGTTATTGATTAATCTAATAGCTTTATTTTGAATTTTGTCCAACTGCCTCAATGCAACCACTCCACTTCCACCCCACAGAGGTGAACAGTAATCCATCTGAGAACGCACATGACTTTTATATATTACGGCCAACTGCTCGTCAGTGAAGAATTCTCGAACTCTGTACAGGAGTCCCAGTTTTTTAGAGGCATTCTTAGCAATGCTTCTAACATAATGTGTCCAGCTCAAGTTAGTAGTTAATGTTACACCGAGAATGTCAATACTAGGGGAAGTGGGAATATTTACATCATTAAAAAATATATGGGAGTCAGTGAGATTCTATCGGTTAGAAAATTGAATGTACTTGGTTTTCTGTGCATTAAAGGAAACTAGATTCTTTTGTCCCCATTCATTAATTCTAGAAAGGTCCTGGTTCAGAGAAATTGCAGTGTTTATTTTTGAATTTATAAGATCGGGTTGGGTGAAAGAATTGGTAAATGTGAAGGAACTGTGGAGTGTTGAGTCATCTGCGTAGGAATGTATTGGATTATGAGTGGTAGATATGAGATCATTGATATGAATGAGGAACAGAGTTGGGGCCAAAACTGATCCCTGGGGAACACCAGCATTTATTGAGTGAAATTGAGAATAAAGGTCATCTACCATTACACATATTTTTCTGTTATGAAGATAAGAAGAAATTAGTGGAACTAATTATTCAAGGCCATCTTGACATCTTCGACAATAAGGATTGATGCCAGACTCTATCAAATGCCTTTGATATATCCACTGCTATTGTATGTGTTTCACCATGTTGGTCTGTAGCTTGGTTGATTTGAAGCGTAAGAAGGCAAAGAATGTCTGCAGTTGATCGACATCGTCTAAAACCATATTGCCTATCACTGATAAATGTATTATTCTTAAGATGCTTAATTATGTGATTATTTAATATAATTTCAAAGACTTTACCAAGAGTGGAAGTTATAGCTATTGGTCTGTAGTTTGATGGATCTGAAGAGGCACCTTTTTTAGGAACTGGATGGATGTTTGCTTCTTTCCAGGGTACTGGGAAGCATGAGGTATGAGTACACAGACGGAAAAATTTTGCCAATACAGGAGCGAGCACCAAGGAGCAATTCTTAAGTACTATTGGAGGAATTTCATCTGGACCAGGAGCCTTATCTACTGAGAGATTCTGCAAAATAGTTTTGACATGTCTGGTGTGGATCTTAAGTGAGGGAATTTCAGGCGAATTAAAATTAAGTACAGGGACATCTTGATTTATTTCATCTAAGGTTGAGTTGGTGGAGAAAATATCCGCAAGAAGGTTAGATTTACCTCGTGGGTCACTTACAAGATTGCCAGTCGGAGATTTTAATGGTGGAATGGATGAAGCAGTAGTGAAGTTGGATTTGAATGAGTTAAGAGTAGACCAAAATATTTTGTTATCATTTGGATTATTTAGAAGTTTATTTGCCTGCTTGTGGAGAAAGTTTCATTTAGTTAGGTTTAATACAGTTTTGGCATGATTTCTGATGTTTCTAAAATAATTAAAGGCTTCATGTGTTTTTGATCTTGTGTATGCATTGTAGGCTATTGCTTTTTGTTCAGTTACTCTAGCACAATTATGGTCAAACCATTTAGGTGAATTAGATCTTTTACTGTACTTTTGATGAGGAATAAAAGTTTCCATTCCAATTTTTACAAAATCTTGTATGTGGCTCAAGGTGGAGTGTGCATCATTAGAAAAGAAAGAGGTCCAGGGAATATCAATAAAGAAACCTTGAAGACCCTCCCAGTCTGCTCTATCGTAATGCCATTTAGTCACCAAAACAGGTTCAGAGTGGGAAGGTGTGGTAGGTGATAGACAGGTGGCCTGTATCAGACAGTGATCAGAAGATCCAAGCGGGGACCTCACTGTAACATCATAATTTTCTGAATTGGTTGTTAAAAATAAGTCCAGTAGGTGGGAATTATGATTAGGATTATCTGGTACACGGTGAGTTGGTTGACTAGTTGAGTGAGATTAAATGAGTCTGCAAATAGCTCACATTCAAGACCAGCATCATCAGTCCTGGCTGAATGAGTGACCCATTCAACATTATGGACATTAAAATCACCCAACACAGTGATTTCAGAAGAAGCATTTAAGTTGAGGACACTGAGTTGTGAGGACAGAGAATCAAAAAGACTTTGCTCTGGAGGAGTATTTGGGGAACGGTAGATGCAACATATGTATTTAAATTTACCAGCATAAATTAATTTGTATATAGAATAATCAAAATAGGGACAATTGAAACTAGTAACCTCCTCCAGGGCAATTTCAGATTTTGCGAAGCAACATATACCTCCTTTAGGTCTGAAATTTTGGAGCAGTTGATAACCTGGAAAATTAAATCTAGACGTGTCAGATGTGGATGTTACTTGAGTCTCTGTCAAAAAAGGAGAGTAGGGGATTCTGCTTGAAGAAATTGGTGTACAGAATTGATGTTAGAGTGAAGTCCCCTTATATTACTAAAGAAAAAGCTGCACCGACGAGCAGCTTTGGAACGTTGCAATACTCTTGACACAGTCGCATGATGACGACCGGGAGGGCCCTGTTGTCAATGACCCAACCCTGCCGGGGGTGGATATCCGAGGGACCACCAGGTTTGCTCTTAACAATTGTACTGCCATATTTATTAGGTAAGTGTATGGTGTTACATGTATGATATGTAGTGGGAAGAGTAGTGTTTTATGGATAGAGAATAGCGATGTAGGGCAATGTCGTGAAGTTGGATGTGTATGTTATATAAAGAGGGTTTTCCTGATACCCCTGATGTGTGAGGCAGAAAGATATGTATCCAGCTACCAAGGCCTGGGAGAGAAAATAGAATTCAGGCTATTCCCTGAGTCTCCCGAAACCTTGGCGGTAGTACTTCCCTGGGCGGGGCTGCCTACCCTTACTACCTAATACAAAAGAGGCAGATGACCCTCTCAGTATTAAGGAACACCCCGTTCTTAACATTAATCCTTCATTACAAACCCCAATGCACTTGAATAAATTAATGAAAGCGTATGGTTCTCCCGGGATTCAAACTCGAGACACTAAACCTAGAACATAATCATCTAAACCATTACACCACCAACACAGTGCATTCCTTCATTATATTTTGGCTACCTTTAGACGACTTTATAAGACTCATAGATGAACTGTGGGGTCGGTTTTCTGGTCCCCCTTCTTCCTCATGTATAGCCCCATTGGTTTTTAGATTTTAATACGTTCACCCCATTAGTTTGTCGATTTTAAAACCTTTCGTCCCATTTATATATCAATATCAAGACCTTTCGTGTCACGAGTTATAGCGAGCCTGTAATTTTAAGAGAAATCGGCTGTTTTTCTATCGAAACATTTACAGATTTATCTAGGGAGTGCTTGATGAAGGTCTGGCGAGGAAACTAAACATTTATGAATATATGAATATATAGACCCCCCAAAATAACTACCGATATCGTTTTTACCCCTCTGATTGTACAAGGTCCGCCCATAAGTTAAATAGAATGTTCTGATGATAGTGAACATAAAAGAAAAACAAGCGTTCTCGTAGTCTAAAAAGGGTTATAGGTACAGGAAAAAGTAAAGTATTTGTCAGCAACAACAACAATACCTAAATCGTCCCTAGATACCACCACAGACCATTAACTCAGGAAAACCTCTCAACCTGGGGTTACTCTTCTGGGAGCAATTAACCCTTTCACTCTTGCGTAAGTTTCTGGGAACTAATTACCACTACCGTTCACTCTCAAATGTTATTTGCACTACTGCGAGATGATACACATATATTATTGTTGTTTCAACTCGCAATAATAGACTCTACATGCAATGTATTATACATCCGATAATAGAGAAAGACCCAAACTATTATAAAACTGGAAAACAAATCCCATAACAAATTATCTCATTGAAAATCGATATGTAAGATATATTTATTAATTTTTCCGAGTTTACACGATCATAATTTTGTTATATTCTGAGAAAGAGTATTTTTATGATATATGAAGCATTGTTCACGCTCATTCCAAATGTGTCGTCAGAATATATTCACCATCAATAATTGTAATTATATGAATGAAATATATATCCATACTTAACATGTGAAAATTATCTATCAGTAATCCCCCCTGGGGGTTAGGGAATAGAATATGCCCCACGTGCCTTCTGCGTGTCGTAAGAGGCGACTAAAGAGGTTGGGTCGGTGGGCTTGCGACCCCCACCCGGAAAAAATATCAAAGCAAAGAAAAACGAACGAACAGCCTCGGATGCGGACGGAACCAACGTTGACGAACCACGACCGACTAAGGACATGCCTTCGGACATTCTGAGAATGGCTACGTGGAATGTTAGTGGCATGAATGATGGCACAAAAGAGAGAGAGGTTCTGGAAGTGTTAGTGAATGCCAGGCTGGATGTATGTGGAATGACAGAGACCAAATGGAAAGGTTCAGATGTGAGAGAGTGGGAGTGTGGAATGGGTGTGTGTGCTGGAGTGAGTGAAGGAACAGCGAGAGAAGGTGCATGTTTGTTTGTAAGTAGCAAATGGAAGGAATGTGTAAGAGAGTATGGGTCTGTGGGTTCAAGGATTGTGTGGGTGAGAATGAAAGTAGGAATACAAACGTGGGTGATTGTATGCGTGTATGCCCCGACAGAGGATATACTTGAAAGAAAGAAAGAGGAGTTCTGGATGAATGTGGAGGCGTGCCTGGAGAAGTTTGACAAGAACGAAAGAATAGTTCTGATTGGGGATATGAATGGTAAGGTGGGTGATAGGAAAGTTGAGGGAGTGGTGGGAGGGTGGGGGGGTACCATCAGAGGTGAATGGGAATGGTAGTGCACTTGTGGACGTATGTGTGGGGAGGAGGCTGTGGATAGCCAACACCTTCTTCCGACACAGAATGATCCACAGGTACACGTGGAAACGGATGTTGACGATGAAGGATAAGACAGTGGTGGAACGAAAGTCATTGATTGATTATGTATGTGTGGATGAACGAATGAAGAAATCTGTGATGGATGCTAGGGTGTATAGGGGTATTGGAGGGGGTCTGTCTGATCATTATGTAGTGGTAGCTAAGGTTAGGATACAAAAGAAGTGGGTGAGGAGAGCGGGAGGGAGGCGAGAGGAGGGTGGAATGGTGAGGAGGGTGGAGAGGTTGCAGGAGGAGGAAATCAGGGAGGAGTACAGGAGAGCAGTGGAAAGACGACTAGGTGGGTTCGACCTGGAAGTTATGGAGGAAGTGGAGGAGATGAGCAAGGTGTTTAAGGATGAGATCTGTGCAGCATGTGAGGAGGTGTGTGGAGTGAGGAGAAGAGGGAGGGGAGTGAAAGGTACAGCATGGTGGACAGAAGAGGTAAGAATAGCTGTGGAAGAAAAGAAGAAAGCATATAGAGAGTGGTTGGGTAGTAGAGGGAATGAAGATTCCGAGAGACAGAAACGAGCGAGGTACGTGGAGAGTAAGAGGGTGGTGAAGAGAGTAGTGAAGGAAAGTAAGAGAAGAGTAGATGAGGAATTTGGAAGGAATCTGAGTGTAAAATGGAGGGAGAGTAAAAAACTGTTCTGGAAAGAAGTCAAGAAAGTTAGGGAAGGTAGCAAGGGAAACAGTAAGGGTGTGAAAGATAAGAATGGGAGAATGCTAGCCGAGAAGCAAGAGAGAGTCGAAAGATGGAGGGAGTACTTCAGTGAGTTGCTAAATGAAAGGAATGAAGAGCCAGCAAACATAGCTGGATATGGTATGGGAGGGAGAAGAAGAGAAGTAGTGGAGGAGGAGGTGGGGATCAGGAGGTCAGAAGTGTGGGAAGCCATGAAAAGAGTGAAGTTGGGGAAAGCACCAGGAACAGATGGAGTGTGTGGGGAAATGTTGAGGTATGGTGGTGAGATAGTGATAGAATGGGTATGGAAAATGTGCAAACTAGCATGGGAGAAGGGGAGTGCACCCGATGACTGGAAGACTGGCATAATAGTCCCCCTATATAAGGGCAAAGGGGAAAGAGGAGTGTGTGGTAACCACCGAGGAATATGTCTTCTATGCGTAGTAGGGAAGGTATACAGTAGGGTAGTGATTGAGAGAGTGAGAGTGAGAACGGAGAAATGGATAGGCGACGAGCAGGGAGGTTTTAGGAAGGGAAGAGGATGTGTAGATCAGATTTTTACCCTGAATTGTGTTGTGGAGAAGTATCTGGAGAAGAAACAAAAGGTGTATGTTGCCTTTATGGACTTGGAGAAGGCCTATGACAGAGTGGATAGAGAAGGTTTGTGGAAAGTACTTAGAATATATGGAGTAGAGGGCAAGTTGCTGAAAGCAGTGAAGAGCATGTATGAGGGTGCAAAGGCGGCAGTACGTGTGGAGAGTGAGCAGAGCGAGTTCTTTGACCTGAATGTTGGTTTGAAACAGGGGTGTGTGATGTCCCCGTGGTTGTTTACTGTATATATGGATGGAGTTATGAAAGAAATACTATCAAGAGCAGTGGATGTTGGTGTATCGCTGAAAAGGGAGGGAATTGAGTGGAAGCTACCTATACTGCTGTTTGCGGATGATACAGTTCTGATGAGTGATAATGAATGGGAGTTGCAGGGTCTGGTAAATGAGTTTGGAACAGTGTGCGAAAAACGGAATTTGAAGGTAAATACGGGGAAGAGCAAGGTTTTGGTCTTCGAAAGGGGTGAAGTCACAGAGTGTGAGGTGAAGCTGAACGGTCAGGCTATGGAGATCGTCAACTCTTTTAAGTATCTGGGCAGTGTGTTGAGTAAAGATGGGACTATGGATGAAGAGGTGCGGGAGAGGGTACAACAGGGGAAGAGGGTTGTAGGAACGCTAAAAGCAGTAACAAGAAATAGGGTGGTCAGTATGGAAGTGAAGAAGTCCTTGCATGACAGTGTGGTAATCCCGACACTGACTTACGGAAGCGAAGCATGGACGTTGGTTGAGAGACTCAGACCAAGAGTGAGAGCAGTGGAAATGAATTACTTAAGGAGTGCGTGCGGAGTTACATGGAGGGATAGACAGACTAATGAGGAAGTAAGAAGGAGGTGTGGTGTGGAGGTAGATGTGCTGGAAAGTGTGAAAAGGAACAACTTGAGATGGTTCGGCCATATGGAACGTATGGAAAGCGAGAGAATGACTAAGAGGGTGTACGAGAGAGCGAGGTGGAGGGACAGAGGGGGAGAGGTAGACCGAATATGAGGTGGAAGGATGGAGTGAGGAACTACATGAACGAAGGCGGTGCTGGTTGGGGGGAGGGGCGTCGACTGACTGGGGACAGAGGTGCATGGGGGCGGTTCGTTCGTGGCCACCCCTTCGGGGATCACGGCGTCAGGCAATAGATAGATAGATAGAATCAAAATATTCATTCCACATGATCTTTAGCCACAAGAACTACATTTACTCCAATCTAATATATCTCAATATAAAGAGGAAAGGTCAATCGACTATGTTATAGAAGCAAAACCCACAAAAATTAAATAATCATCGATATATGTAATGTAGACAAATAATAATTTGTTTTTCCAACATCTTTCGACTTTGCACTGTCGTAAATCAAAATGTTGAGCAACGACAAAGAGTTTTTATATATGATATAGCTAGTATTTTTCGCACATTTTCCGAAAATACAAATGGAATTTGTGTATCGTCAATACTGTATTTTATATGAATATAATAACACAAAGAGTATACCATAACAGTTCTCGCACGCGTACGACTCTATATCATTCTTTGTTTATTTTGTTCTATGGTGTTTTTAAGTTATACATTATAGTGATACATCTAGCTCATTATATGAAAAAGAGGATAAATCAAACGCATATTCCTTACTCCTAATATTGTATTTTATACAAATATTTATAAATATGCATTCCTCCGGTATATTTTCTATCACTCATAATTGAAAGGAGTGACACTGGAAACTAGCATAAGCTAATAACAGCCAACCAGGTCTGCACACACTGAAATGTGAGCTAAAATGACCTATATGCTTGCTTCTATCCTTGTTCACCTACACCCATAATCTAGATAAGTTGTCACATTGGGCTCAAATTTGGCAAATGTGTTTCAATGCGGATAAATGTAAAGTACTCCATATCGGAAGCCGAGATGAGAAAGTAAACTATTCAATGAATGGCACTAAGCTTAAAAGAGTGTAGACAGAGAAACTTATTTGGGAGTAACAATATCTATCTATCTATCTATCTATCTATTTCCTGATGCCGTGATCCCCGAAGGGGTCAAGTAACCTAAAACCGAGTCAACAATGTTCAGAAGTTGTTAAGAAGGCAAACAAAATAATTTGCTTTATAGGCAGGTCATTTGAGCATTAATCCAAAGATGTACTCCTAACTCTTTACAATTCCTTAGTTCGCCCTCTCCTGGAATATTGCGTTCAATCCTGGTGCCCTTACTACCAAAAAGATATAGAGAAGCTAGAATGAGTTCAACATAGAGTAACCAAAATGATACCTTGCCTAAAGAATAAACCATGCAAGGAGCGTCTTGGAGAATGAAATACATTTCCTTTAACTTACAGTAATTCAAGTGTTCAAAATCATCAATGGCATCGACAATATGAACTGAAGTAAATATTTCACTATTGACCTATCAAATTGCACGCGGGGAATGGTTGCAAAATTATTGGTAAATCTTTTAACTCACACGAATCTAAGAATTTCTTCTTCAATCAAGTTGTCAACTTGTGGAATGGGCTTCCCCGAGATGTCAAAAACTGCAACACCGTTGATTCTTTCAAACTTAGCCTAGATAAAAACACCTTGCCTTAAATCCACGACTGAAAGCATTTGTAAATGAATAAATTTGTTTCCCCTCTATTATATTACTAACAACTGTCCCCTACCAACATCTTCTAATCCTCATGGACATTTGTCACAGGGCAGTCTTCCCTTTCCATTTTCCCTTACCCACTCTAAACTACTGTTTGGACACTTGACCATCAGTGTTTTGGAGAGCAAGCAGTCTTGAGGGGTCACTAGACCTGTTGTTGCTGGTTTCCTTTGTACTCCTTTGTACATCTGTTGTCTGGAGCAGGAGCACAAGGACCATGTACAAACTGGATGTATGTGGCAGTGTTAGCACCATCCTAGGTTTGCATACCCTTAACCCTGTCGCGCACGTATGGACGCCATGGCGTCCTGAGCTACTTTTGTCCTGGCGCGCATATGGACACCATGGCGTCCTTAAGCCCTGCACGAAATTCAGTAAACCACACGAAAAACGCAATGGCATCCATTAGGACTCGATATATCTGGTCTACAAGTCCATACGTGGAGGTATCTGGCAAAAATTCATAGGCTGGTGAGCTGGGTGAACGGGAACAATGAAAAACTGTTAGCAGCCCCAGACCGTGTGTCGCCTGTCCATGGAAACTTTAAAAACTTACTCAGAACTGAGAGGGTTAAAGATATATTTTCATTATATACTGTATATATGTATTTTTTTTTTACAGAAAATATCAATTTTATATCACGTCCATTCTCTGTAAATAATAGTCATCTGTAAACAGAATAGAATAAATCACTCAAATTAGCTGTCACCACAAAACATTTACTAACAAAAATATTTAGCCTTGTGAACACCTTTTCACGTAAACAGGTAAACTCGTTGCTATGAAAATTGGTGAAGTAGTTTTCTATTAAATGTAAAAAAATCGTTTATATTTTTATCTTTATCAATGTAGGACGAGTGTGTTTACAAAACCAACTAATAATTGGACACATAAAAGCCGTAGACATATTGCAAGAGCAAACATTTACGCTGATATTTGTCATTTACACCCTATATACTGTAGTTTACCATATTACAGGTATTTAGTCATTAATTCAATATAATTGATTGTATTATCGTAGTAATAAACTAGATTTTAGGTGGATAAAAGACAACACTGGATTGGTTGAGAAGATTAGCAGGATAGGGAACAGCCGACCAATCAGCGTGCGGCAGAGGGGCATTCACTGCTACTTTAGTAAGGCGGGTACCTTTAATTACTTCCGCAACTACAATTCATTTCCTCACCCCCTACTACTTCCTCTGTCCCAACTCTAGTATTTGAGGCATTGGGATGATCAAAATTATCAACTCTGCAAAGCAGAGTGGTATCGCGCACACAGATCCCGCCAGTATACTGTGCACCACCAGTCAGCTTGTCTCGTCGTCCGTCGTCGTCGTCCGTCTGTCTGTCCGGAAACTCCTCCTAGACCGTTTGATGGATTTTCACCAAATTTCACAGGTATATCCATTTGGTCAATGCGAAGGTCAGTCAAAAATAAATTTTGCATTCAACTTAATGGTTAAGGGCAAAGGTCAACTTTAAAAATAAGGTCAATATTTCATATTTTTTAGTTTTTACTCAAATGTCTTCATTTTCACTATACAAGTTGTTGGTAACCTGGTATCTGGTATACTGGTATCGTATTGACCAAATTTTAGATAAATATTTTAAAGGGTAAGGTCAAAGGTCAAAATAAGTTTTTCACTAGTATTTCTTATACTAACTGTTAGATTCTCACTAGGCTTACCATGTATATTTGGAATACCTAGGCCAAGGTTATACAAGAAACTATACAATTCCATATGAAAGATCAAGGTCACAGGTCAAGGTCAAATAATAGGTCAATATGCTATTTTCTTTAGTTTTCATGCAAACTTCACAAAATTTGGTGAGATAGTTGCACTTTAAATGAATAAGTAAATAATACATTTGGACACACATATCATAAAGGTCAAAGGTCAAGGTCAACTATTCCATTAATATACAGTATATGAAACTAACTGATGGGTTTTAATGAAATTAGGCATGCTTATTTGATTTTCCAGGGCAATGTCAATGAAAAAAAAATACTCTTACATAAAGGTCCAGGTCACAGGTCAAGGTCACTGTTTAACTTTTACTATTTATTTTACTTTTTACTCATATGTCTTCATTTTCACAATACAAGTTACTGGTAACCTTGATATCGTATTGCCATATTCTTAGATAAATATTTTAAAGGGTAAGGTCAAAGTTTAAGGTCAAAGGTCAAAATAGTTTTTTTACTAGTATTTCTTATACTAACTGTTAGATTTTCACTAGGCTTACCATGTATATTCGGAGTACCTAGGTCAAGGTCATACAAGAAACTATTCAATTCCATATGAAAGGTCAAAGTCACAGGTAAAGGTCAAATAAAAGGTCAATATGCAATTTTCTTTACTTTTCATGCAAACTTCACAAAATTTGGTGAGATAGTTGCACTTTAAGTGAAAAGGAAAATAATAAATGTTGAGACATAAAGATCAAGATAAAGCTCAAAGGTCAAGGTCAACTATTATATTAATATATATGAAACTAACTGATGGGTTTTAATGAAATTAGGGATGGTTATTTGATTTTCATGGGCAATGTCAATGCAAGCAAAAATGTACTCTTACAAAAAAGTCAAGGTCAAGGTCACAGATCAAGGTCAAAGGTCAACTTTTATTATTTATTAAAAATTATTACTTAAATTTTGGAAAACTGGCTGTGTTATGGCTTATTACTTAAATATCATATATGTCAAATTTCACATAAATATTGTAATATTTAAGGTCAGAGGTCAGGGTCAAAACAAGAGTATTTGTCATTTACCCTAAACTCCTCCTTGACTGTTTAATGTATTGTCACCAAATTATGCAGGCAAATTCAGTTGGTCAATGCGACAACCATCCAAATATATATATTTTATTTTAAGTCAAAGGTCAAAGGTCAAGGTCACAGTATTTAATCACCATTTGTAATCAATAAGTTTTTATACGAATCACACCATAGTCATAATGCTAGTTAATATAAACATTGCTGTTAAGCTAATTAAATCCTGGATAAGAAATTCTAAGGTCGTAGGTCAAGGTCAAAGGTCAAGGTTAAAGGTCGAAATATGATTTTTACTAGTATTTCCTATTTAATGTAAGATTCTCATTAGGCATATCATGCACATTCGGAATGCCTAGACCAAGGTCATACAGGTATACACATAATTCCCTTTGATAGGTCAAGGTCACAGGTCAACATCAAATATTAGGTCAATATGCTAATTTCTTTACTATTCATGTAAACTTCACAAAATTCATTGAGACAGTTGTGCTTTAAGGGCAAATTAAAATTTTAATTTTTCAGACATCATGAAGGTCAAGATGAAGGTCAAAGGTCAAGGTCAACTATTCTTTTAATACCTCTGCAACTAACTGATGATTTTTAAAGAATGTTTACACACTTATTTGATTTTCTAGGGTTACATTAAAACACAAAAAAAAATAATCCTAATCCTACATTAAGGTCAAGATCACAGGCCAAGGTCATAAGGTAACCTTCGTCATAAAAAATACTCAATTTTCGATAAGCTGACGACTGTTAGTTGCATCTTACTTAAATATCATATATTTCAATCATATACTGTATATATATATATATATATATATATATATATAAATAAATATATATATATATTTGTTTTTCTATGTGAATGAGGAAGACAAAAGGCATAACTGCCTGCAGTGAGTGCCTCCCCTAGATTTCAAAGAGTGACAGGGCAGAAATCAAGGGACGTTCGAGCTAAAATGCCTGGACACATGGAGTTTGAAGCAATTTAAGTCATAGGAAGGACATATATATATATTTTCTTTGATGCACACGAGGCTAAAAGATATAGCAGTTTCAGCGTTAGAGATTTTATTGTTCAGGCTTTCCAGAGATCTGACAATTTTGCGTTGATGGGCAGTAAGGAGGTACAGTAGATTGGCAAAATTCATGATGAAATGGATACAGGATACAGGTACATGGTGAACGGTAGATACGACGTTTCGCTATTCATATAGCATTTTCAAGTAATGAATGGTAAAGAATGAATGAATGAATGAATATAGAAAAGGTGGGTGAGGGTGAAAGAAGGGAAGTTTTTATTGGTTAAGTAGGAGAGACAGTGATAATAGTGGGAGAAATAGGGTGTCGGGGCTTGACCCAACGTGCGTGAGTTGAATAATTGAGCTGGGGTTGAGTTGATTTAGTTGGAGAAGTTACTTTAATGAGATTCAGGATGGCTTGCCAAGAAGGGGGCAAGGGATGGGGAGCAAGTTAATTTTTGGGTGGTATAAAATCGAAAGTGCTTGCATGTTTTGGGGTTGTATTTTTGGGTGGTAGTATTCGAAAATGGTATAGGGGGAGGTAATTTTGGGTGGCATTGAGTCAAAAGGGGTACTGCTGGGGAAGTCTGTCAGTGGCAGAACCTGTAAGAAGGCTGTACTGTTATTATTATAGGAGTTACGTTAAAAGGTTGTTGTTTGTACTTTGTCTGTGAAATTATACATTTTAATGGGAAGTGAAGCTAGGAATCTAGGTCAGGAGTGGTAGGGAGGCTGGACCCACCTCCTCTACCAATCCTGATTTTAAGTGAATATTGGAATGGGTGCCTCTCTGTTGTTGGGGTGAAGGAGGTTTGACAAGGGGCGGGGGGGATGTAAAATTATGTTGAAAATTTGGATGAAGTTATCATGAAAGGTCTCAAGTTTTATAATTTGTTTTTCTGCTAATTGCTGCCAATAAGTATTTAGAGGGGGGCTGTGGGCTAGATTGTGAAGATGTTGTGCCGTCTGGAACTCATACCACTGAGTCCCGAACATCCACCTCAGTGCTTTATTTTGTATTCTTTGATATTTTAGTTGGTTGGTAGGGGCCGAAAGTGAAATGCTGAGTGGGACGTAGCACAAAAGAGGTCTTATAAGTGCTTTGTATAAGTGAAGCTTGGTTTTTATTGAGGCATTTCTGAATCGATAGATGGTTTGTAGTGATTTTGATGCAATGGCAATGGAAGTTTGTGCTTGTTTGTGGAATCGGATGTTTTTGTCGAATGTGAGGCCGAGTACTTTGTTTGTGGGAGAGACATTTATTTGTGTGCGGTTAGGGACAGGTGCTCGGGAGTTCTGGAATAAGGGTCTTGGGCGGAGATGTCCCTTGGCAAAGTATGTGACTTGTGATTTTTGAGGATGAGCCTGAATCCGCCATGAGAATAATATGAGTTTATATAGGAGCTGGGAAGGTTGAGGTGGCGAAGTTACAGCAGGCTATCGTCTCTCATTGGTGGATGGTATGTTCGCTATGCGGGCACTTCTCCTGGTTTGTGATTGGCCAGTGGGTGAAGACGGCAGGAGTTGCGCGCTGGAGTCAATCGTGGCTGGGGGTGTAGGGTGGTGGAGAGAAGGGGGGACCGAAGTCATCGTAGGTTGGCTGGGAGCTGGGGTGAGATGTGCGGGTTCGAGGGGCGTCTCTCCAGGGGCAGAACGGCAGTGTAGTGTCTTTTAGCAGAAGGAAGTATCTGAAGGTCTAGAGTTTGATTATTAATACTAGGATTCAGGGCTTGTATATATAGGGCTTCTAATATTGGGAGTCGTCTGGGATCACTTTCTCTATCAACTATGGTGGTGTGTTTATTTAAATCGTTACGTGTGAGGGGGGGGGGGTCAGGTAGTGATCTTTTATGGCTCCTGCCTGAAGGTGAAGGGTAAGCCGTCGGGATAGATGAGTCTGCGTCATACCAATGTATGATTGAGGTCCACAGTCCTCAAAATTACAGGTAAATTGGTATATTACATGATCGTCAGTCATCGGGCTTTTTGTTTTGGTGGGAGCAGGTCTGTTGCGGAGAACAAGGTTGGAGGTCTTAGGGGATTTGTAATATATGATTAATTTAATTTTGTTTTCCGGGTTGGCGGGGAGGACGTGTTTAGATATTATTTCTTGTATGACTGCCTCGTCGGTTTTGTGGTCGGAGGACATGTAATTTCGGTAGAATATCTTGATTTCATTAGGGGGGTCAATGTTGGGGTGTACCACTTTTCAAGGTGGTAGTTGATGGTGCTGGAGACGTCTGAATAGGAATATCCGTTGTTTACTAGGACTTGCGATAATCTTTCCAGTTCCTGGTGGGTGTCGGCCCAAGTAGAGCAGTGTGTGAGGGCTCTCCTGACGTAGGCGGAGATGGAGGATAGGAGATAACGACGGGGGCATTCGCTGTTACCATTGAGGCATTGTCCAGTGTTAGTGGGTTGTGAGTAAACTGTGGTTTTGAACCCAAGGGTGTTCAGGGTGACGAGGATGTCGAGGAAGGGGAGTTGTCCATTATTGGATTTTTCAAAGGTGAAGTTGAGTCCGGAGGAGGTCATGAAGCGATGCTGGAGTTCGTGGAGGTCCTTAATTTGCACAAAGATGTCATCCACGTATCTACAGTAGACGGCAGGTCGCTGGGCGGCTAGGAGCTCTTCCTCGATGGTACCCATGAAAAAGTTCGCGAAAAGAACTCCCAGGGGGCTGCCCATCGCTAATCCGTCTATCTGCTGATACATGTTGCCTCGTGGGCAAAGAAAGGGGGCTTCCTTAGTGCAAAGCTCCAGTAGCGTCTTCAGGGCCTTCTCCGGGATGTCTAGGGTGGGTGTGTCAGGGCAATGGTATACTCGGCGTAATATCATGTCGATGGTCCTGTCCACAGGCACGTTGGTGAACAGGCTTTCTACGTCGAGGGAGGCGATGGTGTGGTCGTTATTCCGGGGGGCGTCTCATAGAATTTCGAGGAAATCGTGGGCGGAGTTGAGGTTGGAATAGCTGCCTAGCTGCCCAACGACCCGCCGTCTACTGTAGATACGTGGATGACATCTTCGTGCAAATCAAGGACCTCCACGAACTACAGGAACTCCAGCGTCGCTTCATGACCTCCTCCGGACTTAACTTCACCTTTGAAAAATCAAACAATGGACAACTCCCCTTCCTCGACATCCTCGTAGCTCTGAACGACCATGGGTTCAAAACCACCGTCTACACGAAACCAACTAACACAGGACAATGCCTCAACGGCGATAGTGAATGTCCCCGCCGTTATCTTCTATCCTCCATCTCCGCTTATGTAAGGAGAGCCCTCACGCACTGCTCTACCTGGGCCGACACCCACCAGGAACTAGAAAGACTATCCCAAGTTTTAGTGAATAACGGATACTTCAACTCCGACATCTCCAGCACCATCAACCACCATCTTGAAAAATGGTACACCCAAAGCCCTCCCAACATTGACCCCCCCAATGAAATTAAGATCTTCTACCGCAATTTTATGTCCTCTGAACACAAAAATGACGAGGCAGTCTTAAAAGAAATATTCTCCAAGCATGTCCACCCAACCAACCCGGAAAACAAAATCAAATTAATAATTTATTACAAATCCCCAAGACCTCCAACCTCGTTCTCCGCAACAAACCAGCTTCCACCAAGATATAGAGCCCGATGACCGACGATCACGTCATTTACCAACATACCTGTAATTATGAGGACTGTGGACCTTATTCCTATATTGGCATGACGCAGACTCGTCTTTCACGTCGGTTAACTCTTCACCTTCAGGCTGGAGCCATCAAAGACCACTATCTCACCCCTAACCACCCCCACCTTACACGCAACGAGTTAGAGAAACACACCACCATACTCGATAAAGAAAGTGACCCAAGGAGATTACCTATACTCGAAGCGCTATATATCCAAGCCTTACATCCTAACATCAACAACCAAACTCTGGACCTTCAGATCCTTCCTTCTGCCAAAAGGAACTATCCTACAGGACCTAACGCCCCCCCTCGCTCCCCGGTGCCCTTGACGCAGCTCCCCGCGCTACCTCCTTCAGCTTCGTCTTCTGCCGGCGCCTCACGTACTACGCAACTTAGGCCACGCCCCTCGACACGCAGCCAATCAGCTTTGACCCCGCCAACCGACCACCACCTTCCCGCATCCAGTGCGCCTGCGTGAAGCGGTTCTCTCTTTTGCACTCTTAGAATACCCCTCCACCAATAGCAGACTTTTGCCCCCTGATTTTCGCCTCCTCTGATCCTCCACCCTCTATATATACCCTTCCTGTTTACCTTTTATATCATTCTATCCTTACTTGATAATGCTGGTTGTCCAGTGAAACGCGTTGTATATCCTGTATCGTCATGTACATTAATGTAACCCTGTACCACCATGAATTTTGCTCATCTGATTCATCTACTTCCTGCCACCCAGCGAAATCTCATCAGAGACCTGGAAACTTTGAATAATAAAATTTCCAACGCAGAAATTGCCATTTCTTTCAACCTCGTATGTATTAAAGAAAATATATATATATATATATATATATATATATATATATATATATATATATATACTGTATATATGTATATATACCGGTATATATATATATATATATATATATATATATATATATACAGTATATACCGGTATATATATAGATAGATAGATAGATAGATAGATATATATATATATATATATATATATATATATATATATATATATATATATCAGCAATACTCTTGTCCTTAGGAAAGCGTAAGCGAATAATGAGCAGCAAAACCAACGCTGTGACGAACATCTTTATTGGGCAACATTTCGACCCCATACAGAGAGTCATTTTCAAGCCTAAAATGAAGTAAAAACAAACTATTAATATCTAAGGTTGACATTTGATATAATATACAATAGCTTTAGTAACTAATACTGGAACTAAACCTAATTAGTTAGGATTATTAGGTTTACATTTGATATAATATACAATAGCTTTAGTAACTAATACTGGAACTAAACCTAATTAGTTAGGATTATTAGGTTTAGTTCCAGTATTAGTTACTAAAGCTATTGTATAAATTTCATTAATCGATTTTAGGAGTATTGTTGGTTGTTGGAAGGAACATAATAATTGATATTGGTTCAGGAGTAATTTATCGAGAGGATAAAGGCCCCATTAGTGGTTAAGGCCCCATTAATTGCTCTTTCCATTCACATATGCATAGCCTACGTGAGTTGCAGTTGGGATGTGTGTACATGCTTAGATTGATATGCAGGATTCGAAGTTGCATAATAAATCGTAGGCAGTGTCCACCAACCTTTAACTGTCTTCGTGGTGCGATGTATAAGGTGTTGATTTTCGGTGTGAGCATCCTGGGTTCGAGTCCACGGACTGCCACATGTGTTTGTAAATGTCATTAATCGATTTTAGGAGTATTGTTGGTTGTTGGAAGGAACATAATAATTATATCAAATGTCAACCTTAGATATTAATAGTTTGTTTTTACTTCATTTTAGGCTTGAAAATGACTCTCTGTATGGGGTCGAAATGTTGCCCAATAAAAATGTTCGTCACAGCGTTGGTTTTGCTGCTCATTATATATATATATACACCTATTTTACCTAAGAGATTCAATACTACTTGCAGAATTTTAGGTCTCAGAGTTGCGTATGCATTTTTTTTTTTTTTTTTTTTGGGGGGGGGGTAATGCGAAAACTGCACACCTACAGTACTTTACTACTTGTCTCACCTTTACTGTATTCCCTGTCTGTCTGTTACTTCCGCACACCGGAGATCACGATTTGCAACTTATAATACAGCTCGCTGATTGGTCCAATCCGTTGATCCTCTGGTTGCCTGTATTTTTTTTTTTTTTTTATTGTATTCCAACACTCACTTTCATTATTTAAGAACACAAATGTATATACGTAGACATAGGGTAGTTAATCGGTATATGTTTGTCTTTTATATATATATATATATATATATATATATATATATATATATATATATATATATGTTAGTATCAATTTAAGATATTTGATTTATATGTATTTAGTATCCAGTCACAAGTAGCCTAATGCAATAATTAAATATTGAAATGTTGTACTACTACTACTACTACTACTACTACTTTTACTATTACTATGCTAACTACTACTGCAGCTACAACATACTAGGCCTACCGGTGCTCTTTTTAACTCGTAAATAATATTAATGATTAGTTGATTCTTTGTTTGTAGCCACAATGGGCGGAGACATAATGATTTGATATAATTAAACATTTCTTGGACATGTCAACATACAGTCAACATACATGTCAACATACATGTCAACATACAGTCAACATACATGTCAACATACAGTCAACATACATGTCAACATACAGTCAACATACAGTCAACATACATGTCAACATACAGTCAACATACATGTCAACATACAGTCAACATACAGTCAACATACATGTCAACATACAGTCAACATACATGTCAACATACAGTCAACATACATGTCAACATACAGTCAACATACATGTCAACATACAGTCAACATACATGTCAACATACAGTCAACATACATGTCAACATACAGTCAACATACATGTCAACATACAGTCAACATACATGTCAACATACATGTCAACATACAGTCAACATACATGTCAACATACATGTCAACATACATGTCAACATACATGTCAACATACAGCAGGAGGGCAAATGTAATTCAATGACGTTTAAGAGGGTCCCCAGTTTTTGTTTATCTTTCTCTCCTTTTCTCTCTCTCCCTGGCTTGTATCCATTCTGCCCCATTCAGCCAACTGTTTTAAGACGTTTATCCCCATCCAGGTGTCGATTTGTTTCTGGCGAGCGATAGCGAACCAGCATTGTATGGAGAAATCCGGCTTCGCCGGAGACATTTTTCTATCGAAAAATGTACAAATTTAGCTTGCTGTCAAAACAAAAAAAAATATATGCTGGCTCGCTACCGCTCGCCAGGATAATATTGACACCTGGATAGGGGTTTAAACGTCTTAAAACAGTAGGCAGATTGGGGCCGAATGGATACAAAGCAAAGAGAGAGGGAGAGAAAGAGAACAAAAGTGAGGTGGGCCCCGTTAATGACAAACATATGAGGGCGCACAGTACATAATTATGTCCTCCAGAATACTAAATCCCTGACGATGGGTTTACCTACCTGCTTACAACCCCATTCCAGAGAAGAATACCATGTTTGAGTTAGAGGTTTAATTAAGGTAGTCTTTTATCCAATATTACCTTGTTGGTTTTATTTCAGCTGACGGTAATATTAATCTTTTAGAGGCAGACTTCTCCCTACTTAATGGACAAATATTTAACTATTACATCTTTACATCATATTAGTGCTACGTTTTTATAATTAACACGATATTTCGCTACAATATCTTCATATATATTTACTGTATAGCCAGCCGTCCCGCTGGCTCAGTTGATAGCGTCTTTGGTAACCCAGGTTCGAATCCCGGTAGGATCACGCTTTCATTAATTTCATCGAGAAGTGTTTGGTGTTTGGAGCGAAATAAATATATTAGATTATACCATCCCAGCAGTCTCGCATTCAATCCCAGCTCAGAATATTTTTTTTTCTTTCTACGATATAGCCGGCGGTTACCATCTTCCCTTGAGTAAGGGAGATGGGCTATGGTCTCTGGTTTAATTAAAGAATGGCAAGCGCTTTTGAATCCTGGAAGGAGGAGATACGGATGCTGTTTAAGTATACCAGTCTCTAGACCACTCATTATAATTCATGGACCCCCTATGTTTTACCTTATGCAATTATAACTATCTAGATTGATTTTTGGATACAACTTGCTTTTCAATAACAAATTATGTATAGTTTAGTAGTTTATTTATAGAAAATTATATTCGCTTTCAGAGATATACTTCCATAATTAGAAATAGGTGATGTCCAGGAATGTGTATGAATAGGCTACAGACTATGGTATCCTAGTGTACCAAGAGTGTACACATACTCAATAAAACTATCCAAAACGCTGACAAGAAACACATTCCAAGAGGTAACAGAAAAAGACACAACCCCAACTTCACACCAGAAATTCAAAACCTCATCAGACAACGAGACATACTGAAACACTCCCCAGCACCGCACACACAAGACATCACACAACAAATTCAAGCACTCAACACCCAAACTAACAACAAAATACAAGAACAACAAAAACTAAATTGGAATAACTTCCTACAAACACTTGATCACAAAACAAACCCCAAAAAACTCTACAAAACACTAAACAGCATCACACTTTCCAATAGCAACACAACACAATCACATGCTGCAATCACAACAACAGACTCTACTCCTTCATGTAAACAACAAGCAAACACTCTCATCAATCACTTCTCACATGTCAGCCACCTAAAACCTCACAAAGACGACCGACGTGTCATCCGACGTAAGAGACAATTCCCCACAGACCCTGACTATACACCCTTCACCAATCACCAGACAAAGCATATCATCAACAATCTCAAGCACTCACCCGCCTGTGGCCTAGACAACATAAGCAACATACACCTCAGACACCTGGGACCACAAGGCATACAAGCAGTCACTAACATATCAAACTACAGCTATTCACATAACACAATACCAGACATTTGGAAGCATGGTATCATCATCACATTCCCCAAACCAACAAAGACCCCACGCTACCCTCCTCGCACCGCCCCATCACACTCCTTTGCTCCCCCTCTAAAGTCATGGAACGCCTAGTATTACAACTAATTACACCTGACCTACCCCTAGCTCCAACACAACATGGCTTTAGGCCACTGCACTCCACAAACACTCTTCTCACAGACCCTACACAAAGAGCTTTCGACGGCATCAACTCAGCTCTAGACCACCACACAGATCACTATTAGCCACACTCGACATTAGTAAAGCCTTCGATGCCATCCCCCGCCACAACCTAACAAACAAAATCTACAACACAAACATGCACAACAACACAAAACGGTGGCTGGCCAACTTCCTAGCAGGCAGATGTGCACACGTATCTTTTGCCGGTCAGTCATCTAAAATCAGAAACTTTCCAAACGGAGTCCCACAAGGATCCGTCCTATCGCCCGCACTCTTCAATCTGTACATGCACGATATAACTACACCCAATACGCCCCAAATAAACTTAGCCTCCTATGCAGATGACATAACACTCACATGCACACACCATGACCCAAAAAGAGCAACAGATCTCATTCAACCCTATCTCAACACACTACATGGCTGGTGCACTACAAACAGACTTAATCTAGCCCCAGCCAAATCCACCGCAACCCTGCTCACAAGTTGGACAGGAGAACACGAATACATCCCTCAACTCACCATAAACAACACACCCCTAACACATACACACACACCCAAAATCCTAAGAGTAACATATGATACTCATATGACATTCAAACAGCACACTACAAACATTAAAAAGAAACTGACACCCAGACTTAACGCCCTCAGGTCACTTGCTCACACAAAATTTGGACACAACAAAGAAACTACCACCACAGTATATAAACAATACATAAGATCAGTGATGGAATACGCAAGCCCAGCCTGGGCTTCTAACCTAGCTGAACCACATCATAAGATCTTACAGACTATTCAAAACAAAGCCCTGAAGATCATTACAGGCTGCACAGCTACTGCACCCACAGATCACCTACATCAAGAAACCAAAATCCTCAAAGTCAAAGACCATCTGGACATGAGAGGCACTCAATTCCTGGCAGCAGCCTCCTCGAACCAAGACCACCCACTAAACTACATGGCAACACACCCACAGACACCAAGAAATATCAAAACAACACCCAGCACACGGTATCACACACAATTATTGTCCTCTCTCCCTCCCTGCCCACCCCGAACCAACTTCCAGAAGCACATCCATACTCATATCTCTCACCGATCCATCCATTCACTCACAGACAACACGCAGCTGCATGCACGACCTCCCGAAATCCATCCTTCCGAATCCTCCCTTCCTCGCGAGGACAGAGTCCACCTGGCCAGGCTGAGATGCGGACACCATCCAGCTCTCCTGAGCTATCAGAAGAGACTGGATGACTCCGTTGTCGACGCCTGCCCGGGATGTAACACAGCACCCCATACCATTAAACACATCGTAGAAGACTGCATTTCACACAACCACTTACGCCAACAACACAATCTACACTCAATGAGAGCTCTGTGGGAAAGCCCGATCGTGGCCATGGCCTTTCTCAGGGACTCGGGGCTGTTCGGCCAGGCAGCTTAGGGAACAACAACAACAACAACCAAGAGTGTGGAGTGCTTGTTGTATCTGGCCACCATATTGTGTTAATAGGCTACAGACTATGGTATTCGAGTGTACCAAGAGTGTGGAGTGCTTGTTGTAACTGGCCACCATATTGTGTTAATAGGCTACAGACTATGGTATCCTAGTGTACCAAGAGTGTGGAGTGCTTGTTGTAACTGGCCACCATATTGTGTTAATAGGCTACAGACTATGGTATCCTAGTGTACCAAGAGTGTGGAGTGCTTGTTGTAACTGGCCACCATATTGTGTTAATAGGCTACAGACTATGGTATTGGAGTGTACCAAGAGTGTGGAGTGCTTGTTGTAGCTGGCCACAATATTGTGTTAATAGGCTACAGACTATGGTATTCGAGTGTACCAAGAGTGTGGAGTGCTTGTTGTAACTGGCCACTATATTGTGTTAATAGGCTACAGACTATGGTATTCGAGTGTACCAAGAGTGTGGAGTGCTTGTTGTAGCTGGCCACTATATTTTGTTAATAGGCTACAGACTATGGTGTTGGAGTGTACCAAGAGTGTGGAGTGCTTGTTGTAACTGGCCACCATATTGTGTTAATAGGCTACAGACTATGGTATTGGAGTGTACCAAGAGTGTGGAGTGCTTGTTGTAGCTGGCCACTATATTGTGTTAATAGGCTACAGACTATGGTGTTGGAGTGTACCAAGAGTGTGGAGTGCTTGTTGTAGCTGGCCACTATATTGTGTTAATAGGCTACAGACTATGGTGTTGGAGTGTACCAAGAGTGTGGAGTGCTTGTTGTAACTGGCCACTATATTTTGTTAATAGGCTACAGACTATGGTATTCGAGTGTACCAAGAGTGTGGAGTGCTTGTTGTAACTGGCCACCATATTGTGTTAATAGGCTACAGACTATGGTATTCGAGTGTACCAAGAGTGTGGAGTGCTTGTTGTAACTGGCCACTATATTGTGTTAATAGGCTACAGACTATGGTATTCGAGTGTACCAAGAGTGTGGAGTGCTTGTTGTAACTGGCCACCATATTGTGTTAATAGGCTACAGACTATGGTATTCGAGTGTACCAAGAGTGTGGAGTGCTTGTTGTAGCTGGCCACTATATTGTGTTAATAGGCTACAGACTATGGTATTCGAGTGTACCAAGAGTGTGGAGTGCTTGTTGTAACTGGCCACCATATTGTGTTAATAGGCTACAGACTATGGTATTCGAGTGTACCAAGAGTGTGGAGTGCTTGTTGTAGCTGGCCACTATTGTGTTAATAGGCTACAGACTATGGTATTCGAGTGTACCAAGAGTGTGGAGTGCTTGTTGTAACTGGCCACTATATTGTGTTAATAGGCTACAGACTATGGTATTCGAGTGTACCAAGAGTGTGGAGTGCTTGTTGTAGCTGGCCACTATATTGTGTTAATAGGCTACAGACTATGGTGTTGGAGTTTACCAAGAGTGTGGAGTGCTTGTTGTAGCTGGCCACTATATTGTGTTAATAGGCTACAGACTATGGTATTCGAGTGTACCAAGAGTGTGGAGTGCTTGTTGTAGCTGGCCACTATATTGTGTTAATAGGCTACAGACTATGGTGTTGGAGTGTACCAAGAGTGTGGAGTGCTTGTTGTAACTGGCCACTATATTGTGTTAATAGGCTACAGACTATGGTATTCGAGTGTACCAAGAGTGTGGAATGCTTGTTGTAGCTGGCCACTATATTGTGTTAATAGGCTACAGACTATGGTATTCGAGTGTACCAAGAGTGTGGAGTGCTTGTTGTAGCTGGCCACTATATTGTGTTAATAGGCTACAGACTATGGTGTTGGAGTGTACCAAGAGTGTGGAGTGCTTGTTGTAGCTGGCCACTATATTGTGTTAATAGGCTACAGACTATGGTGTTGGAGTGTACCAAGAGTGTGGAGTGCTTGTTGTAGCTGGCCACTATATGGTGTTAATAGGCTACAGACTATGGTATTCGAGTGTACCAAGAGTGTGGAGTGCTTGTTGTAGCTGGCCACTATATTGTGTTAATAGGCTACAGACTATGGTGTTGGAGTGTACCAAGAGTGTGGAGTGCTTGTTGTAACTGGCCACTATATTGTGTTAATAGGCTACAGACTATGGTATTCGAGTGTACCAAGAGTGTGGAGTGCTTGTTGTAGCTGGCCACTATATTGTGTTAATAGGCTACAGACTATGGTATTCGAGTGTACCAAGAGTGTGGAGTGCTTGTTGTAGCTGGCCACTATATTGTGTTAATAGGCTACAGACTATGGTGTTGGAGTGTACCAAGAGTGTGGAGTGCTTGTTGTAACTGGCCACCATATTGTGTTAATAGGCTACAGACTATGGTGTTGGAGTGTACCAAGAGTGTGGAGTGCTTGTTGTAACTGGCCACCATATTGTGTTAATAGGCTACAGACTATGGTATTGGAGTGTACCAAGAGTGTGGAGTGCTTGTTGTAGCTGGCCACTATTTTGTGTTAATAGGCTACAGACTATGGTATTCGAGTGTACCAAGAGTGTGGAGTGCTTGTTGTAGCTGGCCACTATATTGTGTTAATAGGCTACAGACTATGGTATTCGAGTGTACCAAGAGTGTGGAGTGCTTGTTGTAGCTGGCCACTATATTGTGTTAATAGGCTACAGACTATGGTATTCGAGTGTACCAAGAGTGTGGAGTGCTTGTTGTAGCTGGCCACTATATTGTGTTAATAGGCTACAGACTATGGTGTTGGAGTGTACCAAGAGTGTGGAGTGCTTGTTATAACTGGCCACCATATTGTGTTAATAGGCTACAGACTATGGTATTGGAGTGTACCAAGAGTGTGGAGTGCTTGTTGTAACTGGCCACCATATTGTGTTAATAGGCTACAGACTATGGTATTGGAGTGTACCAAGAGTGTGAAGTGCTTGTTGTAGCTGGCCACTATATTGTGTTAATAGGCTACAGACTATGGTATTCGAGTGTACCAAGAGTGTGGAGTGCTTGTTGTAGCTGGCCACTATATTGTGTTAATAGGCTACAGACTATGGTATTCGAGTGTACCAAGAGTGTGGAGTGCTTGTTGTAACTGGCCACTATATTGTGTTAATAGGCTACAGACTATGGTATTCGAGTGTACCAAGAGTGTGGAGTGCTTGTTGTAGCTGGCCACTATATTGTGTTAATAGGCTACAGACTATGGTATTCGAGTGTACCAAGAGTGTGGAGTGCTTGTTGTAGCTGGCCACTATATTGTGTTAATAGGCTACAGACTATGGTGTTGGAGTGTACCAAGAGTGTGGAGTGCTTGTTGTAACTGGCCACCATATTGTGTTAATAGGCTACAGACTATGGTATTGGAGTGTACCAAGAGTGTGGAGTGCTTGTTGTAGCTGGCCACCATATTGTGTTAATAGGCTACAGACTATGGTATTCGAGTGTACCAAGAGTGTGGAGTGCTTGTTGTAGCTGGCCACCATATTGTGTTAATAGGCTACAGACTATGGTATTGGAGTGTACCAAGAGTGTGGAGTGCTTGTTGTAACTGGCCACCATATTGTGTTAATAGGCTACAGACTATGGTATTGGAGTGTACCAAGAGTGTGGAGTGCTTGTTGTAGCTGGCCACTATATTGTGTTAATAGGCTACAGACTATGGTATTCGAGTATACCAAGAGTGTGGAGTGCTTGTTGTAGCTGGCCACTATATTGTGTTAATAGGCTACAGACTATGGTATTCGAGTGTACCAAGAGTGTGGAGTGCTTGTTGTAGCTGGCCACCATATTGTGTTAATAGGCTACAGACTATGGTATTCGAGTGTACCAAGAGTGTGGAGTGCTTGTTGTAGCTGGCCACCATATTGTGTTAATAGGCTACAGACTATGGTATTGGAGTGTACCAAGAGTGTGGAGTGCTTGTTGTAGCTGGCCACCATATTGTGTTAATAGGCTACAGACTATGGTATTGGAGTGTACCAAGAGTGTGGAGTGCTTGTTGTAACTGGCCACCATATTGTGTTAATAGGCTACAGACTATGGTATTCGAGTGTACCAAGAGTGTGGAGTGCTTGTTGTAGCTGGCCACCATATTGTGTTAATAGGCTACAGACTATAGCATTCGAGTGTACCAAGAGTGTGGAGTGCTTGTTGTAGCTGGCCACCATATTGTGTTAATAGGCTACAGACTATGGTATTGGAGTGTACCAAGAGTGCTTGTGTTGTAACTGGCCACCATATTGTGTTAATAGGCTACAGACTATGGTATTGGAGTGTACCAAGAGTGTGGAGTGCTTGTTGTAACTGGCCACCATATTGTGTTAATAGGCTACAGACTATGGTATTCGAGTGTACCAAGAGTGTGGAGTGCTTGTTGTAGCTGGCCACCATATTGTGTTAATAGGCTACAGATTATGGTATTCGAGTGTACCAAGAGTGTGGAGTGCTTGTTGTAGCTGGCCACTATATTGTGTTAATAGGCTACAGACTATGGTATTGGAGTGTACCTAGAGTGTGGAGTGCTTGTTGTAGCTGGCCACTATATTGTGTTAATAGGCTACAGACTATGGTATTGGAGTGTACCAAGAGTGTGGAGTGCTTGTTGTAGCTGGCCACTATATTGTGTTAATAGGCTACAGACTATGGTATTGGAGTGTACCAAGAGTGTGGAGTGCTTGTTGTAGCTGGCCACTATATTGTGTTAATAGGCTACAGACTATGGTGTTGGAGTGTACCAAGAGTGTGGAGTGCTTGTTGTAGCTGGCCACTATATTGTGTTAATAGGCTACAGACTATGGTGTTGGAGTGTACCAAGAGTGTGGAGTGCTTGTTGTAGCTGGCCACTATATTGTGTTAATAGGCTACAGACTATGGTATTGGAGTGTACCAAGAGTGTGGAGTGCTTGTTGTAGCTGGCCACTATATTGTGTTAATAGGCTACAGACTATGGTGTTGGAGTGTACCAAGAGTGTGGAGTGCTTGTTGTAGCTGGCCACTATATTGTGTTAATAGGCTACAGACTATGGTATTCGAGTATACCAAGAGTGTGGAGTGCTTGTTGTAGCTGGCCACTATATTGTGTTAATAGGCTACAGACTATGGTATTCGAGTGTACCAAGAGTGGAGTGCTTGTTGTAGCTGGACACTATATTGTTAATAGGCTACAGACTATGGTGTTGGAGTGTACCAAGAGTGTGGAGTGCTTGTTGTAGCTGGCCACCATATTGTGTTAATAGGCTACAGACTATGGTGTTGGAGTGTACCAAGAGTGTGGAGTGCTTGTTGTAGCTGGCCACTATATTGTGTTAATAGGCTACAGACTATGGTATTCGAGTGTACCAAGAGTGTGGAGTGCTTGTTGTAACTGGCCACTATATTGTGTTAATAGGCTACAGACTATGGTATTCGAGTGTACCAAGAGTGTGGAGTGCTTGTTGTAGCTGGCCACTATATTGTGTTAATAGGCTACAGACTATGGTATTCGAGTGTACCAAGAGTGTGGAGTGCTTGTAGCTGGCCACTATATTGTGTTAATAGGCTACAGACTATGGTGTTGGAGTGTACCAAGAGTGTGGAGTGCTTGTTGTAACTGGCCACTATATTGTGTTAATAGGCTACAGACTATGGTATTCGAGTGTACCAAGAGTGTGGAATGCTTGTTGTAGCTGGCCACTATATTGTGTTAATAGGCTACAGACTATGGTATTCGAGTGTACCAAGAGTGTGGAGTGCTTGTTGTAGCTGGCCACTATATTGTGTTAATAGGCTACAGACTATGGTGTTGGAGTGTACGTGTGGAGTGCTTGTTGTAGCTGGCCACTATATTGTGTAATAGGCTACAGACTATGGTGTTGGAGTGTACCAAGAGTGTGGAGTGCTTGTTGTAGCTGGCCACTATATGGTGTTAATAGGCTACAGACTATGGTATTCGAGTGTACCAAGAGTGTGGAGTGCTTGTTGTAGCTGGCCACTATATTGTGTTAATAGGCTACAGACTATGGTGTTGGAGTGTACCAAGAGTGTGGAGTGCTTGTTGTAACTGGCCATATATTGTGTTAATAGGCTACAGACTATGGTATTCGAGTGTACCAAGAGTGTGGAGTGCTTGTTGTAGCTGGCCACTATATTGTGTTAATAGGCTACAGACTATGGTATTCGAGTGTACCAAGAGTGTGGAGTGCTTGTTGTAGCTGGCCACTATATTGTGTTAATAGGCTACAGACTATGGTGTTGGAGTGTACCAAGAGTGTGGAGTGCTTGTTGTAACTGGCCACCATATTGTGTTAATAGGCTACAGACTATGGTGTTGGAGTGTACCAAGAGTGTGGAGTGCTTGTTGTAACTGGCCACCATATTGTGTTAATAGGCTACAGACTATGGTATTGGAGTGTACCAAGAGTGTGGAGTGCTTGTTGTAGCTGGCCACTATATTGTGTTAACAGGCTACAGACTATGGTATTCGAGTGTACCAAGAGTGTGGAGTGCTTGTTGTAGCTGGCCACTATATTGTGTTAATAGGCTACAGACTATGGTATTCGAGTGTACCAAGAGTGTGGAGTGCTTGTTGTAGCTGGCCACTATTGTGTTAATAGGCTACAGACTATGGTATTCGAGTGTACAAGAGTGTGGAGTGCTTGTTGTAGCTGGCCACTATGTGTAATAGGCTACAGACTATGGTGTTGGAGTGTACCAAGAGTGTGGAGTGCTTGTTATAACTGGCCACCATATTGTGTTAATAGGCTACAGACTATGGTATTGGAGTGTACCAAGAGTGTGGAGTGCTTGTTGTAACTGGCCACCATATTGTGTTAATAGGCTACAGACTATGGTATTGGAGTGTACCAAGAGTGTGAAGTGCTTGTTGTAGCTGGCCACTATATTGTGTTAATAGGCTACAGACTATGGTATTCGAGTGTACCAAGAGTGTGGAGTGCTTGTTGTAGCTGGCCACTATATTGTGTTAATAGGCTACAGACTATGGTATTCGAGTGTACCAAGAGTGTGGAGTGCTTGTTGTAACTGGCCACTATATTGTGTTAATAGGCTACAGACTATGGTATTCGAGTGTACCAAGAGTGTGGAGTGCTTGTTGTAGCTGGCCACTATATTGTGTTAATAGGCTACAGACTATGGTATTCGAGTGTACCAAGAGTGTGGAGTGCTTGTTGTAGCTGGCCACTATATTGTGTTAATAGGCTACAGACTATGGTGTTGGAGTGTACCAAGAGTGTGGAGTGCTTGTTGTAACTGGCCACCATATTGTGTTAATAGGCTACAGACTATGGTATTGGAGTGTACCAAGAGTGTGGAGTGCTTGTTGTAGCTGGCCACCATATTGTGTTAATAGGCTACAGACTATGGTATTCGAGTGTACCAAGAGTGTGGAGTGCTTGTTGTAGCTGGCCACCATATTGTGTTAATAGGCTACAGACTATGGTATTGGAGTGTACCAAGAGTGTGGAGTGCTTGTTGTAACTGGCCACATATTGTGTTAATAGGCTACAGACTATGGTATTCGAGTGTACCAAGAGTGTGGAGTGCTTGTTGTAGCTGGCCACCATATTGTGTTAATAGGCTACAGACTATGGTATTCGAGTGTACCAAGAGTGTGGAGTGCTTGTTGTAGCTGGCCACCATATTGTGTTAATAGGCTACAGACTATGGTATTGGAGTGTACCAAGAGTGTGGAGTGCTTGTTGTAGCTGGCCCATATTGTGTTAATAGGCTACAGACTATGGTATTGGAGTGTACCAAGAGTGTGGAGTGCTTGTTGTAACTGGCCACCATATTGTGTTAATAGGCTACAGACTATGGTATTCGAGTGTACCAAGAGTGTGGAGTGCTTGTTGTAGCTGGCACCATATTGTGTTAATAGGCTACAGACTATAGCATTCGAGTGTACCAAGAGTGTGGAGTGCTTGTTGTAGCTGGCCACCATATTGTGTTAATAGGCTACAGACTATGGTATTGGAGTGTACCAAGAGTGGAGTGCTTGTTGTAACTGGCCACCATATTGTGTTAATAGGCTACAGACTATGGTATTGGAGTGTACCAAGAGTGTGGAGTGCTTGTTGTAACTGGCCACCATATTGTGTTAATAGGCTACAGACTATGGTATTCGAGTGTACCAAGAGTGTGGAGTGCTTGTTGTAGCTGGCCACCATATTGTGTTAATAGGCTACAGATTATGGTATTCGAGTGTACCAAGAGTGTGGAGTGCTTGTTGTAGCTGGCCACTATATTGTGTTAATAGGCTACAGACTATGGTATTGGAGTGTACCTAGAGTGTGGAGTGCTTGTTGTAGCTGGCCACTATATTGTGTTAATAGGCTACAGACTATGGTATTGGAGTGTACCTAGAGTGTGGAGTGCTTGTTGTAGCTGGCCACTATATTGTGTTAATAGGCTACAGACTATGGTATTGGAGTGTACCAAGAGTGTGGAGTGCTTGTTGTAGCTGGCCACTATATTGTGTTAATAGGCTACAGACTATGGTGTTGGAGTGTACCAAGAGTGTGGAGTGCTTGTTGTAGCTGGCCACTATATTGTGTTAATAGGCTACAGACTATGGTGTTGGAGTGTACCAAGAGTGTGGAGTGCTTGTTGTAGCTGGCCACTATATTGTGTTAATAGGCTACAGACTATGGTATTGGAGTGTACCAAGAGTGTGGAGTGCTTGTTGTAGCTGGCCACTATATTGTGTTAATAGGCTACAGACTATGGTGTTGGAGTGTACCAAGAGTGTGGAGTGCTTGTTGTAGCTGGCCACTATATTGTGTTAATAGGCTACAGACTATGGTATTCGAGTATACCAAGAGTGTGGAGTGCTTGTTGTAGCTGGCCACTATATTGTGTTAATAGGCTACAGACTATGGTATTCGAGTGTACCAAGAGTGTGGAGTGCTTGTTGTAGCTGGACACTATATTGTGTTAATAGGCTACAGACTATGGTGTTGGAGTGTACCAAGAGTGTGGAGTGCTTGTTGTAGCTGGCCACCATATTGTGTTAATAGGCTACAGACTATGGTGTTGGAGTGTACCAAGAGTGTGGAGTGCTTGTTGTAGCTGGTCACTATATTGTGTTAATAGGCTACAGACTATGGTATTCGAGTGTACCAAGAGTGTGGAGTGCTTGTTGTAACTGGCCACTATATTGTGTTCATAGGCTACAGACTATGGTATTCGAGTGTACCAAGAGTGTGGAGTGCTTGTTGTAGCTGGCGACTATATTCTGTTAATAGGCTACAGACTATGGTATTCGAGTGTACCAAGAGTGTGGAGTGCTTGTTGTAGCTGGCCACTATATTGTGTTAATAGGCTACAGACTATGGTGTTGGAGTGTACCAAGAGTGGAGTGCTTGTTGTAACTGGCCACTATATTGTGTTAATAGGCTACAGACTATGGTATTCGAGTGTACCAAGAGTGTGGAATGCTTGTTGTAGCTGGCCACTATATTGTGTTAATAGGCTACAGACTATGGTATTCGAGTGTACCAAGAGTGTGGAGTGCTTGTTGTAGCTGGCCATATATTGTGTTAATAGGCTACAGACTATGGTGTTGGAGTGTACCAAGAGTGTGGAGTGCTTGTTGTAGCTGGCCACTATATTGTGTTAATAGGCTACAGACTATGGTGTTGGAGTGTACCAAGAGTGTGGAGTGCTTGTTGTAGCTGGCACTATATGTGTTAATAGGCTACAGACTATGGTATTCGAGTGTACCAAGAGTGTGGAGTGCTTGTTGTAGCTGGCCACTATATTGTGTTAATAGGCTACAGACTATGGTGTTGGAGTGTACCAAGAGTGTGGAGTGCTTGTTGTAACTGGCCACTATATTGTGTTAATAGGCTACAGACTATGGTATTCGAGTGTACCAAGAGTGTGGAGTGCTTGTTGTAGCTGGCCACTATATTGTGTTAATAGGCTACAGACTATGGTATTCGAGTGTACCAAGAGTGTGGAGTGCTTGTTGTAGCTGGCCACTATATTGTGTTAATAGGCTACAGACTATGGTGTGAGTGTACCAACAGTGTGGAGTGCTTGTTGTAACTGGCCACCATATTGTGTTAATAGGCTACAGACTATGGTGTTGGAGTGTACCAAGAGTGTGGAGTGCTTGTTGTAACTGGCCACCATATTGTGTTAATAGGCTACAGACTATGGTATTGGAGTGTACCAAGAGTGTGGAGTGCTTGTTGTAGCTGGCCACTATTTTGTGTTAATAGGCTACAGACTATGGTATTCGAGTGTACCAAGAGTGTGGAGTGCTTGTTGTAGCTGGCCACTATATTGTGTTAATAGGCTACAGACTATGGTATTCGAGTGTACCAAGAGTGTGGAGTGCTTGTTGTAGCTGGCCACTATATTGTGTTAATAGGCTACAGACTATGGTATTCGAGTGTACCAAGAGTGTGGAGTGCTTGTTGTAGCTGGCCACTATATTGTGTTAATAGGCTACAGACTATGGTGTTGGAGTGTACCAAGAGTGTGGAGTGCTTGTTATAACTGCCACCATATTGTGTTAATAGGCTACAGACTATGGTATTGGAGTGTACCAAGAGTGTGGAGTGCTTGTTGTAACTGGCCACCATATTGTGTTAATAGGCTACAGACTATGGTATTGGAGTGTACCAAGAGTGTGAAGTGCTTGTTGTAGCTGGCCACTATATTGTGTTAATAGGCTACAGACTATGGTATTCGAGTGTACAGAGTGGAGTGCTTGTTGTAGCTGGCCACTATATTGTGTTAATAGGCTACAGACTATGGTATTCGAGTGTACCAAGAGTGTGGAGTGCTTGTTGTAACTGGCCACTATATTGTGTTAATAGGCTACAGACTATGGTATTCGAGTGTACCAAGAGTGTGGAGTGCTTGTTGTAGCTGGCCACTATATTGTGTTAATAGGCTACAGACTATGGTATTCGAGTGTACCAAGAGTGTGGAGTGCTTGTTGTAGCTGGCCACTATATTGTGTTAATAGGCTACAGACTATGGTGTTGGAGTGTACCAAGAGTGTGGAGTGCTTGTTGTAACTGGCCACCATATTGTGTTAATAGGCTACAGACTATGGTATTGGAGTGTACCAAGAGTGTGGAGTGCTTGTTGTAGCTGGCCACCATATTGTGTTAATAGGCTACAGACTATGGTATTCGAGTGTACCAAGAGTGTGGAGTGCTTGTTGTAGCTGGCCACCATATTGTGTTAATAGGCTACAGACTATGGTATTGGAGTGTACCAAGAGTGTGGAGTGCTTGTTGTAACTGGCCACCATATTGTGTTAATAGGCTACAGACTATGGTATTCGAGTGTACCAAGAGTGTGGAGTGCTTGTTGTAGCTGGCCACCATATTGTGTTAATAGGCTACAGACTATGGTATTCGAGTGTACCAAGAGTGTGGAGTGTTGTAGCTGGCCACCATATTGTGTTAATAGGCTACAGACTATGGTATTGGAGTGTACCAAGAGTGTGGAGTGCTTGTTGTAGCTGGCCACCATATTGTGTTAATAGGCTACAGACTATGGTATTGGAGTGTACCAAGAGTGTGGAGTGCTTGTTGTAACTGGCCACCATATTGTGTTAATAGGCTACAGACTATGGTATTCGAGTGTACCAAGAGTGTGGAGTGCTTGTTGTAGCTGGCCACCATATTGTGTTAATAGGCTACAGACTATAGCATTCGAGTGTACCAAGAGTGTGGAGTGCTTGTTGTAGCTGGCCACCATATTGTGTTAATAGGCTACAGACTATGGTATTGGAGTGTACCAAGAGTGTGGAGTGCTTGTTGTAACTGGCCACCATATTGTGTTAATAGGCTACAGACTATGGTATTGGAGTGTACCAAGAGTGTGGAGTGCTTGTTGTAACTGGCCACCATATTGTGTTAATAGGCTACAGACTATGGTATTCGAGTGTACCAAGAGTGTGGAGTGCTTGTTGTAGCTGGCCACCATATTGTGTTAATAGGCTACAGATTATGGTATTCGAGTGTACCAAGAGTGTGGAGTGCTTGTTGTAGCTGGCCACTATATTGTGTTAATAGGCTACAGACTATGGTATTGGAGTGTACCTAGAGTATGGAGTGCTTGTTGTAGCTGGCCACTATATTGTGTTAATAGGCTACAGACTATGGTATTGGAGTGTACCAAGAGTGTGGAGTGCTTGTTGTAGCTGGCCACTATATTGTGTTAATAGGCTACAGACTATGGTGTTGGAGTGTACCAAGAGTGTGGAGTGCTTGTTGTAGCTGGCCACTATATTGTGTTAATAGGCTACAGACTATGGTGTTGGAGTGTACCAAGAGTGTGGAGTGCTTGTTGTAGCTGGCCACTATATTGTGTTAATAGGCTACAGACTATGGTGTTGGAGTGTACCAAGAGTGTGGAGTGCTTGTTGTAGCTGGCCACTATATTGTGTTAATAGGCTACAGACTATGGTATTGGAGTGTACCAAGAGTGTGGAGTGCTTGTTGTAGCTGGCCACTATTGTATAGGCTACAGACTATGGTGTTGGAGTGTACCAAGAGTGTGGAGTGCTTGTTGTAGCTGGCCACTATATGTGTTAATAGGCTACAGACTATGGTATTCGAGTACCAAGAGTGTGGAGTGCTTGTTGTAGCTGGCCACTATTGTGTTAATAGGCTACAGACTATGGTATTGGAGTGTACCAAGAGTGTGGAGTGCTTGTTGTAGCTGGCCACCATATTGTGTTAATAGGCTACAGACTATGGTATTGGAGTGTACCAAGAGTGTGGAGTGCTTGTTGTAGCTGGCCACTATATTGTGTTAATAGGCTACAGACTATGGTATTCGAGTGTACCAAGAGTGTGGAGTGCTTGTTGTAACTGGCCACCATATTGTGTTAATAGGCTACAGACTATGGTATTCGAGTGTACCAAGAGTGTGGAGTGCTTGTTGTAGCTGGCCACTATATTGTGTTAATAGGCTACAGACTATGGTATTCGAGTGTACCAAGAGTGTGGAGTGCTTGTTGTAGCTGGCCACCATATTGTGTTAATAGGCTACAGACTATGGTATTCGAGTGTACCAAGAGTGTGGAGTGCTTGTTGTAGCTGGCCACCATATTGTGTTAATAGGCTACAGACTATGGTATTGGAGTGTACCAAGAGTGTGGAGTGCTTGTTGTAGCTGGCCACCATATTGTGTTAATAGGCTACAGACTATGGTATTGGAGTGTACCAAGAGTGTGGAGTGCTTGTTGTAGCTGGCCACCATATTGTGTTAATAGGCTACAGACTATGGTATTGGAGTGTACCAAGAGTGTGGAGTGCTTGTTGTAGCTGGCCACCATATTGTGTTAATAGGCTACAGACTATGGTATTGGAGTGTACCAAGAGTGTGGAGTGCTTGTTGTAGCTGGCCACCATATTGTGTTAATAGGCTACAGACTATGGTATTCGAGTGTACCAAGAGTGTGGAGTGCTTGTTGTAGCTGGCCACCATATTGTGTTAATAGGCTACAGACTATGGTATTGGAGTGTACCAAGAGTGTGGAGTGCTTGTTGTAGCTGGCCACTATATTGTGTTAATAGGCTACAGACTATGGTATTGGAGTGTACCTAGAGTGTGGAGTGCTTGTTGTAGCTGGCCACTATATTGTGTTAATAGGCTACAGACTATGGTATTGGAGTGTACCAAGAGTGTGGAGTGCTTGTTGTAGCTGGCCACTATATTGTGTTAATAGGCTACAGACTATGGTGTTGGAGTGTACCAAGAGTGTGGAGTGCTTGTTGTAGCTGGCCACTATATTGTGTTAATAGGCTACAGACTATGGTGTTGGAGTGTACCAAGAGTGTGGAGTGCTTGTTGTAGCTGGCCACTATATTGTGTTAATAGGCTACAGACTATAGTATTGGAGTGTACCAAGAGTGTGGAGTGCTTGTTGTAGCTGGCCACTATATTGTGTTAATAGGCTACAGACTATGGTATTCGAGTGTACCAAGAGTGTGGAGTGCTTGTTGTAGCTGGCCACTATATTGTGTTAATAGGCTACAGACTATGGTTTTGGAGTGTACCAAGAGTGTGGAGTGCTTGTTGTAGCTGGCCACCATATTGTGTTAATAGGCTACAGACTATGGTGTTGGAGTGTACCAAGAGTGTGGAGTGCTTGTTGTAGCTGGCCACTATATTGTGTTAATAGGCTACAGACTATGGTGTTGGAGTGTACCAAGAGTGTGGAGTGCTTGTTGTAGCTGGCCACTATATTGTGTTAATAGGCTACAGACTATGGTGTTGGAGTGTACCAAGAGTGTGGAGTGCTTGTTGTAGCTGGCCACCATATTGTGTTAATATTATTGTACTTATGTTAATGATTAGACTTAAGTGGGATGGTTAACTCTTTGATAGATTTTTTCATGAATTCATTATATTTTCTAGTTTCCTCCCTAGAGCTCCATTAAGCTTTAAAAAAAAATCCATTAGATACCCCTTCAAGATTAATTTGTAAATTTTTCGGTAGAAAAATGTCGCGGCCGAAGGCCAATTCTTCCAAAATTACAGGCTCACTATCGTTCGCCAGGAACAAAATCGACACCTAAATAGCACGAAAGGTCTAAACATTGACAAAGAAATGGGGCGAAAGGTCTTAAAATCGACAAATTAATAAGCCGAACGTCATATAATCTGAAAACTAATGGGGCTAAACACGAGGAAGAAGGTGGAGCAGAAAACCGGCCCATCTCCCTTAACCCCTACAGTACCAGGGACGTCCTTTTAAACATATTCTGGCAACTATTGGACGATTTTATACAGCTTAGGAAGGACCTCTAGCAATAATAAGACTTCAGACTATCTCAACCAACCCTTTTGACTACCACAGATCCTTCCTAAGCTGCAAACTATCGTCTAAATCTAGCTAGACTACAATATAACACACGTCGCTGGTACTCAAGGGGTTAATATAGTGTGCTGATGTTAATGATTAGTCCAACAGCATTATTACAGAAGGGGATAAGCTCATTAAGGGGAGATGGGCCGTTTAACTGGTCACCCTTCTTCCTCATGTTTAGCCCCATTAGTTTTCAGATTTTAAGACGCTAGGCCCATTAGTTTGGCGATATCAAGACCTATCGTCCCATTTCCTTGTAAATGTTATGACCTATCGTGCCATTTAGGTGTCGATTTTTTTCTGGTGAGCGATAGCGAGTTTGTAATCATAAAAGAAACCGGCCTTCGGTCGGGAAATTTTTCTGCCGAAAAATTTACAAATTTAGCTTTAAGGAAGGTCTTGGGCGGGTGTATTTTATGCTTGATGGAGGTCTAGGGAGGAAACTAATAAGATAATGAAAATATATACAAATGATCAAATACGTACACCCATCCTCCTTAACCACTTCCAACAATATTATTACAGAAGGGGAAGCTCATTAACTCACCTTCATTGTTATAAACCAGTCCATGATAAATACTGTGAACTCTTTTATCGCGCTGGTACAGTGGCGCTAATAAGTCGTGTCTCAGCTGTCATTACGTTTGGTTCGCTCTGTGCTGTATTAATGTCTGTCAGATGTTGAATAGGATGGGTAAGTGTAGGAACATGTGTGTATATCTCACTCAAAATGAAGAAATCATGTGTAAATAATGCTGATACCAATTATTGATCAAAACATAATTGGTACCGAGACATCACTTAATAGCCCGACTGTACAGCTACTGATTTATTTTCATGAGCTCTTGCAATTTTCTTTATGCAAATATATCCATTTAGATTGATGTTCAGATCAAATGAGTCGCACATCAATAAATACATATTATGTGTGTATTAATATAGAGCTAATTTGATCTGAACATCCATCTAAATGTGTATATTTGCATAAAGAATTTAACAAGCGCTTACAGATATTTGTCAGTAGCTGTACAGTCGGCCTAATAAGTCATGTCTCGGCACCAAGTATAGTTTGATCCATAACTGGTTTGAGCAATATCTAAACTTAATTTACTCATTTCGAGGGGGATATACAAACCTATTCCTACACTTACCCACACTACTCAACATCTGGCAGACATTATTACAGCACAGAGAGAGCCAAACGTAATGACAGGTGAGACATGACTTATTAGCGCTACCGTACACCAGACCAATATTAGTAGTATTGGTCTTAGCTATAAGGTTAGCCAAATAAGTCGTGTCTCCGCTGTCACTACGTATTGCTCGCTGTGTACTGGAGTAATGTCTGTCAGATGTTCAATAGGGTGTATAAAGATAGGAACATGTTTGCATATCTCACTCGAAACTATGCATTAATGCTTAGATAGCGCTAATACCAATTATTGATCGAAATATACTTGGTGCCGCAACATCACATATTTGGCCGACTGTACATGTCTCGACAACTGCACGGTCTGTACCCTGGCTAGTATTAGCAGATGGGCCGGTTTTCTGGACCACTTTCTCCCTCATGTTTAGCCCCATTAGTTTTTAGATGTTAAGATGTTTGCCCCATTAGTTAGTCGATTTTAAGACCTTTCGCCCCATTTCTTCGTCAATATTTAGACCTTACGTGCTATTTAGGTGTCGATGTTTTCCCTGGCGAACGATAGTGAGCCTGTAATGTTGGAAGAACCGGCCTTCGGCCGGGACATTTTTCTACCGAAAAATGTACAAATTAATCTAGAAAGGGGATTTAATGGATTTTTTATTTTTTTTTTTATTTTTTTGATGGAGGTCTAGGGAGGAAACTAGAAAAATAATGAATACATGCAAAAATCGCCCAAAAAGTGAACCATCTCCCCTTAAGTATGACATAACTGGAGGACACTGTTAAGTGGTCAGATTTACATTTGTTATTCATTAATTTATTACCTCGTGTGTTGTCTAATCATCCTCTGAGTGTTGCCCAGTTAACTATCTTAGAGTAACTATATAAAACATTGTCATATTTTTTATTATTTCCACTCAAGAAAATAAAAACAACAAAAATAATAAAATAGAGTCAAATAGAAAATAGAAATAAAAATTGGGGATTGGGCCTGAGCATATATATACATACATACATACATACATACATACATACATACATACAAACATACTCTCAACACCCAACACCTCCCAATGAAATTAATGAAAGCATGTGACCTTCCCGGGATTCGAGCCTGGGTTACCACAAACAGATCTTAAACACTTTAATCAATACACCACCAAGACAGTTAACCCCGTCTGTACCGGTGACGTCATTATATTTTATTCTAGCTATATTGTATTTAGACGATGTTCAGCAGTTTCCAAAGAGCTTCAGCAATTAACAAGCTTTGAACTACCTCACTTCACCCTTGTTACTACCACAGATCCTTCTTAAGCTGCACAAAATCGTCTAAATATAGCAAAGATAATATTGAAAAGACGTCGCCGGTACAGAAGGGGTTAATGGTATATGCACACGCCTACGAACGCACTTTTAAATACGGCTACCGGAAGTGGCATAGTTGACTTGGGACTAAGGAGTATTTAAGGGGGTCAACTGGGTTTTTTTTCTCTTTCTTTACTTTTCTCTTTTTCTCTGGCTTGTATCCATCCGGCCCCATTCAGCCAACTGTTTTAAGGTGTTTATCCCCATCCAGGTGTCGATTTCTTCCTGGCGAGCGATAGCGAGCTAGCATTGTATGGAGAAATCCAGCTTCGCCGGAGACATTTTCTATCGAAAAATGTACAAATTTAGCTTGCTGTCAAAACAAAATATATATATGCTGGCCAGCTACCGCTCGCCAGGAAAATATTGACACCTGGACGGGGGTAAACGTCTTAAAACAGTAGGCTGAATGGGGCAGAATGGATACAAGCCAAAGAGAGAGGGAGATAAAGATAAAAAAAAAAAAAGCTAAGTGGGCCCCCTTAAAGGTCGTCTATCTATCTATCTATCTATATGCTCAGGCCCAATCCCCATTTTGGGGGTAGCCGACTCAAGACAGAGCAAGAACAGGGAAAACACAAAAACTACATAAAACAACAAATAAACACAGATAAAAAGCACAAACTCACACACATCCAGGTCACCCAGGAGAAGACCTAGAGACCAGGGTCACCAAGGTCGCTCCAGCACTCCCCCGGCCCCCGACCACCCGGAGAGGTTCCGATCTCGGCAGGCAGACATGCAGCGGAGCCAAAGCCACAAGCCCTCCCACCACACTTCCAGGCGCACCCTTCATATTAATCATCTCCCCGGGCCAGGCGCCTGATGGACTATTATCTAGTCCAACTTGCGCCCGACCCCTTACTCCAAATGACCACGTGTTCACTCAACTATTCACAAGCATTCTCCATTCACTCCTGTCCACCACCACTTCCCCTGCCTGATCTATAGTCATTCCTCTATCATCCAAAGCCTTTCTTACACAGTCTCTCCATCTCAATGGGGGTCTTCCTGCCCTTCTATCTCCCCTTGTACCTGACTCACATATTCTCTTTGTAAGCCTTTCATCTCCCATTCGTTCAACATGACCATACCAGCTCAGCACCCTTCTGTCCACTCTGGCTGACAAATGTTCCTGCTGCCCCACTCTCCTACGTATCTCTTCATTCCTCAATCTGTCTCTACGAGGTCTCTAAAGGTCGTTACAGTAACTATATATCACATGTGTAATATTGTGAACGAACTATTGTACACGGCTATACAAAGTGGCATTGTTTACTCGAGCCGAAGGAGTATTTAATAATGATTGTGAGTTTGACTTGCCTCGTGGGCATTTAAGGGGAGATGGGCCGGGGTTTTTTTTTGGGGGGGTCTATTAATGTATTTATTCCTTTATTTCTTAGTTTCCTCGCTAGACCTCCATCAAGCTTAGAAAAACACCCTTTAGACCCCCCTTCAAGATAAATGTGTACATTTTTCGGTAGAAACATTTCCCGGCCGAAGGCCGGTTCCTCTTAAAATTTCAGGCTCGCTATCGCTCGCCATGAAAAGTCGATCCCTAAATGGCATGAAAGATCTTAAAATAGACAACGAAATGGGGCGAAAGTTCTTAAAATTGCCAAAATAATGGAGCGAACGTCTTAAAATATCAAAATGAATAGGGCTAGACATGAGGGAGCAAGGGGTCCAGAAAAGAAATACCTCAAGTAGAAATCTCCCCTTAAAGGTATAATGCACAAGCCTGCGAACGAACTATTGAATACGGCTATACTAAGTGGCATTGTGTACTTGGCCCTAAGGAGTATTTAATAATGGTTGTGAGTTTGACTTGCCTCGTGGGCATTTAACCAGACAACAGTACTGTATGAGGAAGAGGGACAATAATACGAGAAAGAGAGAGATATAGGCCTACACATGGCCTACACATGGCCTACACATGGCCTACATATATGTGTTTAGTTACACCGACTACATAGGTTTTAAGATCCCAGTGAGGTAGTCCTCACATAATGTTAGTATACAGTATACTGTATAGCAGAATATCTGGTCCCATATAAAGGAAAGTGGAACACAGATAGCAAAGATTATAAGAAGACTCTCTCCCCACCACCAGAGAGAGAGAGAGAGAGCTACAAGGAGCTGCAAGGAATAGTTAGTATCTCAGAGACCTTGCGGTCCATTCCATGGAGATACTCGAAGTGGAAGGAGAGAGACTGTTTAGTGCACTACACTCTTTACAGAGTGTGCAAAATACTATCTACTCTCTTCTTGAACTGTTCTACTGAAGAACTATTTACAACTTTGGAGGGAAGTTTGTTCCAGGTAGAACAGATCTTATATGTGTGAAAATGTTTCCACAAATGCTAGTGCTGAACCTTTTCGATTCTAATTGTTATCCATGGTTGTGTGTTGTATTCATATTGAGGATGAACATTTTGCTATAACCCACATTGTCAAACCCAGTACTGTAAGTATTTTAAAAACTTCAATGAGCTGACCTCGTAGTCTGCGTGTCTCCAACGGGAAAAGATCAAGAACTCTCAACCCGTCCTCATAGCTCATTCTTCTAAGCAATGGAATAAGCTTTGTAGCCCTAGCTTGTACTCTTTCCAGTCACTCTATATCTTCTATGAGTGCTGGAGACCAGAATTGAACAGCATACTCCAGGAGAGTTCATATCAGAGCGTTGTAAAGTGTGAGGACTATTTCCTTATTTCTATACTTAAATTGCCTCTTAATATAGCCCAATAATTTCTGAGCTTTCTTCTCTTCTTCAATGCACTGCTTGGAAAACTTTAGGTCACTGCTAATCAGAACACCCAAATCCATTTCCAAGTCACTCACTTCCAGAGGCATTCCCAATAGTGAATAGCCTGAATTGGGGTTTGCTTTGCCGATATGCATCACCTTGCACTTTTCCAAGTTTAGAGGCCTCTTCCATGTCTCCGACCATTTACCCAGTCTGCTGAGGTCCATCCTGAGCTGTTCAACCACTTTGTGGTCTTTCACATTCATTCCAAGCTTTATGTCATCTGCAAACTTGGAAATCACACTCAACAGACCAATATCAATGAAATTGACATATATAATAAACAGAAGTGAGCCAAGGACAGATGCCTGTGGAACTCCAGAAGTGACTGGAGTCCACTCAGAAGAAATACCATTGATTACCACTCGTTGTTGTCTACCTGTTAGCCAACTTTCTATACAATTTGTGACCTCTGTATTGATACCTAGTGCACTTTTGACATTAGCCTGCAATGAGGCACTTTGTCAAAAGGTTTTTGAAGAGAGAGAGAGAGATATATGGGGGAGACTATACTATAGATTAAATTAAGATTGTTTAGTGAGAGACAATATAGTGATGGAGAGAACGTGAGCGTTGCCTAGACCTGAGTCACGATCCTTGTTAACTCTCTCTCTCTATCTCTCTCTCTCTCTCTCTCTCTCTCTCTCTCTCTCTCTCTCTCTCTCTCTCTCTCTCTCTCTCTCTCTCTCCAAGAATCCTGTAGTCATTAAATTTCGCATAATATAGCTTTGGCGCATAATGAAAGCTTGAAATTGTGTTTTTCTTTCCGTGCTCGTTTTGTTACCAACTGACTTGACTTGTCCTGACGTAAGCTAAAATAACCTATAAACTATTACAGCAATAAAGATAATATAAGAATTGATGCCAAACTCAGCGAGAAGCAATGTAAACAAACAGCGATCTCGGTTATTTCCAGAACTATAATGGGGGAGGGGGGGGGGGGTCATTACTAAATTTCGCCAAGTCGTAGAATCAACGAGCATTCCTTATATAGCCTACTGATGAGAACCAAGCTTATGCCTACTGATGAGAACATGGCCACACACCAACAGAATCGGTGAATCACATCAATCATCGTAAGTGCATCCCTTTCAGTAAACAATCATCGTAAGTGCATCCCTTTCAGTATACAATCACACCACTGGGCCTGGCATTATGCTCTGGCTCTTATGGGACGAGTGTATTATATGTACCTTAGGGGACCATCCCCCCCCCCCCCCCTCTTTCACAATAGATCCGTTGCTTATTTAGATTTGCAATGGAAGCAATTAGAATGACATTCTTTGTCAGGATCCCACAGCATACAATACAAATAGTTGGAATACATGTTAGCTTTGCTTTTGGTATTTTAATAGGCAGTTCGTTTCAATTATTTTGCTTGTAGCTTTTGCCGTGGGAGTGTTGCAGGATTAGTGCAGGACCGACCACCCAGCTCCATTTAGTCGCCTTACATGACACGACACACACGCAATAGGATATGAAGGTGTGTGCGAGCGAAGGTGCAACAGAGTAGGAGGGTTGCAGGTATGTTGAAAGCAATGACAGAAAATAGAGACATGAGCATAATACTTCAGAAGTCGTTGCATGATAGTGTGGTGATCCCGACATGATATACAGAAGTGTAGCATGATAATTGTTGGAGAAACTTAAGGGGGAGGTAGTCGCTTTTTATGGACACCTTTCTCCCTCATGTTTAGCATATTTGTATAGAAATGTTAAGATGTTCGTTGCATTAGTTTGTCGATTTTAAGACCTTTCGCTCCATTTCTTTATCAATATTAACCCTTTGGCTGCGGCCATTTTTGGGCTATTTAGGGCATATTCAGGCACTCCTGAATGATAAATCAAGCATCTGCATTAAATGAAGTGTATTCTGCCGAAAACTAGGCGAGAATAGCTTCAAAATGACACCAGAACGGGCCCCGTACGTGGTCTGGTTCACCCGCAGTGGTGCCAGTGAAACGCGGGAAACCCGCTATTATGTAACACTCGCTCGCTTGGCTACACTGCTGGGAGACACAGAGAGAGACCCGCGCGAGACACAGTCAACCTCAGTGAGCCGCTCAGTGCTCTGAGGGTCGGAGGTGGGCCCCTCACGCTCCTGCCCACTGACACTCAATTTTTACGGTTTTTACAGGCTTTTAAAGCCTGGAAATTGTTGTAACTTGCCAGGACGTTCCAGAACGTCACCCGCAGCGAAAGGGTTAAGACCTTTCGTGCCATTTAGGTGTCGATATTTTCCTGACGATCGATAGCGAGCCTATAGTTTTAGAAGGAACCGGCCTTCGGCCTGAACATTTTTCTACCGAAAAATGTACATATTTATCTTGAAAGGGGTACCCCCTATAGGGTGTTATTTTAAGCTTGATGGAGCTCTAGTTAGGAAACTCAAAGCTAGAATAATATATAAATACATAGACCAAACAAACAAACACTACCCCATTAAACCGTTACTAAATAAAGCTAAAACAGACTTCTAAAATAATCAGTTATAATATTATAATAGTAGAGGAAGAACTTCAGGTACAATCGGGGATATTAAGTGTTGTCATAGATTTCAGTGGTTTTCGCTCAACAAGTGTTATTGGTATCTTTATAGTTACTGGGAAAAATGCTTATCCCTCAAAGTATTAGTCAGTGTCCGAAACTTTGTGAAATATCTGACAACACTTATTAACCTCGACCGTAAATGGGAAATAATCAGAGAAATTGTTCCTAGTCATAAACGTAGCTCTAATGGATATGACATTGGTAACATAATGGATATGACATTGGTAACATAATGGATATGACATTGGTAACATAATGGATATAGCTCAGGCAATCAATAGTCAGTTTGCGAGCATCGGTAAGACAGCAGACGAACGAACACAACGCATCCTCCATGCTGAAAACCATTAAGGGTGGTTACCGGCTTTTTTCTCTTTCTTTCCCTCTCTCTTTGGCTTGTATCCATTCGGCCTCATTTAGCCTATTATTTTAAGACGTTTACCCCCATCCAGGTGTCAATATTTTCCTGGCGAGCGGTAGCGAGCCAGCATATATATATTTTTGTTTTGACAGCAAGCTAAATTTGTACATTTTTCGATAGAAAAATGTCTCTGGCGAAGCCGGATTTCTCCATAGAATGCTGGTTCGCTATCGCTCGCCAGGAAGAAATCGACACCTGGATGGGGATAAACGTCTTAAACCAGTTGGCTGAATAGGGCCGAATTAATACAAGCCAGGGAAAGAGAGAAAGATAAAAAAAAACGGTGACCCCCCCTTAAGCGATTGGAGTTCTTGAATAGGAGCTCCAGTCCTGACGTTACTCTTGACTTACTACATCGGGCGAACGGTGTTAAAATCGTCAAACTAATGGGCCGAATGTCTTAAAATCTCAAAATTAATGGGGCTAAACATGAGGAAGAATGGGGACCAGAAATGCGACTCATCTCCCCTTAATAAATATAACTTTTGCTTTAGTAGTTTTATGAACAACACAACTCAATCTGTCCACCGATATATGATACTACCTCTAACAAGGCCAAGGGACTCGGGTTATCCTGTTTACTATTTGTTAAGGGGGGTCACCTGCTTGTTTTATATTTCTCTCCTTTTCTCTCTTTCCCTGACTTGTATCCATTCGGCCCCATTCAGCCAACTGATTTAAGACGTTATCCCCATCCAGGTGTCAATTTTTTCCTGGCGAGCGATAGCGAGCCAGCATTGTATGGAGAAATCCGGCTTCGCCGGAGACATACAGTATATTATCGAAAAATTTACAAATTTAGTTTGCTTTCAAAACAAAAATATATATATGCTGGCTCGCTACCGCTCGCCAGGAAAATATTGACACCAGGATGGGGGTAAACGTCTGCAAACAGTAGGCTGAATGGGGCCGACTGGATACAAGCCAAAGAGAGAGGGAGAGAAAGAGAAAAAACGCGAGGTGGGCTCCCTTAAGGAACACCCCGTTCTTAGCATTAATCATCCATTACAAACCCCAATGCACTAGAATATACTAATGAAAGCATATGGTCCTCCCGGGATTCGAACTCGGGACCTTGTCGAGAGTATGCATGGATACCATTTAGTGCAGTATGCTGATGATGCCCAATCTATAAATGCTGATACCATAATTAATCTTAGCCCCTTCTGCACCGGCGACGTCTTTTTAACTTTAAGCTATTACACGATTACATTCAGTGTAAAAGGGGCCGCCAGCAATTATCAGACTTCCAACTATCTCACATTACCATTTTTACAAGTCGATTTTTTTCCTGGCGAACGAAAGCGAGCCTGTAATTTTAAGAGGAACCAGCCTCCGGCCGGGAAATTTTTACCGAATAATTTACAAATATATCTTGAATATACCATATATTATATAGATGTTCGTTAGTTAGATGGTTCAGTGGACTGTATAATAATATCATATAATAGTTTATATCACCTGAAGACTGGAACTAGTGCTGTAGAACTTAGTTGACCTGTTGAGCCGTGATGATGATACAAGATGGTGTGTGAAACGGGAGTGTTAGCTAATAGGATAGAGTTGATGTATAAAGAAGGGGGCCACTATACCGGATGATTGATGGGAATGATGATTAATGATCTATGGATTAGTATGGATAGATGGAGAATTGATGAGCTAAGTACTATCACTAATGGGGTCGAAAGGTGAGGTGAAACACGAGAGTGTAAGCAGACGGTCTGGTAGTGGTGGCGGCTAGGGAGAGAGTGCAGGACCCTCACAATATTCGCGAGAGGTCCGCCAATATCACGCA
>CM064560.1:18775261-18787761 GCA_032716605.1 Paralithodes platypus | reverse complement strand
TCAACTTTCAATAATCAAATATTTGCTGGCAACATTTTGTACTGGTATCGGAAACAAGACTGATGATAGGTGAACTTAGGTGACAGAAAAATATTTAATGTTGACCTCATAAGCTGCCAGACCAGTGTTAAGGATAAATGTTGAGTGCAAAAGCGCTCGTGTGATACCGGCTTAACTATAGTCCGTTCATTCTAGGCTAGGTAGAAATCGTAACCTCTAACCTCTGTAACTCAAAAAGGGCCAGAGCAAATGAGCTGTTAATTTACACACCTATTATGTAGCCAAGTCTTCCTATTGGGTAGAAATATTAGCTCGATTACTCCAGTCCTTTTTGAGTTACAGAGGTTAGAAGTTACGATTTCTGCCCCACCTAGAATGCACGGACTTAACACACCCAAGGAGGTTTAATAAATCACTAAGTGGGAAGGGTTTATTTTGGGTCAATTATTTCATATATTTATATATTTTTTTTTTTTTTTTTTTTCCTCCCTAGACCTCCATCAAACTTTAAACAAAACATTCATTAGATCCCCCTTCTAGATTAATAACAAGGTACTACTGTCCCTAACAACCATTTACACAATAACTAACACACTCACTATCATATTATAAATAAATATAATATTATTAAGGGGAGATGGGCCGTTTTTCTAGACCCCCTTCTCCTCATGTTAATCCCAGTTAGTTTTCAGATTTTAAGATGTTTGCCTCATTAATTTTTCGATTTTAAGACTTCGCTTCATTTTTTTTTTTTTTTTTTTTTTTTCTCTCCAATATTAAGACCTTTCGTGCTATTTAGGTGTCGTTTTTTTTTTCCTGGCGAACAATAGTGAGCCTGTAATTTTGAAAGAACAGGCCTTCGGCCGGGAAATTTACTAATTAATCTACAAGGGGGATCTAATGGATATTTGTTTAAGTTTGATGGAGGTTTATGGAGGAAGCAAGAAAAATTATTAATAAATTAAAAATCGACCAAAAAGTGAACCATCTCCCCTTAATCAGGAGTCAGTTCTCCCAAAGGACTTCACTATCGTTCGGAACATTATACCTCAAACTATTACCCAAGATGATGATAAATGTTTATATGTTACTGCTAGGTGAACAGAGGCATTGAGTGTTAATACGCTACCTGAACATCTCCACCAGCCTGGGAGCGAACGCAGGTCCTCTTGGTTGTGAGTCGAATGTGTTACCACTATACCACAGGCCAAAATGTCGTTTTTATATGCGAGAAACAGAGGAAGATAGAAAAGTGAAATGGACGGCGAATGACCTGACGAAACTGGAGGTGACCCAGAACAAGATTGGTAGTGGCTCTGGGTGCCAACAATCTCGAGGCAGTGGAGGCCGTGAGAGGGGAAGCAGGGTGGAGCTCCTTCGCTGAAAGAATAGCAAAGGGGACGCTAAGGTATAGGATAAAGCCGCTGTCACACGAGCGCTTTTTCCGTCAATTTTCCAAGAGCAGGTTTGTTCTCGTATTATTTCGGGACTTTTTCGCACTGGTATCGGTAACTAGACTGAAGGTAGATTATGTCAGGCGGCTGAATTTTGATAACGTGAACTTATTGAAACTTCCTGACCATAATTGCCCGTAAAAATTGCTCGAAAAAGGGCTCGTGTGACTCCAGCTTAAGATTAGAGAGAATGGACGAGAACAGATGGGCACGAAAGGTGTATGAATGGACACAGGAGGAGAGCAAGTGGAATTGGATGTGTGATAAGAAAATAGAGGAGCATGGGATGCGAGGATTAATGATGGGGGAGGGTATGGGAACATGGAGCTCAGGGAAGTGGAAACACGAGATCAACGCACGAGAACGCTACCCAAGAGAAGGGTAGGGGCGAGTGGATGGAAAGGATGAGGCAATAGAGCTCGCTAGACTGGTATATGGCAAAGAGTCGTCCAAGAAGTGAACTGTTCTATGATGGTAGTATTCCCAAAACTGTTTAAAGGGGAGATGGTTCACTTTTTGGCCGATTTTTGCATGTATTCATTATTTTCTAGTTTCCTCCCTAGACCTCCATCAAATTTAAAAAAACATGCATTAGATCCCCCTTCTAGATGAATTTGTACATTTTTCGGTAGAAAAATTTCCCGGCCAAAGGCCGGTTCTTCCAACATTACAGGCTCACTGTCGTTCGCCAGGGAAAAAATCGACACCTAAATAGCACGAAAGGTCTAAATATTGACGAAGGAATGGGGCGAAAGGTCTTAAAATCGACTAACTAATGGGGCAAACATCTTAACATCTGAAAACTAATGTGGCTAAACATGAGGGAGAAAGTGGTCCAGAAAACCGGTCCAGCGACCGATCCAGAAAACCGGCTAAGGCACGAACTAAATCCCTGGAGGTGAACAACCGGACGTACAGGTGGGAAAATGAGGGTATTATGAGCTGTAGAATGTGTGACCTGGGAAGGGGTGAGACCATCGAGCACATACTGCTAGAGTGTGTGACCTGGGAAGGGGTGAGACCATCGAGCACATACTGCTAGAGTGTGTGACCTGGGAAGGGGTGAGACCATCGAGCACATACTGCTAGAGTGTGACCTGGAAGGGGTGAGACCATCGAGCACATACTGCTAGAGTGTGTGACATGGGAAGGGGTGAGGACCATCGAGCACATACTGCTAGAGTGTGTGACCTGGGAAGGGGTGAGACCATCGAGCACATACTGCTAGAGTGTGTGACCTGGGAAGGGGTGAGACCATCGAGCACATACTGCTAGAGTGTGTGACCTGGGAAGGGGTGAGACCATCGAGCACATACTGCTAGAGTGTGTGACCTGGGAAGGGGTGAGACCATCGAGCACATACTGCTAGAATGTGTGACCTGGGAAGGGGTGAGCATACTGCTAGAGGGTGTGACCTGGGAAGGGGTGAGACCATCGAGCACATACTGCTAGAGTGTGTGACCTGGGAAGGGGTGAGACCATCGAGCACATACTGCTAGAGTGTGAGAAGTACGGGAGAGAAAGGGAAGACATAATAAACACAGTGAAACAGGAAATAGGAGAGGTACAGACAGTGGAACGGGCAGGTAGAAATGATGGAATGGGATCCACTACGTATGGTGCTGTTCCTGCTAGGTCTAACCACACTAGATAGCTGGAATAACACCACCATAGACAATGTAAACGGCTTCCTGGAGAGAATGTGGTTGAAGAGAAACATGTAGCGGTAACCTAGGAGAAGGGGTGGCAGCCATTTTGTTCATCTCTCTCTCTTTTCTCCCAAAGTCGGCGTAGAGAAAACAAGGACTTTATTCGAGTCACTGGGGCGTTCTTAAATGTTATTACTCTCACTAAACCAGGGCAGCCTAGGAAACGACAACAACAACTACCACTAATTTGATTTGTCGCTCTGGTCATTATTTTTGTTCTTGGCTCCCTTTGTGGTGTGGTGTTTTATGTTTTAGTGTGATACAGCATTCCGTCATCTACCTCATCTGTATTATCTTATTATCTCATCTACCTCATCTGTATTATCTTATTATCTCATCTACCTCATCTGTATTATCTTATTCCCACATCTACCTCACCTGTATTATCTTATTCCGTCATCTACCTCATCTGTATTATATTATTATCTCATCTACCTCATCTGTATTATCTTATTCCCACATCTACCTCACCTGTATTATCTTATTCCGTCATCTACCTCATCTGTATTATCTTATTATCTCATCTACCTCATCTGTATTATCTTATTCCGTCATCTACCTCATCTGTATTATCTTATTCCCTCATCTACCTCATCTGTATTATCTTATTCCCTCATCTACCTCATCTGTATTATCTTATTCCGTCATCTACCTCATCTGTATTATCTTATTCCGTCATCTACCTCATCTGTATTATCTTATTATCTCATCTACCTCATCTGTATTATCTTATTCCCACATCTACCTCACCTGTATTATCTTATTCCGTCATCTACCTCATCTGTATTATCTTATTATCTCATCTACCTCATCTGTATTATCTTTTCCCCTCATCTGTATTATCTTATTCCCTCATCTACCTCATCTGTATTATCTTATTATCTCATCTACCTCATCTGTATTATCTTATTATCTCATCTACCTCATCTGTATTATCTTATTATCTCATCTACCTCATCTGTATTATCTTATTCCCTCATCTACCTCACCTGTATTATCTTATTCCCTCATCTACCTTATCTGTATTATCTTATTATCTCATCTACCTCATCTGTATTATCTTATTATCTCATCTACCTCATCTGTATTATCTTATTCCCTCATCTACCTCATCTGTATTATCTTATTATCTCATCTACCTCATTTGTATGATCATATCCCCTCATCTACCTCAGCTGTATTATCTTAAGAACATAAGAAAATGGGAGTCTGCAAAAAGCCGATCGGCCCATACAAGGCAGATCCCTGTCACACCCAACCCCAATTACAAGGCCCAATTATAGGCCCAACTCACTAATACCTTGAGTACTGTCCCCACCAAAATGGTCAGGGATTAACGCAAGATTACGGGGTCTGCTGAACGCCATTGGTCCACCCCCTCACACCCAATCCATCTCGTCCATATGCCTATCTAATTTTATCTTAAAGCTCCCTATCGTTCTTGATCCCACTATATCACTTGGTAGCCCATCTACAACTCTGTTACCAACATATAATAAACAATGGACAAAGTAAAAAATAGTATTACACGAAAAACAGCAATAGAAAATGAAACCAAAACAGGTACGGTACCCCGCGATTGATACCACTAAGAAAAAATGACTCCCACACACCTTCGTAAAAAAAAAAAAAAAAAAAAAAAAAAAAGGACACGCGCTATTGATTCCACTAAGGACACTATCACTCACACCCAACTTCCGATAAAGACAACATAAGAACATAAGAAAATGGGAGTCTGCAGAAAGCCGATTGGCCTACACAAGGCAGATCCCTCTCACACCCAACCCTAATTATAAGCCCAGCTTAAAAACACCATTAGGACTTACCTCACCGAAACGGTCAGAGGTCAGAAAAACGGGGATCTGCAGATCCCCACACCTGGGCCACACCTGGGCCACACCTGACAGATCACCCTCACACCCAACCCATCTCGTCCATATGCCTATCTAATTGTATCTTAAAGCTCCCTATCGTTCTTGATCCCACTATAGCACTTGGTAGCCTATTCCACCTATCTACAACTCTGTTACCAAACCAATATTTGCCTATATCTTTCTTGAAACGAAATTTATCTAATTTGAAACCATTTGTACGAGTTCTTTCGCTATCACTGAGCTTTAGTACATTTTTCATGTCCCCTTTATTAATCCCACTAACCCACTTGAATACCTCTATCATGTCCCCTCTAACTCTGCGTCTCTCTAACGAATGTAAGCCTAATTTCTTCAACCTTTCTTTATACAGAAGATTTCTAATATTATGGATCATTTTTGTCATTCTACGTTGTACTCTCTCCAATGAATCTATGTCCATTCTGTAATAAGGACACCAAAATTGAACAGCATAATCCATATGGGTCTCACTAATGACAAGTAAAGTTTTAAGATAACATCAGCAGTTATGTTACTCACACTCCTAGAGATGAACCCGAGAATCCTGTTTGCCTTGTTTCGAACGCTTATACACTGTTTTCTAGGCTTCAAATCATTGCTAACAAACACACCTAGATCTTTCTCACAATTCGAGTTTTCTAATTCCATATTAGCTAGTTTATATTTAACATTTGTATGCATCTTCCCTATCTTTAATACCTTGCATTTGTCAATGTTAAACTTCATCTGCCAATTTACTGACCATTCGTGTAAGGTATCTAGATCCCTTTGGAGGCACTCTTTATCTCTATCTGAATCAATTTTTCTCCCCATTTTGGTATCGTCTGCAAATTTACTTATCCTACTAGTTATACCTAAATCAATGTCATTTATGTATATAACGAACAACAGAGGACCTAATACAGATCCCTGGGGGACACCACTTTTGACTGCTCCCCATTCTGACTTCGTACCATTTATGCTGACTCTCTGCTTCCTACCAATTAGCCATAACCTAATCCATCCCAACAACGCCCCACCTATTCCATGTGCCTCAACCTTTCTCATCAATCTCTGATGGGGGACTCTGTCGAAAGCTTTACTGAAATCTAAATATATTATATCATATGACTTGTCATTATCTACTGCTTCATATACCTCTGAGAAAAAAACTAAGCAAATTAGTAAGGCAAGAACGTCCCTGAGTGAATCCATGCTGAGAAGAATTTATTAAATGAAATGTATCTAAGTGGTTTCTAATTTTACTAGCAATAATTGACTCTAGTAGCTTTCCTATGATTGATGTAAGACTAATGGGACGGTAATTGGATGCTATTGATTTGTCACCTTTTTTGAAGGTCGGAACTACGTTTGCAAGCGTCCAAGCTTCTGGAACTATACCTGTCTCTAATGACTTGTTAAATAGAAATGTTAATGGGTAACTTAACTCATCCCTACATTCTTTAATACTCTAGCAAATACCTCATCAGGACCAGGCGATTTATGAGGTTTCAGTCTGTCAATTTCCTTAAGCACATCATTTCTACTTATAGTAACCGTACTTAACCTATGTTCTATACTATCGCTATATACCTTACGGACTTATAGTAACCGCACTTAACCTATGTTCACTAACGCTATTACCTTACGACTTATAGTAACCGCACTTAAAGAATCTATCGCTATATAACCTTACGGACTTATAGTAACCGTACTTAACCTATGTTCTATACTATCGCTAGACCTTACGGACTTATAGTAACCGTACTTCCTATGTTCTATACTATCGCTATATACCTTAACTTATAGTAACCGTACTTAACTATGTTCTCTATCGCTATTACCTTACGGACTTATTAACCGTACTTAACCTATGTTCTATACTATCGCTATATACCTTACGGACTTATAGTAACCGTACTTAACCTATGTTCTATACTATCGCTATATACCTTACGGACTTATAGTAACCGTACTTAACCTATGTTCTATACTATCGCTATATACCTTACGGACTTATAGTAACCGTACTTAACCTATGTTCTATACTATCGCTATATACCTTACGGACTTCTGGAAACTGTGCCTAATTTTTTCATTAGTGAAAACGGAAAGAAATTGACTATTTAATGTACTGCACATTTCTAAATAATTTTCTGTAATTTCTCCTATCGAAGTTTTAAGGGGACCAATTACATCTCTAACCTTGGATTTATATAGTTGGTAAAAAGCTTTAGGATTATTTTTTGAGTCATTGGCAACCTTAATTTCATAATTTCTTTTTTCTTTCCTAATATCCTTTTTTACCTGTCTTGATAGATTTTGATAGTAAGCAAGTAGGTGAATTTCGCCTTTCCTAATTTTTCTATATATTCCTCTCTTTTGTCATAGAAGATCTAATAGTCTATTATTCATCCATTTGGGTTGGTTCTGTGTTGATCTAAATTTTCTTTTGGGGATATATTTATTTTGTGCATTGAATACTGACTCGATAAAATTATCGTATGTATCTACCAAGGTTGACTCTTCCTGACTTAATATGACAGGTGCCTGAGAAGGGGTACACTCATTTGGACACCTGGATTGACTTAATTTTTTGACCATAGGGTCCGCTAATAGGGCTCTTCTTAACCCACCATAATTGGCTTTTCTGAAGTCAGGTATTAATGTTGTATTCTCTCTGGTATTACCTTTCCATTGTATATTAAAATACACAGAATTGTGGTCACTATTTCCTAGGTGGTCCCCTATTTCTACATTATTTACCATATGTTCATTGTTACTGAAAACTAAATCGAGAATAAAAATCTATCTTGTACTACCTCTATAAACTACTCAGAATCAGAGTCTCCTATTTGATGCTGCCAATCTATATTCGTAAAATTGAAATCCCCCATAATGCACACATTGCTAAACCTTGATGCCATTTTAATTTCCTCCCATAATGACGTTCCGTCATTTCTACTCATATTTGGCGGTCTATACATAACTCCAATAACATATATGGTCTCACAACCTTCGTTAACCTCTACCCAAACACTTTCATTATCGTTATTTAGTCTAATACCTGATTTAATACAGCTTTTTAATGTACTCCTGACAAACTTATCCCCTCATCTACCTCATCTGTATTATCTTATTCCCTCATCTACCTCATCTGTATTATCTTATTATCTCATCTGTATTATCTTATTCCCTCATCTACCTCATCTTATTATCTCATCTACCACATCTGTATTATCATATCCCCTCATCTACCTCATCTGTATTATCTTATTCCCTCATCTACCTCATCTGTATTATCTTATTCCCTCATCTACTTCATCTATATTATCTTATTCCCTCATCTACTTCATCTATATTATCTTATTCCCTCATCTACCTCATCTGTATTATCTTATTATCACATCTACCTCATTTGTGTTATCTTATTCCCTCATCTACCTCAACTATATTATCTTATTCCCTCATCTACCTCACCTGTATTATCTTATTAGCTCATCTACCTCATCTGTATTATCTTATTCCCTCATCTACCTCATCTGTATTATCTTATTCCCTCATCTACCTCATCTGTATTATCTTATTCCCTCATCTGTATTATCTTATTCTCTAATCTACTTCATCTGTATTATCTTTGTATTATCTCTGTATTATCTGTAGGCGAAATTCACCTACTTGCTTACTATCAGAATCTATCAAGACAGGTAAAAAAGGATATTAGGAAAGAAAAAAGAAATTATGAAATTAAGGTTGCCAATGACTCAAAAAATAATCCTAAAGCTTTTTACCAACTATATAAATCCAAGGTTAGAGATGTAATTGGTCCCCTTAAAACTTCGATAGGAGAAATGACAGAAAATGATTTAGAAATGTGCAGTACATTAAATAGTCAATTTCTTTCCGTTTTCACTAATGAAAATTAGGCACAGTTTCCAGAAGTCCGTAAGGTATATAGTGATAGTATAGAAAATAGGTTAAGTACGGTTACTATAAGGAGAATGATGTGCTTAAGGAAATTGACAGACTGAAACCTCATAAATCGCCTGGTGCTGATGAGGTATATGCTAGAGTATTAAAAAAATGTAGGATGAGTTAAGTTATCCATTATCCTTGTCATTTAACAAGTCATTGGAGACAGGTCTAGTTCCAGAAGCTTGGAAGCTTGCAAACGTAGTTCCGTCTTCAAAAAAGGTGACAAATCAATAGCATCCAATTACCGTCCCATTAGTCTTACATCAATCATAGGAAAGCTACTAGAGTCAATTATTGCTAGTAAAATTAGAAACCACTTAGATACATTTCATTTAATAAATTCTTCTCGTCATGGATTCACTCAGGGACGTTCTTGCCTTACTAATTTGCTTAGTTTTTTCTCAGAGGTATATGAAGCAGTAGATAATGACAAGTCATATGATATAATATATTTAGATTTCGGTAAAGCTTTCGACAGAGTCCCCCATGAGAGATTGATGAGAAAGGTTGAGGCGCATGGAATAGGTGGGCGTTGTTGGGATGGATTAGGTCATGGCTAATTGGTAGGAAACAGAGAGTCAGCATAAATGGTACGAAGTCAGAATGGGGAGCAGTCAAAAGTGGTGTCCCCCAGGGATCTGTATTAGGTCCTCTGTTGTTTGTTATATACATAAATTATCTTGATTTAGGTATAACTAGTAGGATAAGTAAATTTGCAGACGATACCAAAATGGGGAGAAAAATTGATTCAGATAGAGATATTAAAGTGCCTCCAAAGGGATCTAGATACCTTACACGAATGGTCAGTAAATTGGCAGATGAAGTTTAACATTGACAAATGCAAGGTATTAAAGATAGGGAAGATGCATACAAATGTTAAATATAAACTAGCTAATATGGAATTAGAAAACTCGAATTGTGAGAAAGATCTAGGTGTGTTTGTTAGCAATTATTTGAAGCCTAGACAACGGTGTATAAGCGTTCGAAACAAGGCAAACAGGATTCTCGGGTTCATCTCTAGGAGTGTGAGTAACATAACTGCTGATGTTATCTTAAAACTTTACTTGTCATTAGTGAGACCCCATATGGATTATGCTGTTCAATTTTGGTGTCCTTATTACAGAATGGACATAGATTCATTGGAGAGAGTACAACGTAGAATGACAAAATTGATCCATAATATTAGAAATTTTCCGTATGAAGAAAGGTTGAAAAAATTAGGCTTACATTCGTTAGAGAGACGCAGAGTTCGAGGGGATATGATAGAGGTGTTCAAGTGGGTTAGTGGGATTAACAAAGGGGACATGACAAATGTACTAAAGCTCAGTGATAGCGAAAGAACTCGTACCAATGGTTTCAAATTAGATTAATTTCGTTTCAGAAAGGATATTGGTTTGGTAACAGAGTTGTAGATGGGTGGAATGGACTACCAAGTGCTATAGTGGGATTAAAAACGATAGGGAGCTTTAAGATAAAATTGGATAAGCATATGGACGAGAAGGGTTGGGTGTGAAGGGGGATCAGCAGGGTTGGGCCAATCAGCGCTCTGCAGACCCCCGTAATCCTGCGTTAATCTCTAACCGTTTTGGCAAGATGATCCTCAGGGTATTAGAGTGTTGAGCCTATAATTGGGCTTTGTAATTGGGGTTGTGTGGGACAGGGATCTGCCTTGCTTAGGCCAATCGGCTTTCTGCAGACTCCCATTTTCTTATGTTCTTATTCCCTCATCTACCTCATCTGTATTATCTTATTATCTCATCTACCTCATCTGTGCTATCTTATTCCCTCATCTACCTCATCTGTGTTATCTTATTCCCTCATCTACCTCGTCTGTATTATCTTATTATCTCATCTACCTCATCTGTGTTATCTTATTCCCTCATCTACCTCATCTGTATTATCTTATTATCTCATCTACCTCTTCTGTGTTATCGTATTCCCTCATCTACCTCATCTGTGTGATCTTATTCTCTAATCTACTTCATCTGTATTATCTTATTCCCTCATCTACCTCATCTGTATTATCTTATTCCATCATCTACCTCATCTGTATATCTTATTCCCTCATCTACCCGCGGTCAATCTTGTATTGTGTTTTGGTAAACAGAGTTGTAGACAATGTGGACTAGCTAAAATCAAACAAACACGAGTGATATGGTAGGATCGAGAACGATAGGGATCCTTAAGATTAAATTAGATAGGCATATGGACGAGAGGGGTTGGGTGTGAGGGGGGATCTGCCCAGGTGTGGGCCAATCGGCGCTCTGCAGACCCCTGTAATCTTGAGTTGATCTCTGACCGTTTTGGTTAGGTCGGTCCTCATGGTAAATAGTGAGTCGGGCCTATAATTAGGCCTTGTAATTGGGGTTGGGTGTGAGAGGGATCTGCCTTGTGTGGGCCGATCGGCTTTCCTTGTCAGTAAAAAACATTAAAATCGCTATTTTTTCTTATGTTCTTATGTTCTTATCTGTATTCTCTTATTCTCTCATCTACCTCATATGTATTATCTTATTCCCTCATCTACCTCACTTGTCCTTCCATCATTAATTTTGTATTCCCTAAGCTACAACCTCACAATCAGGGGACCGGTTCGTACAATAGACGATAGGTATTTCAACAGGAAAGCTATTACTGTACAACAATACACATTCCAAGGTTTACAAGGTTTATTAACGTATAATATAATACACTAAATAAAGCAACGCTCACAAAGATCATACATAAAGGTTTAGTCTGGATATAGAGCTATAAGGTGGTAGCTCGATTACAAAGTGGATGCTGAAGATAAACTGCTGAAGGCTGTACAATATATGATATAAGATAGTTATATGTAGATCAACAATAAGAGTTTAAGTCAAAGCTGAATATTTAAATTAGTTAAAGTCAAGGTAGACAGATGTTGAGGGCTGAGCGGTCGGTCGTATAAATATGGAATCAGTGAAACACATCAATGATAAATATATTGAAGTTATCGATATAATTGAGCAAGGTATCTCTGAGGTATAATCAATACAAATTCTTAATAATTGGCGAGACTTGTACAGAAGGAATGACCAATAAATTAAGAGCCTTGGTACATCAGAACGCACGGGAAATATACATTCATATCCTAAATAACATTATGCATAAAATAAGCAAGTGAATAGGTAGCTAAACTTGTCTCTCAAGGTATCTGTAGTGCTGTGTTATAATTTGCAAATACAAGACGGACAATATCCTGAATCCTATGCTAAGACAGAGTCGTAAGAGAATTGTAAGATCCTGGTATTAAGTCTAAGTTACATTTACGATAGTATATGTATTGTAATTTGTTGATTCTAGTGATTTTCTCGAAAGCCAAGAATAATTAATTCACCTGAGGTGCAAGAAGGAGGAAAATGGTTTTCCCAGGAGTCGCAGAGAAAAGGTTGCTCTATAGTATTTTCTCAGGCGTGGTAGTGAGGTCCTTTGACTTCGTTTTCTTCCTATTCCTCCTTTCTTTGCAACTTATA
>CM064560.1:18719407-18775161 GCA_032716605.1 Paralithodes platypus | reverse complement strand
AGAGTCACACCCAACCCCTTATATATCTTGAGTCGCCCCCCCGCCCCTCTAATAGCTTGAGTCGCCCCCCCCCCCCCTTATACATATATCTTGAGTCGCCCCCCCCACCCCTTATAATATCTTGAAGTCGCCCCCCCAACTCTATAACTCTTGATCCCCCCCCCCCACCCTTATTAAATATCTTGGAGTCCGGGCCCCCCCCATTATATATCTTGAGTCGACCCCCTTATATATCTTGAGTCGCCCACCCCACTTAATATCTGGAAGTCCCCCCCCCTTATATATCTTGAGTCGCCCCCCCCTTATATAGATCTTGAGTCGCCACACCACCCTTCTATATTATCTTGAGTTGGCCCACCCTTATTATATCCTTGACGTACGCCCCCCCCCATTTTATATCTTGACGTCGCGCCCCCCCCCAGTATATATCTTGAGAGTCACCCCCCCCTTATACAGTATATCTTGAGTTTGCCCCCCCCCCTATATTAATAGCTTTGATGAGTCCCCCCCCCCCTTATATATCTTGAGTCTCCCCCCCTTATTATTTATCTTGAGGTCGCCACCCCCTTAATAATATCGTGAGTCGCCCCCCCCCGTGAATATCTTGAGTCGACCCCCCTCCAACCGTTATCTATCTTTGAGTCGCACCCCCCCCCCTGTTATATTATCTTGGAGTCGCCCCCCCCCCCCCCATTATACTTATCTTCGAGTAGCCGCCCCCCTTATATTTACTTGAGTCGCCCCAACCCCTTATAGACTTGGAGTCACCCCCCCTATATTATCTGAAGTAGCCACCCCCCCCCCCCTTATATATCTTTCCGAGTTCGCCCCACCACCCCCCTTATAGATATCTGTGAGTACACCCCCCCCCACCACCACCCCCACACCCCGTTATATATTCTTGAGTCGACAACCCCACCCCCGTTTATGGATATCTTGATGTCGCCCCCCCCCCCCCCCTTATACAGTATATCTTGACGTCACGCCCCCCCCCCACCCCCCCTTATATATCTTGAGTCGCCCCCCCCCCCCCCAAGTTATATATCTTGAGGTCGCCCCCCCCCCCCACCACCCCCCCCTCCCGTATACAGTATCTTGAGGGGGGGGGGTTTCCAACCCCCACCCAACCCCCACCCCCCCCCCCCACCCCGCCGTTAATATCTTGGATTATAGTCGCCCCCCCCCCCCGTTATATTCTTGAGGTTGGGGGGGGGGGGAGGGTGGGTCCCCCCCCACCCGTAACAGTATATCTGAGTTGCCCCCCCCGTTTGATATTCTTGATTGTTGCCCCCCCAACCCCCGCCCTGATACAGTATATCTGAGTTGGCCCCCCGGCTATATATCTTGAGTCGCCCCCCCCCACCCTTATTACAGTATATCTGAGTTGCCCCCCCCCTGTATATATCTTGAGTCCCCCCCCCCTCCCTTATATAGCTTGAGTCGCCCCCCCCCTTATATATCTTGAGTCCCCCCACCCTTAATATATCTTGAGTCGCCCCACCCCCGTGTATATCTTGAGTCGCCCCCCCCCTTAATATAGCTTGAGTCTCGCACCCCCCCACTCTATATATCTTGAGTCGCCCCCCCCCCCCCCCCCCTTTATATTATCTTGATGGCGCCCACCCCCCCCCCACACGTTTATATATCGTGAGTCGCCCCTTATATATTTGAGTCCACCCACCCTTATATATATTGACCTGTCGCCCCCCCCCACTTATATATCTTGAGTCGACCCCCCCTATATATATCTTGAGTCGCCACCCCCTCCCTTATAATATCTTGCAGTCGCCCCCACCCACCCCCTTATATATCTTGCAGTCGCCCCCCCCCCCTCCTAATATCCCCCATCTTGAGTCGAGTAGGACCCCCCCTTATATTATTTCTTGACTGTCGCCCCCCCCTCCTCCCTTCTTTTATATATCTTGAGAGTCGCCCCCCCACCCTCCGTTCAGATATCTTGAGGTGTCGCCCCCCCCCTCCTTATATCAGTTTATATCTTGAGTCGCCCACCACCACCCATTATATATCTTGAGTCGCCCCCCCGCCCCCCCGTTGTTATATATAATCGTGAGTCGCCCCCCCACCTTTATATATCTTGTAGTCGCCCCCTTTCCATATAAAGTATCTTGAGTCGCCCCAACCCCCCCCCCCCCGCCCGTTATTAATATCTGGAGTCGCACCCCCCCTTACACCCCCCGCGTTATATATCTGAGTCCCCCCCCCCCCTTATACAGTGCTTGAGTATATCTTGAGTTGCCCCCACACACTTATATATCTTGAGTCGACCCCCCCCCCCCACCCCACTTATACAGTATATCTTGAGTTCGACCCCCCCCACTATATATCTTGAGTCGCCCCCCCCCACCCCACCCCCCTCTTGTATACAGTATATCTTGAGTCGCCCCCCACCCCCCTTATATATCTTGAGTCGCCCCCCTTATATAATCGTGAGTCGGCCCCTCGCCCCCCCCCTTCCCTATATTACGTGAGTCGCCCCCCCCTTTATATATCCTGGAGTCGCCCCCCACCCCCGTTGAGTCCCCCCCCCCCCCCCCCCCCTCCCCCCCCCTGTCACCGCCGACGCCGTTGTTATATCTTGAGTTGCCCCCCCCTTATATATCTTGAGTCGCCCCCCCCCCCCCCCCCCCCACCACCCCCCCCCCCCCTTACCCCCCCCCCCTGCCCCCCCCCCCCCCCCCCCCCCCCCCCCCCCCCCCGTATATATCTTGAGTCGCCCCCCCCCCACTTCTATCATATCTGGTGAGTCGCCCCCCCCCCTCCCCCCCCTTACATATCTTGATGTTGCCCCCCCCACCCTTATATATCTTCGGGCGCATCCCCCCTTATTATATATCTTGAGTCGTTCCCCCCCATTATATATCTTGAGTCGCCCCCACCCCCTAATATATCTTGAGTCGCACAACCCCCTTATATATCTTGAGTCGCCCCCCCGCCCCCTTATATATCTTGAGTCGCCCCCCCCTTATATATCTTGAGTCGCCACCCCCCCCCCCTTATATATCGTGAGTCGCCCCCCCCCTTATATATCTTGAGTCGCCCCCCCCCCCGTATATATCTGAGTCGCCCCCCCCCTTATATATCTTGAGTCGCCCCCCCCCTTATATATCTTGAGTCGCCCCCCCCCTTATATTCTTTGCCCCCCCCCCCCTTATATATCTGAGTCGCCCCCCCCCCTTCTTCCCCCCCACCCTTATACCCCTTATTGACCCACCCCCCCCCTCCGCCCCCCCCCCCACTCCCCCCCCATGAATGCCCCCCCCCCCTTATATATCTTGAGTCGCCCCCCCCCCTACTTATCTAGTCGCCCCCCCCCCCTTATATATCTTGAGTCCCCCTTATATATCTCGCCACCCCCCCTTATATATCTTGAGTCGCCCCCCCCCCCCCCCCTTTATATCTTGTCGACCCCCCCTTTATATCTTGAGTCGCCCCCCCCCCCCTTTATCAGTCCCCCTTATATCTTTCGCCCCCTTCATATATGGAGTCGCCACCCCCCGCCCCCCCCCCCCTTCTTACCCCCCACCCCCCCCCCCCCCATTATATATCTACCCCCCCCCCCCCCCCCCCCCTCCCCTATATATCCCCCCCCCCCCCCCCCCCCCCCTTATATAGCTTGAGTCGCCCCCCCCCCGCTTACCCCCCCCCCCCCCCCCCCTTATATATATTGAGTCGCCCCCCCCCCCCCTTTATATCTTGAGTCGCCCCGTCCCCCCCCCCCCCCCCCCTTATATCTTGATTGAGTCGCCCCCCCCCTTATATATTCTCCCTTCCCCCCCCCCTTTGAGTCCTCGCCCCCCCCTTACACCCCATCTTATTGAGTCGCCCCCCCCTTATATCCCCCCTTATATATCTTGAGTCGCCCCCCCTTATATATCTTGAGTCGCCCCCCCCCCCTTATATATCTTGAGTAGCCCCCCCCCCTCTTATATATCTTGCTCTGAGTCGCCCCACCCCCCCCCCCCCCCTCTTATATATCTTGAGTCGCCCCCCCCCTTATATATCTTGAGTCGCGCCCCCCTCCCCCCCCTTATATATCTTGAGTCGCCCCCCCCCCTTATATATCTTGAGTCGCCCCCCCCCTTATATATCTTGAGTCGCCCCCCCCCTTATATATCTTGAGTAGGCCCCCCCTTATATAATTGAGTCGCCCCCCCTTATATATCTTGAATCGCCCCCCCCCCCCCCTTATATATCTTGAGTCGCCCCCCCTTATATATCTTGAGTCGCCCCCCCCCCCTATATATCTTGAGTCGCCCCCCCCCCTTATATATCTTGAGTCGCCCCCCCCCCCTTATATATCTTGAGTCGCCCCCCCCCTATATATCTTGAGTCCCCCCACCCCCCCCCCCCCATCTTCCCCCCCCCCTTCCCCCCCCCCCCCCCCCCTTCCACCCCTTATCCCCCCCCTCGCCCCCTTCATCCCCCCCCCTTATATCTCTTGAGTCGCCCCCCCCCCCTTTATATATCTTGAGTCGCCCCCCCTTATATCTTGAGTCGCCCCCCCCTTATATATCTTGAGTCGCCCCCCCCTTATATATCTTGAGTCGACCCCCCCTTATATATCTTGAGTCGCCCCCCCCCATATATATCTTGAGTCGCCCCCCCCCTTATATATCTTGAGTCGCCCCCCCCCCCCCCTTATATATCTTGAGTCGCCCCCCCCCCTTATATATCTTGAGTCGCCCCCCCCTTATATATCTTGAGTCGCCCCCCCCCTTATATATCTGAGTCGCCCCCCCCCCTTATATATCTTGAGTCACCCCCCCCCCTTATATATCTTGAGTCACCCCCCCCCCCTCTTATATATCTTAACCCATACAGTACCAGTGACGTCCTTTTCGTCATATTCTGGACACTATTGGACGATTTTATTCAATTTTAAAAGGACCTCCAGCACTTAAAGAGCTTCATACTATCTCACTTAACCCTTTATACCACTGCAGATCCTTCCTAAACTTCACAAAATCGTCTAAATACAGCTAGAATTTAATATAACAAACGTTGCTGGTACTCAAAGGGTTAATTCATTGTTGTTAAGGGGGGTGACCTGTTTTTGTTCTTTCCTTTTCTAACTTTCTCTGGCTTGTATCCATTTGGCCCCATTCAGCCTACTGTTTTAAGACGTTTATCCCCATCTAGGTGTCAATTTTTTACTGGTGAGCGGTAGCAAGCCAGCATATTTTTTATTTTTATTTGACAGCAGGCTAAATTTGTAAATTTTTCGATAGAAAAATTTCTCCGGCGAAGCCGGATTTCTTCATATAATGCTGGCTCGCTATCGCTCGCCAGGAAGAAATCGACACCTAGGTGGGGATAAACGTCTTAAAATAGTTGACTGAATGGGGACGAATGGATACAAGCCAGGGAAAGAGAGAAAAGGACAGAAATAATAAAAAGCAGGTTACCCCCCTTAAAGCTTATGCTACGCGTTGTATGTAAATATGTATGTATATACTCAGGCACAATCCCCACTTTTCCTTTTTTTTTGGGGGGGGGGGGGTTGAGGGTGGCCGACTCAAGACAGAGCCCGAATAGGGACAACACAACAGAAAACACTGAACACACATAAACAAAATACACATTCACACACATCTAGGTCATCTTATGTAAATATAACATTGGTATAATTTAAAATCACTGTTGTAGATGTGTTATTTTGTTATAATGGGGCTGGACAGTCACTGTATATGCAGGTGTCCCAGAAGAAATGGGTATAATATTGGGAAATAATAAAAACAAAGTATTCTAAGCTTAAACTCTCTTTGAAGTTATGTCTCATTGATTAGTTGTCAAATTAAGGGGAGACTGGCCGTTTGTTTGGTCTATTAATTCATTTATTATTAATTTTGTTTAGTTTCCACCCTAGACCTCCATCAAGCTTAGAAAAACACCCCCTAGACCCCCCTTCAAGATAAATTTGTACATTTTTCGGTAGAAAAATTTCCCGGCCAAAGGCCAGTTCCTCTTAAAATTGCAGGCTCGCTCCCGCTCGCCAGAAAATAATCGACACCTAAATGGCACGAAAGGTCTTAAAATTGACAACGAAATGGGGCGAAAGGTATTAAAATCACCAAAACTAATGGGCCGAATGTCTTATAATCTCAAAACTAGTGGGGCTAAACATTAGGGAGAAGGGGGTCCAGAAAAACGGTCTGCCTCCCCTTAAGTGGAGTCGAATGGTTAGGGCCAGGTAAGGGTGGCAGCACAAGTTATGCCCCCTCCAGAGAAAAGTCTTAAGTATCACGCCGAACTGACATCACCCAACAGAAACCTGCTGTGGTCTTGCAAAACAATGATCCTTCGAGAAGAGACAGACCAAAATATTATTTGTTATTCCGAAAGTAAAAAAAGAGGAGAGTCAAGAAGTCCCCACCAGCATTACACAAGCCCCAACACCAAAGACAACACCAGCTGCAACTTCAACCAACAGAATAGCTGCGATCAAGATACATAATATTCCCCCTCCATGACAGTTTTCTCTACCCCCTGCCACTCCATTCATTCTCTTATCAACAGGTACAGCTAACAACAGATCCTGTGACGTCAGAGTGTCTCCCACCAAGGACATTCATCGTGCATCTGGCAGCGTACCGTCCACCTCACCTGCTTCCTGGGCTGGCTAAAGACAGGAGAACACAAGGCCAGAACAACAAGGGCACAAGAGCAATACCAACCCCACCACAAAAGCCATTTCCCCCACTCAAGAACACCAAGAACAGGAGGAACAACAAAATGACCAAGGAGCGAGAGAAACATGTCTTTGGTTGTCTCACCCACTCTCTTAAAATAAGCAGCCCTTTTTTCGGATCTACCCCTCTCAACCTGGCACCATCCCTGTGATCCCCTCAGCAATCATGGTGTGGCCACAACCTCATTCAACAACCCCTGTCCTGGCACCATCCCTGTGATCCCCTCAGCAATCATGGTGTGGCCACAACCTCATTCAGCAACCCCTGTCCTGGCACCATCCCTGTGATCCCCTCAGCAATCATGGTGTGGCCACAACCTCATTCAACAACCCCTGTCCTGGCACCATCCCTGTGATCCCCTCACCAATCATGGTGTGGCCACAACCTCATTCAGCAACCCCTGTCTTGGCACCATCCCTGTGATCCATTCAGCAATCATGGTGTGGCCACAACCTCATTCAGCAACCCCTGTCCTGGCACCATCCCTGAGATCCCCTCAGCAATCATGGTGTGGCCACAACCTCATTCAACAACCACTGTCCTGGCACCATTCCTGTGTTCCCCTCAGCAATCATGGTGTGGCCACAACCTCATTCAGCAACCCCTGTCCTGGCACCATCCCTGTGATCCCCTCAGCAATCATGGTGTGGCCACAACCTCATTCAGCAACCCCTGTCCTGGCACCATCCCTGTGATCCCCTCAGCAATCATGGTGTAGCCACAACCTCATTCAACAACCCCTGTCCTGGCACCATCCCTGTGATCCCCTCAGCAATTATGGTGTGGCCACAACCTCATTCAGCAACCCCTGTCCTGGCACCATCCCTGTGATCCCCTCAGCAATCATGGTGTGGCCACAACCTCATTCAGCAACCCCTGTCCTGGCACCATCCCTGTGATCCCCTCAGCAATCATGGTGTGGCCACAACCTCATTCAACAACCCCTGTCCTGGCACCATCCCTGTGATCCCCTCAGCAATCATGGTGTGGCCACAACCTCAATCAGCAACCCCTGTCCTGGCACCATCCCTGTGATCCCCTCAGCAATCATGGTGTGGCCACAACCTCATTCAACAACCCCTGTCCTCACACCATCCCTGTGATCCCCTCAGCAATCATGGTGTGGCCACAACCTCATTCAGCAACCCCTGTCCTGGCACCATCCCTGTGATCCCCTCAGCAATCATGGTGTGGCCACATCCTCATTCAACAACCCCTGTCCTGGCACCATCCCTGTGATCTCCTCAGCAATCATGGTGTGGCCACAACCTCATGCAGCAACCCCTTTCCTGGCACCATCCCTGTGATCCCCTCAGCAATCATGGTGTGGCCACAACCTCATTCAACAACCCCTGTCCTGGCACCATCCCTGTGATCCCCTCAGCAATCATGGTGTAGCCACAACCTCATTCAGCAACCCCTGTCCTGGCACCATCCCTGTGATCCCCTCAGCAATCATGGTGTGGCCACAACCTCATTCAACAACCCCTGTCCTGGCACCATCCCTGTGATCCCCTCAGCAATCATTGTGTGGCCACAACCTCATTCAACAACCCCTGTCCTGGCACCATCCCTGTGATCCCCTCAGCAATCATGGCGTGGCCACAACCTCATTCAGCAACCCCTGTCCTGGCACCATCCCTGTGATCCCCTCAGCAATCATGGTGTGGCCACAACCTCATTCAACAACCCCTGTCCTGGCACCATCCCTGTGATCCCCTCAGCAATCATGGTGTGGCCACAACCTCATTCAGCAACCCCTGTCCTGGCACCGTCCCTGTGATCTCCTCAGCAATCATGGTGTGGCCACAACCTCATTCAACAACCCCTGTCCTGGCACCATCCCTGTGATCCCCTCAGCAATCATGGTGTGGCCACAACCTCATTCAACAACCCTGTCCTGGCACCATCCCTGTGATCCCCTCAGCAATCATGGTGTGGCCACAACCTCATTCAACAACCCCTGTCCTGGCACCATCCCTGTGATCCCCTCAGCAATCATGGTGTGGCCACAACCTCATTCAGCAACCCCTGTCCTGGCACCATCCCTGTGATCCCCTCAGCAATCATGGTGTGGCCACAACCTCATTCAGCAACCCCTGTCCTGGCACCATCCCTGTGATCCCCTCAGCAATCATGGTGTGGCCACAACTTCATTCAGCAACCCCTGTCCTGGCACCATCCCTGTGATCCCCTCAGCAATCATGGTGTGGCCACAACCTCATTCAGCAACCCCTGTCCTGGCACCATCCCTGTGATCCCCTCAGCAATCATGGTGTGGCCACAACCTCATTCAACAACCCCTGTCCTGGCACCATCCCTGTGATCCCCTCAGCAATCATGGTGAGGCCACAACCTGATTCAGCAACCCCTGTCCTGGCACCATCCCTGTGATCCCCTCAGCAATCATGGTGTGGCCACAACCTCATTCAACAACCCCTGTCCTGGCACCATCCCTGTGATCCCCTCAGCAATCATGGTGTGGCCACAACCTCATTCAACAACCCCTGTGAGACACCTAGAGAGTTCAGCAACCCTCTCTCTCTTACCAAACTTAAGAAGTAGAAGAAGAAGTACAACGATCAGAGATCACCAGCCCAGAACGAAAAGAAGACGAGATGAGAACCTGACATCACAGACACACCTGGGAAAACTATTAATTTATTCGGCCATTATTACTTTGAGGTAAAATGTCTATGTCCGTTAGAGTCCCTATTTTATAGTAAAGAAGCCTCTCCCTAACATTACATACTATCCTAGAGTAATATAAAGATTCACTGATATTAGAAATTATTTAACGTCTCCATTGATAATCTCTGAAGATTCTTTGACTCTTTTTCTTTGCCTGACAACATCCTCTCGACACATATTACCTACATAAATATACTCGGCCTTGAATACTTAAAAAAATTTAAATACCTTTAAATAACATACATCATTCTCTCGGGTTCTACTCATCATATTGTAATTGGATTATTATATTCAAAACCTCTTGCCAAAAACTCACTTCTGTCTTGATTTAAGTATTCCAGAGCGCTTGCATTCACAAATATATGTATTGGGGCTTCGGCAAGCGAGGTAAGAATAGAAATGTGAGAAGCATGATCCACGCCCTGATGGACTTAAGGGTGGAGGCACTCACACACATGGCAGAAGCTGACCAACCACGTCAGGGCCTGACAGCAGCGAGGTAGGAGAGATGGGAGGAGCCGAACCCCAGAAGACAGAACAGTAATACCAGGGCCATTGGGCATGGGACATCGCAGAACACACCTTCGATGCCCTAAATTGGTGAACACTTTGTGAGGGTGTTCCCAAGGCAAAACCGAGGCCATAAAAGGGCCAGACAAGGCACAGATAGTCATTACATTGTCAATGCTTGCAGTCCCCTCTCCAGTCCTCCCCCACCCTGGCAGTTTCCCACACACCTTCCATGTACACCCAGTCCTCCCATTGAGCACAATCTGATCTCATTACGCATAGTCCCTCGCCCCCAAGTACCACGACCTCCCTCTGCCCTGCTTACACCTACGAGAGTTGGACTACCTATGAGGAAGGGGCCCGCCCGTGCCCGGCCGCATTTCCGCATTCTGAAGCCTGTCAGCGCCCCGCCATATTCCCATACCCTATAAGTTGGAGACAACCATATGTATGAATTTTTAGAATCACCCCCGTCACCTATCCATGCTGCGGGGGTAACCAGCACTATCCACAAACCACCAATCTACCACAAAATCTGCGTATAAGGCCTTTCTGTTCGTTTATTAGTAGATACAGGCACTGATGTCTGTAGACCCCCTGATGCCTTGCCACAGTTGCCAGATATCCCCACACACCTTCCACCATCACAACAACAAAATTTGTGGGAATTACTTCCTAACTTCTAATATATAATTTCGCAATCGTCCAGCAACATCGGACAGACCACCATTTTAGAGCATCGTATTCATACCCAGGGGGCACCCATTCCCCAACCTTCGAGGGGTAAGAGCCCAATACAGCATCAAGAAGAGGAGAAACAAGTGAAGAAATGCTCGATGCTGGCCTTGTCACCCCTTCAAATAGCTCATGGTCCTCGCTCGTTGTCTTAATAACAAAATATTAATGGCACACTATGATTTTGTGTTGATTACTGACAGCTGAATGACGCAACCATTATGATGTCACCCCCCTGCTCCGAATCGATGACTCACTTAACTCATTGCATGGAGCCAAAATCTTCTCTACTCATGATTTACAATTGAGGTATTGGCAGGTTCCGGTGCATTCACAACACGAACAGAAAACGTCTTTCTCCAACAGCAGCGGACGACACTATCAATACAATGTCTTACCCCTTGGATTGTGTAATGGCCATAATTATTCTCTAGGTTAATGGACTCCAAAATAGAAGGCCAAAAATAGGAGATCTGTCTAGCATACCTATATGATGTAGTCATTTTCGCCATTGTGGGCACCTCCAAAGATTGGCGGAAGTTTTTTTTTTTTTCCAAATACGGTTGGCCGGATTAAAATTAAAGCCAAATAAATATACCCTGGCTAAGTCTTCTGTACAGTATTCAGGACATGTCATCAGTACAGCATTACACAAGACCTACAAAAACTAGAAGCCATCAATAAAATCACTCCACCGACCGATGTAAAAGGAGTTCGATCCTTCTTATGTCTCGCCTTCTATTTTTGACGTTTCATGAAAGGATTATCATCGATCGCTATGTCCCTACACAACCTGACTAACAAAGAAGAAAACTCCCAATGGACTGACAAATGCCTGCACTTTCCATCAATTGAAAGATACCCTTAGACCTGTCAGTTTGCCTTTATACTGACGTATCTCTACTAAGCATAGGAGCTCTTCTGGTTCAAGTAGAAAGCTACAAAGAACATGATTACCTGTGCTAGCCACACCTTATCCTCATCAGAAGTATATTACACAACTACTGACAGGGAGTGCGTCAAAGTAATCTGGGCATTGAAATACTTTTAATCATATTTATTAAGCGCCAAACTCACTGTAATCATCACCGACCATCACTCACTACAATGGCTACACAAGTCTGTGACCACCAACGCCTTATTAGTTAGATGGAGAGACCTAGGAATAACTCGGCTTTGATGTAAAATATCGACCAGGGAATGGCCTCTCCCACCTTTCCCTACCCAACCCTGACCATGCCCTCCTCCTCGACATGATGCAACTGCCCAAACAACAAATGGCCCCAGTAAATAAAAGAGTCCCCCAAAACTCGTCTTTAATTCAAGTCTGGGGAAACAAGACACACCCCTCCGGGCTACTTAAAGGCACTTTTAAGGAGGGGATGGTTGTTTTTCTCTGATCCTCCTTCTCCCTCATATTTAGCCCCACTAGTTTTGACATTTTAACATGTTTGGGCCATTAGTTTGGCAATTTTAGGACCTTTCGCACCATTTAATTTATCAAATTTTAGACCTTTCGTCCTATTTAGGTGTCAAATTTTTCAGTGCGAGCAATAGCGAACAAATGTACAAATTTATCTAGAAGTGGGATCTTGGGGATGTTTTTCAGCTAGATGGAGGTCTAGGGAGGAAACTAAGAAAATAATAAATATGTAAATAAATCGACCAATATATAAACCCCACCCGCCTTAAGGCAGCCCACCTCGCTTTTTGTTCTCTCTCTCTCCCTCTCTCTTTGGCTTTTATCCATTCGTCCCCATTCAGCCTACTGTTTTAAGACATTTACCCCCATCCAGGTGTCAACATTTTCCTGCCGAGCGGTAGCGAGCCAGCATATATATTTTTTTGTTTTGACAGCAAGCTAAATTTGTACATTTTTCGATAGAAAAATTTCTCCGGCAAAGCCAGATTTCGCCATACAATGCTGGCTCACAATTGCTCGCCAGGAAGATCTCGACACCTGGATGGGGATAAACGTCTTAAAACAGTTGGCTGAATGGGGCCGAATGGATACAAACAAGCCATAGAAAGAGAGAAAAGGAGAGAAAGATGAAAAAAGCCGGTGACCCCCCATAAGGCGTTGACAAGAATAGACGACCAATACAACGATTTACATCATCTGGTCACACTGTAGTAGCTCCGGAGGCGGCCCACGACGATGGGCCGGTTTTCTGGACCACTTTCTCCCTAATGTTTAGCCCCATTAGTTTTCAGATGTTAAGATGTTTGCACCATTAGTTAGTCGATTTTAAGACTTTTCGCCCCATTTCTTCGTCAATATTTAGACCTTTCGTGCTATTTAGGTGTCGATTTTTTCCCAGGCGAACGATAGTGAGCCTGTAATGTTGGAAGAACCGGCCTTCGGCCGGTAAATTTTTCCACTGAAAAATGTACAAATTAATCTAGAAGGGGGATCCAATGGATTTTTTTGTTTTTAATTTGATGGAGGTCTAGGGAGGAAACTAGAAAAATAATGAATATGTGCAAAAATTGCCCAAAAAATTAACCATCTCCCCTTAATGTAACACCTACATGTTGTTGTCCATGTGTATGAAGGAGACAAAAGGAAGATGTCTGTAACAAGTGTCTCCCCCAAAGCCAAAAGAGTGACAGAGACCCAAATTCAAGGGTCGTTGGGGTCAAAATGACTGGACACACAATGTTTAAAGCAGTCTAAGTCATAGGATGAACGAATGATTGATTGAGGGATATGAATTACAGAGTTCACTTGTTGAGTAGAAAAAAGACAGAACATTTGCTAATTCTTGGGTTGCAGATTATGTATTATACAATATAATATAGTGCGATATATAGAGATAAATTAACCACTTGCGAGTTTCAGGCTATAAGGAAGTTGGAGCCGTAAACATCGATATAAAACAGAAATGCAATAATAATGCAGGTTTCTGATGGATAGAAAGTATGATGAATTTGTTTTTCTGTATTTATAACTGTACTAAGACCTGTTTTGTTTTTCTGTATTTATAACTGTACTAAGACCTGTTTTGTTTTTCTGTATTTATAACTATACTAAGACCTGTTTTGTTTTTCTGTATTTATAACTGTACTAAGACCTGATTTGTTTTTCTGTATTTATAACTGTACTAAGACTTGATTTGTTATTCTGTATTTATAACTGTACTAAGACTGTCTGTATTTATAACTATACTAAGACCTGTTTTGTTTTTCTGTATTTATAACTGTACTAAGACCTGTTTTGTTTTTCTGTATTTATAACTGTACTAAGACCTGTTTTGTTTTTCTGTATTTATAACTGTACTAAGACCTGATTTGTTTTTCTGTATTTATAACTGTACTAAGACCTGATTTGTTTTTCTGTATTTATAACTGTACTAAGACCTGATTTGTGTTTCTGTATTTATAACTGTACTAAGACCTGTTTTGTTTTTCTGTATTTATAACTGTACTAAGACCTGTTTTGTTATTCTGTATTTATAACTGTACTAAGACCTGTTTTGTTTGTCTGTATTTAATCTAATTCTGCTTATTATCGATGTGTACAGCTCCAACTTCCTTATAGCCGGAAACTCGCAAGTTGGTGGGTAGATAGATCAGATACAGAGATAAATGAAGAGGAATAGAGCAAAACTAGTACTGAGGAAAGAAAGCAACAACAGATGTATTGATAAGGATGCTACTTGTATCCATTGTAACCCATTCAGTACCAGTGACTTCCTTTTCATCATATTCTAAGCAACTGTTAGATGCTTGTGTTCAGCTTAGGAAGGATATGTGGTAGCTAAAAGAATTAATAGATATTATGTGGCCTTTTAATTGTTAGAAGTCCTTCCTAAGCTGAATACAATCATCCAATAGTTGCCAGATTATAATGAAAAGAACGTCGCTGGTACTGAAGGGGTTAACAGGTTAATGACATTTGGGTTTTTGTTTTTATATATGAATAGTATGGCCAATCTATGTATGTATGTATGTATGTATGTATGTATGTATGTATATACACTGGCACCTTCCCCAGTTTTGTTTTGTTTTATTATTATTATTATTATTATTATTATTATTATGATTGTGTGAGCTTGTGTCTGCATAATTATTAGGTAATGCTAATGTTTGTGTACTCTTCCCCAGGGCCGCAGCCAGAAATGTCAGGCGACACAAGATGCCAACCAGAGTACTTCGTGGTGGAGGAGGGCCAACCCCTGACTGGCAGTGTCCAAATCTCCCCCCAGCCCAGCCATCAGTCCTTAGACTACCTCAAGCCCCACACACCGCCGCCCACCAGTCTCTATCCCTTAGATCAAATCATTTCCACCAATACTAGTTCTACCGGTAGTCCTTGTTAGTCACACACCTTTAAGGGAGCCCACCTCACTTTTTTATCTTTCTCTCCCTCTCTCTTTGGCCTGTATCCATTCGGCCCCATTCAACCTACTGTTTTAAGATGTTTACCCTCCTCCAGGTGTCAATATTTTCCTTGCGAGCGGTAGCGAGCCAGCATATATATATTTTTGTTTTGACAGCAAGCTAAATTTGTACATTTTTTTATAGCAAAATGTCTCTGGCGAAGCCGGATTGCTCTATACAATGCTGGTTCGCTATCGCTCGCCAGGAAGAAAACGACACCTAGATGGGGATAAACGTCTTAAAACAGTTGTTGGCTGAATGGGGCCGAATGGATACAAACCAGGGAAAGAGAGAAAAGGAGAGAAAGATTAAAAAAAAAGCTGGTGACCCCCCTTAACTCACATCGAGCCACCACAAACATGATCACTGATGTGCAGGCCTGTGGAAGGGGTACAAACGTCACTAAAGAGAGGTGCTAAGACAGCGAGAGAAAGCGAAAGAGAAAACGTTTTGAGGGATAATATTTTAGCCCCTTTCACACAGCCGTCCCGACACCCCCAGACCGCTAGCATTCCAATGCTGTCTGGTGAACAGTCGTGCATTGTCCAGCAGCGATCTTCAGTATCTTCAACATCAACGCATACACATACACACATACTCACACCCACCTACACACCCACTCAAACACACACACACACACACAATCCCGGTCGTTATGTAGTCGAGAGTCAATTATACGTATTGGTGGCAGTTTGGAGGTTGTTTTCTGACTGTCGTTTTGCAGTCTGTTCAAATTTATGTTCTGTCTGTTCAGATTTTTGGTCTGTCATCTTGCTGACGTGTGTTTCGTCCCGCGCGGGTCTTACGAGTGTCATGGTATGCAGTCGTTTCACGTACTGATGGCTATCGTCCGACGCCATTGTTGTCGGACTGTATCCCGTAAATTTACACAAAAATCCAATTTCGCTTGTCGGGAGTGTCGGGACGGCTCTGTGAAAGGGGCTTTAAATTTCTTAGCTCTTCTGTCATTCATATTATTGTACTCATTCTCTGTGTTAGTAGCATTTAATAGAAACTCGGTCAAGTATATAAAGTTAACAGTATGGTAATTCCATGCATTATTATATATGTGTATATATATATATATCTATATATATTTTTTTTTTGGGGGGGTATTTGCAATTTTGGCAATGTCCTTACCTTAGGCCATACTTATTGTTTTATTTTGTTTATATTACCATTCTGTAATTTGTTTTTGTATCTGCATTGTGTTCAGCATTAATGCTCCCCAGAGTATTCGAGCTTATGCTTACTTACATCTATAATTATACCCATATCTATTACGCTTCTTTGGTTACATTACGTTACTATCATACAATGAGTACGACACAGACAGTCAGCCTCACCTCTAGACGGTCAACGGAATATTAAGTATATTTTAGATAACAAAATATTTATACATACTGTATGTATAGGGAATGTAATACTTTTTGCTTGCATTAACGTGCTTTAAAATGCGTGGATTGATATTACAATATATATATACCGGTATATATATATATATACCGGTATATATATAGGCCAGGCACAGAAGTCTCCAAGGCCGTATGAACTTATTCATATGAGGGTGCAGTCCTTAACTGAGCTGGGAGACTTAGACTTTAACAGATACATGAGCTTCGGTGTACAAGGAGTGCATATACAGTATAATGAAGTTTAATGAATGAAAGAATGGATAGAATCCAAGTGAATTATGTATGATATTTGGTTATTGATCAGGCCAAGTATATATATATATATATATATATATGTAATTATATATATATATAACAGCGAATGTTGTTAGGCAAACTAAATAAGAAATAACCAAAGATATTGCAGAGGTTAACACTTCGAATACCAGTTAGTCTTCATATTACTCCAACATAGTGTGTGATGGATTGGGGAAATACTTTTAATGCAAATTAGGGTCTCTGAAAGCCAGAGACAACTTAACTCAAAGTAATTAAAGGCCAAATTGAACTAATTTTCTTCCCAGGTGTATCAGGGATGTCTGGTTATTGTCTCATTTATCTTCTCTCTTTCTGGCCTGGTAACCTGGGCTCTATGTATTTCTTCTTCTTCTTCTTGCTTTTCTTCTGTTTCTAATCCTTCTTCTGCTTAATTCTATCTTAGAGCAGGGATTACTGTACTCAATGTGTGCCTCGCAAGGGGTGCTGAACGAGGGTGCGATCAGCTGGATTGCTGCTGTTGGTTGCTGTTTTAACCTCCCAAGGGATGCTGAGGGGGTTATGTCCTAAACAAGGGATGCCATATATAGGTGAGGGTGTGACCTTGCCTAACAGTCATTCCTCTCACTCCTTGGTCATTTTCTTGCTAGTTCTGCTTCTAGTGGTCTTGAGAGGAGAAAGGGCCTTGGTAGTAGGGTTGGGGCGGTTATTGTAAGTTTGTAGTGTCAGCCCTATGTTTACCTTTCTTGACTCCGGCCCTTTAGAAGGTGAGGCGGAAGGTAGGCTGCCAACTGGGTGATATACAGTATGTCTGGGGTGGGCGGTGCTCTGATGCAACGAGCTCTGTGATTGGCTGGAACGGTAGGAAGATGGAGTGGCCGTGGTTAAAGAAAACCGTCTTGGAGGGGCACTGTGTTATTTTCTTGAATCACGGCTATCTTGCTAACGGCCTGAGTTGTTCTTAAGGTTGGTGCTGGCATGGTATTGCCGGATACTTCTCGGCTCTCTTCCTTTTTAGTTCTCGGCATAACATATGTATTTTATTCTGCGCACTTACAATATTAACGAATGTATATATTTGCCACGGAGTAAGTATCGGCCTACAGTATGTGTTCTGTATAGTGATATATATCTTTTAGAATAGTTTATAACAAATCATATGCATATAATATATGTATATAAGTGTGCAATGTCTATAAAATCTTAGGAACTGTTTTTAGATATATTTTTTTTAGACAATAGGGGTTTATTGCTAGTGTGAAATGTATAATATTGATATATATATACTGTATATATATAGCATAAACTTGAATGTCATAGTATGTAAGTAAATGTTAACTATAGCTTCCATACCCGTATTTGTTTTGTTTTGGTCTATAGATGGATAATATTTTTGTGATTGTGCAAACGTTTTATGTCATTGAAATGCTGACAGTTTATATCTTACCAAATAAAGGTGGGGGGTTTTCGGAAATAGGCTGAACATTCATTTTCACCTATGAAGTAAGTAGGCTACAACTCAAAGTAGTTAGCAAAGACTGTTTGACTATAATATAATGTGCTATAAATAGAGCTCTGGAAGAAAGAGGCTGTTCATCCTATTACCGTAATCGCAATGTTTAGAGTCAGAGATGTCTTGCACAATCATGTTTATCAACTATAAATAATATATACACAACGCAGAACAATATATATCAGTCGCTTTGGGCCTTAACCCGTCCAATACCAGCGACGGCAGAGAGTCGTCAGTAGATAAATCACTCCCCAGTCCCAGCGATGGCTGCCATCCGTCAGTAATATACGATCCTTGTAACTGCCATTATCAGGCAGTACCGTAATAATAATAATAATAATATTTATTCAGTTAGCAATTTACAGAGTTGGTACCACATAGTATGTTACAAATATGACATGTACCAGCCTTGCATAATTCCAACTAAGGATAGCCCAATAAGGCCGTTAGGCGTATTTCCATTGGGGTCCTTGTGGAATTAGGTTAGCTGGGGAAATGGGGAGGGTAAAGAAATAGATACTTTAGAGAAAGTATTTCTAGGGGGTTATTTTAAGATACCTTACTTCCTATAGTAAATATCAGTAATCCGTAATCAGTAATCATTTCAGTTTGGTTTGTCTATCTATTATGTCGTATTTAGTAGTAGACATAAGCTTGGTGCTCCCTTCTCGCAGCTGTCCGGTTCAGGTGTTCCTTCAGGCTACGTCTGAAGGAATACAGTGTTCTCTTTTCATGGACTGACTGGGGTAGGTCGTTCCAATCTTTGATGGCAGTGAAGAAGAATGTTTGCTTACCCTGTCCTTGGATTCTCGGGACCTTAAAATTAAACATCCTGTTTCTTGTATTATGTCCACTCATCTCATTTGCTTTAACAAAATCATTCTTTAGATACTCTGGAGCTCTGTCATAGAAAATGTTGAAGGCATTAGTGAGCCTGATTTGTTTGGCCCTGTCAGAAACATTGAGCATACCTAGTGACTGAAGTTGTTCCTGGCCAACATGTGATCTGGGTCCTAGGTTCAGCATGAACCTAACCATTTTATTTTGAGTGACCTGAAGTTTGTGCTGTGCTGATTTAGATGATGCAGAGTACCAGGATGACACAGAATAGTCAAAATGACATTGAACAAGCTCTTGGCAGAGGGTCTTTTTGGTTGCCGCGGGCAAGCATCCCACCTGTCTATACAGGTATTTTATACTTACTCAGGATAGATTCCAAAATTGTTTCACCTGACAAACTCGCGTCCAGTTTTAGTCCGAGATATTTAACTTGTGACACTGTTGTTATAGGAGTATCATTACAGTTGACCGAGAAGCCCACATTGTCTTTCAGTTTGCGTTTTGTTCCACATAAGATGGCTTCCGTCTTGCCCAGGTGAAGAGATAGTCTATTGTCCACTAGCCATTCACTACATGATTCTAGTTCTTTGGAAAGTGAAGCGGCAATACTTATTGGGTCTTTTCCTGAAACCAGAAGCACGCTGTCGTCTGCATACAGTAATAATTTACATGAGACGCTCAGTTCCATGTCGTTCACATAACAGAGAAAGAGTAAGGGACCAAGGATGCTTTGGGTTCTACCACTAAGATAAGATTTAAACCAGTTCACAGACCCTATGCCCATTGCTTGTAGTTTATTACATAGGATATCATGGTGTACTGTGTCAAACGCTTTTTGTAGATCAAGAAGAACCATACCGGCGTAGTTACCTTTAGACATTTCTTTACGAATGTGATCCGTTAAGTGGATGAGACAGGAGTCTGTCGAGTACATGCATCTGAAACCTGATTGAAACTTATAGAATAGATCATTTTGTTTGAGGTAGTGTTCAATTTGGGTGTATACCGCTCTTTCAAGGATTTTAGATACAATACATAATATGCTAACTGGTCTGTAGTTGCCAACTTCTAGTTTATTTCCTTTCTTGAATAAAGGGGTTACAATAGCTTCCTTCAGTTCAGCAGGTACAGTGTTGGTGTTAATTGACAAGTTGATGATGTGGGTTAGGGGGCCTGCTATACCAATGGCTCCATCTCGTAGAAATTTGGCAGGAATTTTGTCTGGTCCTGTGCTTTTATGTACATTTAGGTTAGACAGCTCGTCAAAAGTGTATTTTGGTGTAACATTTTGCAATCCAAATGTGTTCGGGTGTATGTCTTTATCTCTGTAGAAATTACGAAAGGTGGCCGTTGTTGTCGTGTATTTATTGAGAGGTTGAGGTAGGTTCTGTGCAAGTGTATTTGCTATGGAAGTGAAGAAGGAGTTGAAGTAGTACCTGGTACCACGACGTTTGAGCACTGCTCTAAGACCTTGGCAACATTTCCCAGCTTATATCCAAGCCACCACAGGCTGGGAGAGGCAGTATGTTTCCATCTTTTGAGGTGGGAGGTTGTTATATCTTGCTTCTGAAGCCATTTTGGCCATATTGCTTGGGACTGGGGGGTACATTTATGCTAGTACCCTATGGTACAGTAGGGGTTAAAACCATTTAAGTAAACAATACGAGAATTAAACACGAGTATTCTTCTCTGTTGTGACGTCACTGAGGATCCGAGAGGCCTTATATTCGTTGGTAACCCTCTCACAGAACACTCCGATCGACCCAGCTCAGACACAGACCACTTCATCCCTCTCATTACCAACATTAGTCCACACAAAGCCAAGCACAACTCGCAACTCTCATCACAAGCAGACTCTCGGTACACTGATGGTAAGCAAGAAGGAGACTAGGACAGAATACAGACGAGGCGAGAGGAGGTGAGCGAGGAACGAAACGGCGGGGTAGAAAGAAGAAAATAGGCAAAGGAGAAACAATCCCTGAGAGTTTAACGGAAACAAAAGTAATCTATATGGGAAGGAAAGACCAGGGGGAGGAAATTATACGGGACAAGCTGGAGAAAGTGAGAACAAGAAGAGAAAGGTGGCCACATCATGTCACTGTTTTCAGTCTACTCCCACAATTGGCCTCCATCCAGACACGTCACCCACAGCCGACAGTTTCCATTCTCTCTACAACTTCCAAAGCAACCAATGCTAAATCCCGTTCCACACGAACGTATTTCTGGCATCTTTTCTCGGGAGATCTGGTCGGAAACTTCTGAATTAAAGTATTATTAGCCATGATAATCTACCTTCAATCTACAGTAGTTGCCAAATCCAGTGCAAAAGTAATCATTGCCAGAATAAAGATGCTGATTGAATGTCGCAGGGAAAAGCGTTCATCTGAACTAGGTTTAACCCGAGGAGCGCGTAAGTGCCTGTTGACAAACAGTTATATGCGAATTGATTACCTTCGATTCTGACAGAATTTGTTATATTTACCATATAAAGCATTATTTCTTCTCCATTTGTGTTTATTTTACTTATATGATGAACATATGAATCTTGAAGAGCGATACAAGAAGTGGGAAAAGCATTGCTAAACAGTGAAAAAAGCTAGTGTCCCATATCCTGAACATTCTTACCAGTTTGAATTGCTGTTTTACTACAATCCATTCTCTAGCACTGAAATTATGGTCTGATCAATTTGTTCATCTCAACCTAACATTGATTAAGATAGCATGGTTGGGCAAACAGGCAAATATAAGGAAGCTAGTGAAAATTAGTTGGGAAATGCTAAACTGTTTAAAATGGCAGAATATCACACTAAAACAGGATTTGTATATAAGTATTTGAATAATATAGTTAGAGCTTGTGAAATTGATAAATGCATTCATACAACGCTCAAAGCACGCTATGTCTCTTTACATAACACTCGAATCCTAATCATATGCCTGATAATCATGGAATAAAGACAAATAATAAAGCAATGTGTGTGTCCGTGTATCAAAAAATAAATTATCTATCTTCTACAGAGAAGAATATAACTTAAACAACAACAAATAATTTGAACGTACTCATTAGTATTATCAATATTCATTAATCTTTGGATAGACCGGGAGCGTGGTTGGTACTGTGTCTTCTTGAGACAATTGCCGACTTGCGAGTTTCGTTCTATAAGGAAGTTGGAGCTGTAGACATCTATATTTAGCATAACACGGATTAGCACTCCTATTTCTCAAAGTAACGTCATTTGTCAAGTTATTTCGTCCATTTACGGCTCTGCGAAGGGTAATAATTGTTTAAGCATACCACTCTTAGTGATCCACACCGACCGACTGCAGGATTCTACACCTCTACCTCCAGATAAAGGGGCCCACCTTGTTTTGGTTTTGGTTCTCTCTCTCTCCATCTCTCTCTGGGTTGTATACCATTCGGCCCCATTCAGCCTAATGTTTTAAGATGTTTATCCCCATCCAGGTGTCAATTTTTTCATGGCGAGCGATAGCGAGCCAGCATATTTTGTTTAAATGTGTTTGACAGCAGGCTAAATTTGTACATTTTTCGATAGAAAAATTTCTCCGGCAAAGCCGGATTTCTTCATACAATGATGGCTCACTATCGCTCGCCAGGAAGAAATCGACACCTGGATGAGGCTAACCATCTTGAAATAGTAGGCTGAATGGGGCCAAATGGATACTACCCAGAGAAAGAGAGAAAAGGAGAGACAAAAAGCAGGTGACCCCCCTTAACACCTTACGAGCGGCCTAGGCGGTAACTTCTACTACCTGCCAAGCGGGTGGTTTTAGCCTAAACGAGCTTATTTCCGTGCTCTTTTCTATGCATAAACAAGAGCCAGAGCGTAATACAATTATGTATCCCTGAAAGGGCGTTCATTCAGCTTTCCAATGACACCAGAACCATCCTCCTACGACCACGTGTTCTCTTGCAACGATCGTGCAAGACGAAGGAAAAATCCCTAAAATACGGTAATTTCTTGACATAATACCCTGTGTAGTGAGGGAGGGAGGGTGGATGTGTGTGGAGTAAACGTCAGTAGTCGCGCAGGACCCGTGCCGAGCGGTCATGAGCCGACCTACGCTCCTCCACCAGCTCGTCTCTCTCTCAGAGCCATTATTGCTCCAAAATTGCACACAGACTTAAGTCGGTCCCCGCGACATAGTCCTTTCTTCTCTAGCCCGACTTAAGTCCACCCCTGCCAAACAAGGGTTAAGGGGAGGTTTTTAGTTCGTTCCCTAGAATTCCATCAAGCTTGAAATTACACCCCCTTGACCCCTTTTCAAGATAAATTTGTACATTTTTCGGTACAAAAATTTCCCGGCCGAAGGCCGGTTCCTCTTAAATTACAGGCTCGCTATCGCTCGCCAGGAAAAAACGACACCTAAATGGGACGAAAGGTCTTAAAAGTGACATAAATGGGGTGAAACTTCTTAAAATCGCCAAACTAATGGGGCAAACATCTTAAAATCTCAAAAGCAATGGGGCTAGACATGAGAGAGAAAGGGGTCCAGAAAAAAGTCCCTCAAGTGGATATCTCCCCTTAATGCCATCCGTTTCCTTACACTCGGGGGGTTATAGTCGTATAATGAAGCCGCCCAGTAGAGACACTTCCACATGTGGTATGTGTGTTGGAGTTACAAACATGTATTAATATTCATGTTGGCTATAATGATTTACAGTTCTATCCATATTCATGTTGGCTATAATGATTTACAGTTCTATCCATATTCATGTTGGCTATAATGATTTACAGTTCTAGTTGGCTATAATGATTTACAGTTCTATCCATATTCATGTTGGCTATAATGATTTACAGTTCTATCCATATTCATGTTGGCTATAATGATTTACAGTTCTATCCATATTCATGTTGGCTATAATGATTTACAGTTCTATCCATATTCATGTTGGCTATAATGATTTACAGTTCTATCCATATTCATGTTGGCTATAATGATTTACAGTTCTATCCATATTCATGTTGGCTATAATGATTTACAGTTCTATCCATATTCATGTTGGCTATAATGATTTACAGTTCTATCCATATTCATGTTGGCTATAATGATTTACAGTTCTATCCATATTCATGTTGGCTATAATGATTTACAGTTCTATCCATATTCATGTTGGCTATAATGATTTACAGTTCTATCCATATTCATGTTGGCTATAATGATTTACAGTTCTATCCATATTCATGTTGGCTATAATGATTTACAGTTCTATCCATATTCATGTTGGCTATAATGATTTACAGTTCTATCCATATTCATGTTGGCTATAATGATTTACAGTTCTATCCATATTCATGTTGGCTATAATGATTTACAGTTCTATCCATAATGCAAAACATAGTATTTTAATTATCAGCCATGTGTTTTCATTGACGTTTGAGGCAGACGTCAATTGACCACTTGCGAGTTTTAGTCTATAAGGAAGTTGGAGCCGTGGCCATCAATATTTAACACGATTATCAGCTAAAATACGGTCATAATACATATATATATATATATATATACTGTATATATATATACATAAAACCAAATTGATCATACTTTTAATCCATCAGAATTTCACATTATTATTACATTTCTCTTTAATACCGATGTTCACGGCTCCAACTCCTTATTGCCTGAACTCGCAAGTGGTCAATTGCTTTTCTCCACGAGGCGCAATGAGCTCAATATATTTGTCTCCACGAGGCGCAATGAGCTCAATATATTTTTCTCCACGAGGCGCAATGAGCTCAATATATTTTTCTCCACGAGGCGCAATGAGCTCAATATATTTTTCTCCACGAATCGCAATGAGCTCAACATATTTTCTCTACGAGGCGCAATGATCTCAATATATTTTTCTCCACGAATCGCAATGAGCTCAATATATTTTCTCCACGAGGCGCAATGAGTTCAATATATTTTCTCCACGAGGCGCAATGAGCTCAATATATTTTTCTCCACGAGGCGCATGAGCTCAATATATTTTTCTCCACGAGGCGCAATGAGCTCAATATATTTTTTCTCCACGAGGCGCAATGAGCTCAATATATTTTTCTCCACGAGGCGCAATGAGCTCAATATATTTTTCTCCACGAGGCGCAATGAGCTCAATATATTTTTCTCCACAAGGCGCAATGAGCTCAATATATTTTTCTCCACGAGGCGCAATGAGCTCAATATATTTTTCTCCACAAGGCGCAATGAGTTCAATATATTTTCTCCACGAGGCGCAATGAGCTCAATATATTTTTCTCCACGAGGCGCATGAGCTCAATATATTTTTCTCCACGAGGCGCAATGAGCTCAATATATTTTTTCTCCACGAGGCGCAATGAGCTCAATATATTTTTCTCCACGAGGCGCAATGAGCTCAATATATTTTTCTCCACGAGGCGCAATGAGCTCAATATATTTTTCTCCACAAGGCGCAATGAGCTCAATATATTTTTCTCCACGAGGCGCAGAGCTCAATATATTTTTCTCCACAAGGGGCAATGAGCTCAATATATTTTTCTCCACGAGGCGCATGAGCTCAATATATTTTTCTCCACGAGGCGGCGCAGTGAGCTCAATATATTTTTCTCCCCCAAGCCATGTTTACATTGCTTTACTGACTACTTGTGTTGAGGATTATACTTTAAGATATTATTATACATATTAATAATCAAAGCACTTATTATAATCAAAGCACTTATTATAATCAAAGCACTTATTATAATCAAAGCACTTATTATAATCAAAGCACTTATTATAATCAAAGCACTTATTAGTTTTGAAAGCTTTAATAGTCGCTTTAGATCTATACCAGTTGTGTAACCAAGTTTGCATATGATGTGGGCTAAAGCAATGTCTTGAACCAAATATACCATAAAAGACAACTGTATATCCTCATGTTTAACTACAGCATAATATACCATAAAAGACAACTGTATATCCTCATGTTTAACTACAGCATAATGCTTTTGATTGAGGCGGTCACCGGCTTTTTTTCTATTTCTCTCCTTTTCTCTCTTTCTCTGGCTTATATCCATTCGGCCCCATTCAGCCAACTGTTTTAAGATGTTTATCCCCATCCAGGTGTCGATTTCTTCCTGGCGAGTGATAGCGAGCCAGCATTGTATGGAGACTATCCGGCTTCGCCGGAGACAGTTTTCTATCGAAAAATGTACAAATTCAACTTGCTGTCAAAACAAAAATATATACAGTATATGCTGGCTCACTACCGCTCGCCAGGAAAATATTGACACCTGGATGGGGTAAACGTCTTAAAACAATAGGCTGAATGAGGCCGAATGGATACAAGCCAAAGAGAGAAGGAGAGAAAGAAAAAAAGCGAGGTGGACTCCCTTAACCCGTGGAGCCCCGGCTAGTTTTGTAATGTTTGTTCACCAGAACCCGGCCGGTTTTCAAAAAATGGTTTTATTCCAGAAACAATAGCGAATGGGTTAGGAATGAAGGAAAAATCATGAAAAACCGCTCAAAAAGCTTAAAGAATGGTCCTACAGAGCCCCCGAAAACGTATTTTACAAGAGTAAAAAATTGAAGGCAATTACCCCAAAAAATATATAATATATATTAAACTGAATACGTGGTGCATGCGCTTTACATATCAAAGAATCAAATATTCTTGGCAGATGCGGCTCGTGGGCAAGCCAGGTTTTACTGCAACTATGAGTCTTGCATTTGTGTCTTACATTGACAGAAATACTGTGAAAATACTATACTTGCAACACTTGTAGGATTAATACTATACTTGCAACACTTGTAGGATTAATACTATACTTGCAACACTTGTAGGATTATTACTATACTTGCAACACTTGTAGGATTAATACTATACTTGCAACACTTGTAGGATTAATACTATACTTGCAACACTTGTAGGATTAATACTATACTTGCAACACTTGTAGGATTATTACTATACTTGCAACACTTGTAGGATTATTACTATACTTGCAACACTTGTAGGATTAATACTATACTTGCAACACTTGTAGGATTAATACTATACTTGCAACACTTGTAGGATTAATACTATACTTGCAACACTTGTAGGATTAATACTATACTTGCAACACTTGTAGGATTAATACTATACTTGCAACACTTGTAGGATTAATACTATACTTGCAACACTTGTAGGATTAATACTATACTTGCAACACTTGTAGGATTAATACTATACTTGCAACACTTGTAGGATTAATACTATACTTGCAACACTTGTAGGATTAATACTATACTTGCAACACTTGTAGGATTAATACTATACTTGCAACACTTGTAGGATAAATACTATACTTGCAACACTTGTAGGATTAATACTATACTTGCAACACTTGTAGGATTATTACTATACTTGCAACACTTGTAGGATTATTACTATACTTGCAACACTTGTAGGATTAATACTATACTTGCAACACTTGTAGGATTAATACTATACTTGCAACACTTGTAGGATTAATACTATACTTGCAACACTTGTAGGATTAATACTATACTTGCAACACTTGTAGGATTAATACTATACTTGCAACACTTGTAGGATTAATCTAATTAACAAATTTCACTCCCAACACCAAACACCTCTCAATTTAATTAATGAAAGCATGTGCTCCTCCCGCGGATTCGAACCTGTGTTGGTGGTGTAATGGTTTAGATGTTTATGTTCTGGCAACTTCTGGGTGTGGTGTCCCGAGTTTGAATCCCGGGAGGACCATATGCATTCATTAGTTTATTTAAGTGCATTGGGGTTTGTAATTAATTATTAATGTTAAGAACAGAGTGATACTTAATACCACATACAGATTGTAAGCACTCTAACCATTACACCAACAAGACAGTTAAAGGTTAAGTACTTGAGATACGATTTTATATCCATTTATCGAATACTGGATATCAATCTAATCATGTACTCGCAATAGACAATACAAAAACAACAATACCAAATCAATCAATGTTTAGATAATTGTCTGTGCTGGAAACTATACATAATTATATTCTGAAGTAATTGATGTGAGTGTAGCCCACCTTCCTGAAACCTGACTAGTTTTACCTTAGGAATGTCCCTTACTCAGTGAATGGTTCTTGTATGATGAAAAGTGATCATTGGCTGTTACGTTGGAATAGCTGTGTTGTAAGCTTATTAACCAATGCAGTCAAATGGTATTAACTTAAGGGAGCCCACCTAGCTTTTATTTTATCTTTCTCTCCCTCTCTCTTTGACTTGTATATATATTCGGCCCCATTCAACCTACTGTTTTAAGACGTTTACCCCCATCCAGGTGTCAATATTTTCCTGGCGAGCGGTAGCGAGCCAGCATATATTTGTTTTGACAGCAGGCTAAATTTGTACATTTTTCGATAAAAAAAAATTATCCGGCGAAGCTGGATTTCTCCATGCTCCATTTCTCCATTTCTCCATGCTGGCTCGCTATCGCTCGCCAGGAAGAAATCGACACCTGATTGGGGATAAACGTCTTAAAACAGTTGGCTGAATGGGACCGAATGGATACAAGCCAGGGAAAGAGAGAAAAGGAGAGAAAGATAAAAAAAACGGTGACCCCCCTTAAACATATCTGAATTTAGTGTTTGGAAGGCCATGACCATTCTCCCCCAGACATATATGACGCGATCGCGTCATATGGACTAGTGAACCAAAAACTCATATGACGCGATCGCGTCATATGGACTTATCTCCATACCTCTATAATAAGTTATATGACGCACTAGCGTCATATGGAGCTCAATAAGTCCGATAAGTTACCTTACGATAAAACCGTTGGTGGCAACCTCATTCACCTCCGATAATTCTAACGGCCGCAGTGTTGTTGTGAGTGTAGTGCGGGGCAGTGACAATGATCCCGGGGCTCCCGCCTCCTCGGACTTATTGGAACATAATATGTCTGAAGGAGTTAATACCTACGGTATAGTCGGTTCTAGTTTAGCTGATGGTAAATTGAATCCATTAACAACTGATGTATTGATACTGAATAGAAATATGTGAACCGGTCAAGAACTGGTATTCTCGAAAATAGGCTCCAATCCTGACACTTTTCTTGAGTTACAGTGTGCTGGCTTAATAATTCAGAAGGGTTGATAGCCTCTGAATTCCTATTTTAACTATAGGTAGTGTCAGCGAACTTGACAATTATCTTGACCCCTTAACTTCTTATATCTCGAAATGAATGAAAGCAATCGGGCGGACGTTTCTACAATTTGGGAAGAGTCCACCAGGAAATAGATGTGGATATTTACAGCCAGTTTGTTCTAGGCCCATTTCAGTTACAGAGAGGTCAGGGATCGAGATTATTGTCAAGTTCGTTGGCGCGACCTATAACTAAATAATGTAACCAAGGGACTGGAGTTCTGGAAAAGGGGCTTCAGTCCTGACGTTAATCTTGACCATACAGGGTTTTTACAAGGAGTATAAGAACATTTAGTAGCTCAAGTGTATTTGTGAGATATACTTAATATTAATGATGCTCGTGCTTGGATGGGTTAGAAATAAATTAAATCCATTTCAGCCCGAGTTGCGTGGGGGTACTTGTAAAATTCCCTGCATGGTATCCTGGAACACGGATCCTACGACTTGTGTATGAATTTATTTAAATTCTCCAAGTTGGATTTTCCTTCTCCTTAACCCCTCCGACCCCAGGGACGCACATTATGCGTCGCCTATGTATGTAACCCACAGTCCAAGCGACGCAGCGTATGTGACCGCCTTAATTACTCTTGTACTATGGCATCTAGAGGGTTCGGATTTGTATGGAAACTACTTTAGGATCCCACAGAACAATACCGATGGTTGGCAACCCCCCAAGTCCAGCCGCGTGCGTGTGGGCGCGCGTGGGAGTGAGAGGCCAGTATACCCCCTACCGTCGCCTACCCATCAGTGATGGGTAGGCGACGGTTCTTCGTATACCAAAAAATGGTGTAGCTCGGAGATGGATGAGTGGAAACCTAAGAAAACTCTCTAATAAGTCCTTGGTGGTACCTGTAAGGTGTGTGTTACTAAATTAACCGCGGGAAGTGGCCGGCAGTGACGGTCTGACTCATTGTTTACCGCTGGCCTCTTGGAAGTTGGCGGAAGTACTTTCAGACCTACAAACCCACAGATTGGTGGCGATTTTGTCGCTGAAGCAAGTTCGCCTCCAAAATTACAATTCCGCCATGGTGAAATTGGCGATTTACGAAAGTGAGTGCGGACCTGCCCAGCTCTGCTCATCACCCAGTGATGATGGTGACACCCGTCCCCCCCCCCCCCCCCCCCGCAGACCCCCAATGTGTTTTCAGGAAACAGAAATGGATATTTGGCGTGTCCTGGAGTATCATTTATTATTAAATCACTTGGGGTCCAGTGGGTTAATATAAATAGGAAAAGGTTAAGTATCCTTTATCACACCTTGGTAGAGAGGGTTAAAGCATGTACAATTGTCTTGACTGTCGGTGGTTTGATCCCGGCTGAAAGTTTAAAAACAATTAGTACCTCACGTGTATTTATGAGATATACAGTACTTGATAATTATATATATATAATATATGAGAGAGATAAAGAGAGAGGAAGGATGAGGTACTACAGGGAGGGAGAGATGAGACACTACCTCTACATGAGTTCCTCCTCCCCCCTACCTCCTCCTACCCCTCATATACCACCAGCTGTCACAGGTGGTTGTAGCTTATTACCAACACCATCAGAACTATAGCCTTGCTCCATTATTGACAGAATATAATTATGACATTAATATGTCGGATGTGAACTATCACTGATGGCTTAGATATATTAATATGTCGGATGTGAACTATCACTGATGGCTTAGATATATTAATATGTCGGATGTGAACTATCACTGATGGCTTAGATATATTTGTTTTGTGTCACATCACAAAACTAACACGATCAACCACAGAATCGCCCCAAACGTTATTATATTGAGGGGGGTCACCTGCTTTTGTTTATCTTTCTCTCCTGTTCTCTCTTTCCCTGGCACCATTCAGCCAACTGTTTTAAGATGTTTATCCCCATCCAGGTGTCGATTTCTTCCTGGCGAGCGATAGCGAGCCAGCATTGTATGGAAAAATCGGGCTTCGCCGGAGACATTTTTCTATCGAAAAATGTACAAATTTAGCTTTCTGTCAAAACAAATACATGTATATGCTGGCGAGCGGTAAAATATTGACACTTCGATAGGGGTAAATGTCTTAAAACAGTAGGCTGAATAGGGCCGAGTGGATACAAGCCAAAGAGAGAGGGAAGGCAAGATAAAAACATGCGAGGTGGGCCCTCTTTATTATACCTACACTGATATACTGCTATCAGACCTATAGCCTACCATTGTTCCACTACTATAATGCGAGGTGGGCCCTCTTTATTATACCTACACTGATATACTGCTATCAGACCTATAGCCTACCATTGCTCCACTACTATAATTCGAGGTGGGCCCTCTTTATTATACCTACACTGATATACTGCTATCAGACCTATAGCCTACCATTGCTCCACTACTATAATTCGAGGTGGGCCCTCTTTATTATACCTACACTGATATACTGCTATCAGACCTATAGCCTACCATTGATCCACTACTATAATCGAGGTGGGCCCTCTTTATTATACCTACACTGATATACTGCTATCAGACCTATAGCCTACCATTGCTCCACTACTATAAATTCGAGGTGGGCCTCTTTATATACCTACACTGATATACTGCTATCAGACCTATAGCCTACCATTGTTCCACTACTATAATGCGAGGTGGGCCCTCTTTATTATACCTACACTGATATACTGCTATCAGACCTATAGCCTACCATTGATCCACTACTATAATGCGAGGTGGGCCCTCTTTATTATACCTACACTGATATACTGCTATCAGACCTATAGCCTACCATTGCTCCACTACTATAATTCGAGGTGGGCCCTCTTTATTATACCTACACTGATATACTGCTATCAGACCTATAGCCTACCATTGTTCCACTACTATAATTCGAGGTGGGCCCTCTTTATTATACCTACACTGATATACTGCTATCAGACCTATAGCCTACCATTGTTCCACTACTATAATGCGAGGTGGGCCCTCTTTATTATACCTACACTGATATACTGCTATCAGACCTATAGCCTACCATTGATCCACTACTATAAGAACATAATTATGGTGTTAACCCCTTATGTACCCACTGCATCCTTTGTTTACATTATTTCCTACTGTTAGACGATTTTGTATATTTTCAGCTTTGGAAGGACGTCTACCAATTTAAAACGACAGACTATCTCAATTAATCCCTTTAGCTACCATATATCTTTCCTAAAGAATACAGATTATCTCAAGTAATCCTTTTAGCTTCCATATATCCTTCCTAAGCTACGTAAAATCGTGTAAATGTAGCTGAAATCCAATACAAAAGACGTGACTGGTACAGAAGGAGTTAAGGGGGTCACCTGCTTGTTTTTCTCTTTCTCTCCTTTTCTCTCTTTCCCTGGCTTGTATCCATTCGGCCCCATTCAGCCAACTGTTTTAAAACGTTTATCCCCATCCAGGTGTCAATTTATTCCTGGCGAGCGATAGCGAGCCACCATTGTATGGAGAAACCCGGCTTCGCCGGAGACATTTTTCTATCGAAAAATTTACAAATTTAGCTTGCTGTCAAATATATATATATATATATATATATATACTGTATATTGGTGTCGAAACGTCGCACATGTTCTAGAAAAATAAAGATGTTCCTTTACACTTTGGTGTTGCTCTCCCTTATATATATATATATATATATATATATATATATATATATATATATACCGTTATATATATATATATATACAGTACATAATATTGACACCTGAATGGAGGTTAACGTCTTAAAACAGTAGGCTGAATGGATACAAGCCAAAGAGAGAGGGAGAGAGAGAAAAAAAGCGAGGTGGGCTTCCTTAAGTGTTATAATAATAATATATTATAAATATATAAATATAAATAAATATATATATTCGTGTTTATCAGTGTTTTATTCTACATTGAATCAGTTACCTATATTTATTTATTTTTTCCAACTAGAATAGATTGGGTCACCGGTTATTATTTTATGAAGTATTATTATTATTATTATTATTATTATTATTATTATAAGTAGGGAGACACAGATGTTTGCTCCAAGGTTCTCAGTCAGTAGCCAGCCCTTACTCCCACAAGGGGTAGGGAGGATCAGCAAAAGACTCGAGAAAGGAAAAAGAGGTGACAGGAGAAGAACACATAACAGTTCACCCACAAAAAGCAAGCACACAAGCATTCAGAAGCACCGATCACCCATCCTTTTAGCTACCATAATTTATATCCTTCCTAAAAACTACAGATTATCTCAATTAATCCTTTTAGCTACCATATATCCTTCCTAAGCTCCTTTTCTCTCTTTCTCTGGCTTGTATCCATTCGGTCCCATTCAGCCAACTATTTTAAGACGTTTATCCCCATCGAGCGATAGCGAGCGATAGCGAGCCAGCATTGTATGAAGAAATCCGGCTTCGCTGGAGAAATTTTTCTATCGAAAAATGTACAAATTTAGCTTGCTGTCAAAAAATATATATATATACAGTATATGTTCTCAGTCAGTAGCCAGCCCTTAAGCCGGTATCACACGAGTGCTTTTTCACTCAACATTTATACTCAACACTGATCTGGCAGCTTATGAGGTAAACATTTTCAAAATTTCTGTAACCTAAATTGATCTATCACCAGTCTAGTGTCCGATACCAGTGCAAAATATTTCAAAAATTGTAATGCCCTCGAAAATGTCTCGCACCCACAATAATACTAACCCGAGTTGACGTCAGGTATAGCGTAAAATAGTCGTAGATGGTAAGTCCAATAAACTCATCTTGAGAGACTATGTGACGCCTCCCGGCGTTAGCAGAATGGTTGCGTGGGGCATTGCAGCTCGCTAGCGCTCGCCAGGATGGGGGGATAGGCTACAGTTGTCCTAGAATGATCTGCTTTATTTCATTAGGGTCGTGTTGCCACAGACAGTCTAGAAATGGTCTTTGTTTTGGTCTCTGACCGCGCCTTATATTTTATATTCGCTATAATATAAATGTTGCTTGTGTGGGAGGCGAGCGAGAGAGGGTGAGGGAGTACACCTGGCAGCGGGGTGAGCTATGACGCGGCTCGCTTGGGCGCTGACGGCGTTGGCGGCCGGGTGGTCAACTAGTCCCTTCCCGTCGTGGCCTCATGTTCTTTACCAGCTCAGAGCTTGCCTGACACGCGTATCGCCTACATCCTTTGCAATTCTGTCCCCCATACTCGCCACTTTGCATACTATTTCTCTCTCTCGACTTCTCCTTTCTCATTCTCTAATCTTTATTAAACTCAACATCCCTTCTGGTTTCAGCATAGACGTTCACCGTCGACCAGTCGTATTGTACGCGAAGCTCTCAGAGATTTCCATGTATTAGGTTAAGGAGGTATTAGGCTTTATTGAGGTTTGGAGAGACGAACTTTTCCGTATGTGTCCTCTCTCGGGAAGGTTGTAGACCGGTATATGTCTCCCTGGCAAGGTGTTGAGTGATTCTGCTTGGTTATCTAAAGCTAGACTAGGGGTAAGGTTACTGTGTCGTTGTCTCCGATGTGTGCAGTGTTAGCTAAGCCCTGCACGACATCGACAGGTACTGTGGGAGCCTAAGTTGTCTTCGGGTGGGTTTACTTTGCGAGCACAGCGCTGTGGTGTGAGAGGGCCATAGCCTATCCCTCACAACATAGTGCTGCCTCTTTGTGTTGACTTCTGAGGGATCGCCAGGATAGAACTAGGTACTAGAGACCTAGATTTATCAAGAGAGCATCCCAGTCATATAACGTAGTCGTCATTATACCACCTTCGGACAACGTTAGGCTACGAGCCGCATGCTCGCCCATTGTTGCCCTGCCTTGATACCCCAGCTAGACTTTATTAACTGAGCAGACACTGGTTAGAGATAAGCCCCCATTATTATATGTATGCAACATTATTATTCACTGCACTTTTGAGCCGAGGTTGTTGTTGAGTTGCACAACCCTAGTAGGCTGTTGCGTTGTGTCACGAAGCATTTCTTTAGTTGTCGAGCATTACTACCTTTGCGCAGCCTTTATTATTCGCCTGCCTATTATTACTATATGTCCTAGTATTTATTGTGACCCGTATTCTGCATTATAATTGTTCAAGATTCTTTACGAACATCTTCCCAGCATCAGGCTTATTTCAGAAGTTTCCAGTTGATGTTGCAGGACTAGCATTGCACTTTCTTTAATACAGGAGTGCCAGTTATTTGAGTATCTACCGTAACGTTAATTAATCACGTTCACTATCTTTTCTTTGTGTAACCTAATCGAGTAATCTTTTACTGTTTGAGAATAGGCTGTTTCATCGAGCGTCAGCCTAGTGTGTGTGCACCAGTTACCGAGTCATAGGATACCTCGTTGTCCAGGCACGACTCAGGGCGGTAATGGTGTTTTGTTTTCCAGTGTTTAAGGCAGGGGTTGGATCTAGTGTTACCGTTGTTGCATTTTGCCATTATCTAGCCCAATGTTGAAGAGCCCTGTGTCTTTGAGAACCTGGATCGTAACAACTATCACCGTGGTTCTTAAAAATCGGACTAAGGTTGCTATACTTTTGTACGTCCGTGGTATTACAGTGGGTTAGCGCGCGGGCCTGGTGGTGATGGTGGTGCGTCACTAACCAGGGTTTGAACCCCACCCAAGGCATCTCAAAACCTGTGGATTTTTAGGGGGGTTAAATTCCCTTCAGAGGTTCGTACCCCGCGCCAGGTACCAGGAAAGGTTGATCCTAAAGGTAGCCTGGGGATAATTCCCATTCCTATTTAACCCTGGTAAAACCTAGCATTTCAGAAATGTTGCCAGATTTTTTTTTTGATAATCGAATGTTGACTATAAAAGCTCTCGTGTGATACCGGCTTTACTCCCACAAGGGGTAAGGCATGAAGGTATTAGAGGGATAGGGAGGCTTCACCTCAGATGTTATTACGTGTTAATGTGTTGGTGTTAACCCTTTCAGTACCAGCGACTATATTTAGACGATATTGTGCAGCTTAGGAAGGATCTGTGGGAGTTAAATGGGTTATTGTTGTTGTCGTTCCCTAAGCTGCCTGGCCGAACAACCCCGAGTTAAAAGGGTTGTAGTCAGGATGCCAACACGTTATAGTGTGACATTGCATACTAATACAGGGTTTTTTCATAAAATTATAGTAGAGTACATGTAGTTGAAGGAACTGGAAGGTACCAGCTCGTAACAGTTGGGGAATTTCTAAAAATTAGGTCAAATCCAAAATTGCCATTACCTTTATTACCTTCTTCTCAGTTACCATAGCATGTTTAACCCTTAACTGGCGGTGCGCAACATATGTCGAGTGAAATCAATTTGGACTAAGTGGCATTGCACGACAGCTGTCGAGCGCCATTTTCAGCACGTAATGTTGCTGAGAGAGAGAGCCGAGCGGTGGGACGAGCGTAGTAATCTTATGACCGCTCCCCACGACCACCGTGGACATACTGAACTGTATTCTACTTTCCCCCCTCCTTTCTCACTCGCTACACAGGGAATTATGTAAGGAAATTACCTTATTTCAGGGTTTTTGCACTCGTGTTGCACGATCGTTGCAAGAGAACCAGTGGTCGTACAAGGATGGTTCGGGTGTCATTGGAAAGCTCTGTTTACGCCCTTTCAGGGATAGATATTTGTTTTACGCTCTGGGTCTTATTTAGGCATGAAAATTATCACGTAAACAACCCTATTTAGGGTAATAAAAAAAAACGTTGTGCGGTACGGTCAAATAGACCGCTAGCCCGCCAATAAGGTGTTAAAACAGATTATAACAATAATTTTGGATGATTTACAGTCATGAGATCCATTGCACCTTATATTATCATGTAATAATTACAAAACATAACAGTTCAAAGCATTATTTATCCATCATTAACCCTGTGAAGTTGAAGTTGGGGAAAGCACCAGGAACAGATGGAGTGTGTGGGGAAATGTTGAGGTATGGTGGTGAGATAGTGATAGAATGGGTATGGAAAATGTGCAAACTAGCATGGGAGAAGGGGAGTGCACCCGATGACTGGAAGACTGGCATAATAGTCCCCCTATATAAGGGCAAAGGGGAAAGAGGAGTGTGTGGTAACCATCGAGGAATATGTCTTCTAAGCGTAGTAGGGAAGGTATACAGTAGGGTAGTGATTGAGAGAGTGAGAGTGAGAACGGAGAAATTGATAGGCGACGAGCAGGGAGGTTTTAGGAAGGGAAGAGGATGTGTAGATCAGATTTTTACCCTGAATTGTGTTGTGGAGAAGTATCTGGAGAAGAAACAAAAGGTATATGTTGCCTTTATGGACTTGGAGAAGGCCTATGACAGAGTGGATAGAGAAGGTTTGTGGAAAGTACTTAGAATATACGGAGTAGAGGGCAAGTTGCTGAAAGCAGTGAAGAGTATGTATGAGGGTGCAAAGGCGGCAGTACGTGTGGAGAGTGAGCAGAGCGAGTTCTTTGACCTGAATGTTGGTTTGAAACAGGGGTGTGTGATGTCCCCGTGGTTGTTTACTGTATATATGGATGGAATTATGAAAGAAATACTATCAAGAGCAGTGGATGTTGGTGTATCGCTGAAAAGGGAGGGAATTGAGTGGAAGCTACCTATACTGCTGTTTGCGGATGATACAGTTCTGATGAGTGATAATGAATGGGAGTTGCAGGGTCTGGTAAATGAGTTTGGAACAGTGTGCGAAAAACGGAATTTGAAGGTAAATACGGGGAAGAGCAAGGTTATGGTCTTCGAAAGGGGTGAAGTCACAGAGTGTGAGGTGAAGCTGAACGGTCAGGCTATGGAGATCGTCAACTCTTTTAAGTATCTGGGCAGTGTGTTGAGTAAAGATGGGACTATGGATGAAGAGGTGCGGGAGAGGGTACAACAGGGGAAGAGGGTTGTAGGAACGCTAAAAGCAGTAACAAGAAATAGGGTGGTCAGTATGGAAGTGAAGAAGTCCTTGCATGACAGTGTGGTAATCCCGACACTGACTTACGGAAGCGAAGCATGGACGTTGGTTGAGAGACTCAGACCAAGAGTGAGAGCAGTGGAAATGAATTACTTAAGGAGTGCGTGCGGAGTTACATGGAGGGATAGACAGACTAATGAGGAAGTAAGAAGGAGGTGTGGTGTGGAGGTAGATGTGCTGGAAAGTGTGAAAAGGAACAACTTGAGATGGTTCGGCCATATGGAACGTATGGAAAGCGAGAGAATGACTAAGAGGGTGTACGAGAGCGAGGTGGAGGGACAGATGGGGAGAGGTAGACCGAATATGAGGTGGAAGGATGGAGTGAGGAAGTAAATGAACGAAGGCGGTGCTGGTTGGGGGGAGGGGCGTCGACTGACTGGGGACAGAGGTGCATGGGGGCGGTTCGTTCGTGGCCACCCCTTCGGGGATCACGGCGTCAGGCAATAGATAGATAGATAGATTAACCCTGTTCAGGCCAAGGAAGCAAAATGATCTCCCTAAATTGCACCAGAACTGTATGTTGGCCCCAGTGCCTTTACATTTTCAGGCTTTTAAAGGAATTATAGTAATCACGATTTGAATGTATTTTAAAACTTTAGCCTTAGTCAGGGACGTATACAGGAGCCTTTTAGGAAGGGGTCCTCACTTCCCTCCATTTTTTTTATTTCAAAAAAGGAAAAAATCTAGCTCGTTTAAAATGCACTGTTTTGAGATAATTTGTGTGTGAAACAAAAATGCATGGGCTGAACAGAACTAAGGACCCTGAGACTGAGTGAAATTCATACACCATCATAGGAGAAAAAAATAACGTATTCTTGAATAGACCATCTGAGACATTGACCTCCATCACCCAAAGAAATTACTTGATGATGGACTCGAACCAAAAGATGTAATGCATTAATCTCGAGAATAAGGAAGGTATTACACTACCTCTTTAGACTCTAGTAGTCACTGCTACAACCAGTGGGTAACTGAATACATTTGACAGTAATGTAACAACTATAGAAAACATGTACCACACCTGAATAGCAAAAATATTAGAGTGGTGCATCACGCTTAAGTAAGTTAATAAATGTCTTCAGCATCGTCGTCTTCAATGTCATCATCGTCATCCTCACACTGGGCCTCAAATGGAGAGAACTGTTTCGTGTGTTCATTCAAACAGATGTTGTCAGCTCCGCATTTGCAGTACGATGTGCATGAAAATCCATTTGCCCGACAGCTACATTTCTGGGTGGCGCATGGCGATTTAGACTTGCAGCCACAAGCCACGGTTTGCAAAAGATTAGGAGGTGCAATGAGGTCATTCCCAAGCATGGGTGTTAGGATTTTGTTCTCTGTCTTCCACCCATACTGAGAAATGTCAAGTTCTGGAGGACTTGGTTGATCAGCTGCAGTCCACAGTAGAATCTGGAGGCTTGCACGCTTGATATGCTGAAGTGCAGCATTATATGCTGGCGCCAGGTTCTTAATTTTAGGAGGTTCTTTCTTGCTGGTGAACAAGCAAAATATCAAGTCATTAAGTGAGGAGACCGGTGCTGTTCCATACAAAGCTGACAGGAAACGAAGTCCTTCGTCAACCCATTTCTTTTCTTCTGTGTTTTTCTTGGCAAATGCTTCAAGACAAATAGATGAGTTCAGCAAAACGTTAACTGCTGAGACTTTCCCCTTACCAAACGGATAAGACACAGAGTCACATCCACTAAGACTGTGGACAGGCAGCAGACTCAGGCCCTTGTCACCCAGTTTCAGCGCTGTGGCATTTATGCCAATAATTTGCCCGTTGAACTTCTTCATGGTCACCTGTGCACTGGGTTTGTGAAGCCATAAAAAATACAGTAAGAGTACAAAGATGTCTGTGTCGTCAGCGAGCACCTGTATGTGCCTTTTGTTGTGGTGAAAATGCAGAAAATAACTGATTAGTGTTACATCAGCTTCCTCGTGTGTGAATTGTCTTTTCTCTCCCACCAGATGTAAATGTTTGTTGCTATGTTCAGTGCTACACAAGAGCTCTATCAAAGATTTCTTATTCTGCTCACTTTTCATAGTTTTTTCCACAAAAAGGGATCATTTGGGATACCTGATTGCATACATATCACATATTATATATTATTTTAATCTATAAAATGCTTCCTTCCGATCATTTAAGTGACCACCAAAAAGAAAATATTTCCATTAAGGGACACTCGAGTAAATGCGCGGCAAATTTGGTGGAGCTCTTGGAAACTTGTACTAATTCAATATTTTCCCCACTCGTGCTGCGCCTCCCAGATTCTTAAAATATATGTACTTTACTATCATTTTACGAAAAAATATTGTATTAGTACGCTATTTCACACCCCTACATGACTTACATATAGACGGGATCCTGACTATTGGTTGAGATAGTTTGGAGCCATATTATTGCTAGAGGTCCTTCCTAAGCTGAATATAATCCTCTAAGCAATTGCCAGAATATGATCAATAGGATATCACCGGTACTGAACGGGTTAACCCCTACTGTACCGGCGACGTCTTTTTAACTTTATTCTAGCCATTTTTTGGAGGATTTTGTGCAGTATTTAATTAAGAAGGATCTGTGTTAGTAAAAAGGGTAAAGTGAGACGATTCCAAGCCTGTTGATTGCTGGAGGCTCTTTGTAAACCTAATTAACTCGTCTAATTGTAGCCAGAATAATGTCAAAAAGACGGCACCGGTACTGAATGGGTTAAAATTAATGTTCTTCCTGTAATAAAGTGGTTAGAGTCAAATGTAATGTAAATGTAAATGTAGGCTACTCCTGTGTTGTCCTTCCACCTCTGCATGTGTGTCCGTGTGTCCGTGTGTGAATTAATTTTCTGCCCAGTTAAACTAGAATCCACTTTATAGCCAGTAACCCCAGTAAAAATCCTGGTATAACAGATAGTTTGTGGATTGCTTTGTGAGTTTCTTGTTACTATCCTCTGGCCTAGTTGGTGAGCATCGAGCCTCACTTACTGGGGTAGCATCGAGCTTATACCTAGCTGACCAAAAAGTAGGGAATTTTTTATACCTACTCCTGGTCGGCTGTGGTAGTCTCCTCCTGCTGTGATCCTCCTGTTGATGGTGTTGAGGGCGATAAGGGCTCAGTTAGACTCTTTGTCTCCTAGTGGGCTGATGATAGCCATCTCAGAATAGAGATTGATGGCGGGGGGGGGGGGGGGGCGTTCCGGGCGAGAAAGGTGTGTCAGACCTTTGCTGTGTTGGTTGTTGTACCCTTGTGTATGGGAGATTAGAGTAGTGGTAATCGATGCGATTTCAATGCTCGGCATATCACATGTCTATACACTTACAGGTATTTTATACTTGCTCTACATTTAGGCTACTCAGGATCGATTCCAAAATTACATCACCTGGCAGAGCTGAGTCCAGTTTAGTCTAAGATATATCACTTGTGATACCGTTGATATAGGAACACCATACTGTAACAGTTAACTTAGAAGCCCGGAACGTCTTTCAATTTGCGCTTTGTTCCGCATAAGATGGCTAATTCTGTCTTGCCAGGTGAAGAGACTTGGTCTTAGTCAGTCCACATTTATCTATAGCCTGGCTTTTGTTAGTACTCACAGAACCTCTCTCTCTTCTATGCCATCATTCACACCTCTTACATTCCAGGCCGCTAGCCGAAAACAGTCTGTTATACCAGGTTTTTACTGGGGTTGTATTGACTTATTAGGTAGGTTCTCACTTGACTGGAGAAGATGAGAACACACAAGAACACAAACACGAAGGTAATAGAGGATAATATATAACACAGAGTACAAACTATAGGTTTGAGTCCCGAAGGGAAGAAGGAAAACCTAATATTTAGTAGTGGCCCCGGAATCATTGACAATGCACCTTACAATAGTAATGGCCAATCTTTGAACTAAAGGCTCGCCGTTCAAACGACCCGCCTAGGAGAGTAAAATATCAGATTGCCAAACATCGTGAGCGAAACGCTCTTAAATATAAAAAAAACACTCACGGACTCGTCCTTATGATGTGGGTACCACTACTAGAAAAAAAAAAACAGTAAAAAATAAAATATTAGAAGCATTAAACATGATCCAGCATAATGCGCTTCTCAGGCGTCTGTTGTCTAATGTGCGCGTCATCCAGCTCTTATCTGGACGCTTATGTCCTTCACTGATATATCAAGACTTTCTATCAATACAGCAGATGAATGGGAAGGGGATGGTGGGAGGGCCGGAATCGTCAATGATTCCGGGGCCACTACTAAATATTAGGTTTTCCTTCTTCCCTTCGGGACTCAAACCTATGATTTATTAGTGGCCCCTCCATCATTGACGATGCGCCTGATGTCACAAGTCTGGAGGGGGACATTCATCGAGAATATCAGAACCACTAACAAATTACTTAGGTCAAAGCAAAAACACACAAAAAGATCAATGTTTAATAGAAAATAGAACAGAGGTACAGGCGGCGTTTATTAGGGGTTAGCCTGTGGTGTAACCTGACGTTTGATAGAACAGTAGGAGACAACACTCATAAACTATACACCTAGCATACATTTTGCATGGAAAATACTGATATAAAATACGACGTATGATTAGATAATCATTTGTATAACAGGTACTCTTATTACAAAATAGGTTGTACTATGCACTTATAAATATTCTTAAAATTAATAAGTACTAAATAAGTACTCTATTGCCAAAATTAAAGTATTAAAATAAAATGTTCCTGACTAGACTGTCTTAAGTCCTAGGAACGGGGTATCGCATGAGCCTTATCTTACATTTCCAGTGTATCATGTAGGAGGCAGATAGGAGGTCTTAGCTAGAACACTTCCCCCCCTTTCTTTGTACAAGGAATTAGCTTAAAAACTACAGTAGACTTTCTGCCTAAGAGCTATACGTTGTAGATTAGGTTTCATGAGATTCACGGACAGGTACCCCGTGATAAACGTATGATTAGAGGACCATAAGTTTGTCCTTTGCATTTCATCAAGGGCGTAATTCTTTAAAAATCGGAGCGATGCTGCCCTTTTTCGAACATCGTGTGCCCGCCCAAGAGCACCCGGGTTACTCTCTCTGATAACCTCCACTATGAGAGCTGCCAACTGCCGCTTCTTGAGGCGTGTACAGTACGGGAGACCCAGAGGGACCCGGCCTGAGATGGTAGAGATTCCTGCATATATGAAATCAGCAATTTCACCGAACAAAGTAGGTGGTGTCTATCGCCGTACTTGAGGGCTGGGACCTCAAACTCAGTAAATACATGATTAGCATGCTCATTCTTAGCCACAAAATTAGGAGTAGGAGCTATATGGACACTCGTATCACGCCTAGAGAACCGAAGGCAAGACGGTTCAGAAATCATCGCAGCCAACTCAGATACCCTGTTACCCATGGCCAGGGCCATAAGAAAAACAGTTTTCTTTAACTTTAACTCGAAAGCAGGATTGCGACAATACCTATGAGAGTGAAGCATGGTGAGGGCTAAATCAAGAGACCAGGTGGGCATGAGTTGGTGTGGTGGGGGACGAAGCCGGAAGCATGCACGCATGAAACCCTTCTCCTCCGCCTCAGGTATGGAAAGGTCAGTTAAATCGAAAAAAGGCATCCCAATAGCCGTGAGGTGATTCCTTAACACTCAAACCGCGGTGCCTGTCATATGACGGGTGAGAGATAAATGGACTATCCTCCGGTGCCCGTCATATGACAGGCGGCATTCTGAGCACATTAGGGGCTCTGAGAGAGAGTCCGCGCATTGGGAGGACAATAGGCGGGCTCTGACCGTTCGGCACCACCAGTGGGCCACGACTGGTACCACCGCCATCCTCCCACCATCAACTGTTCTCGCGAAATAAGGAAAAAACTACTGAAATTACCCTATTTTAGGGTATTTTCACCTCCGGTTACGCGATCGCTACAGGATAACCCATGGTCGCACAAGGATGATTCAGGTGTCATTTGAAAGCTCTATTATAGCCCTTTCACGGATACATAATTGTATTACGCTCTGGCTTTTGTTTATGCATGAAAAAGAGCATGGAATGAAGCTCGTTTTCGGTAAATATGCCCGCCAGGCAGGTAGTTGATGTTACAAACGGCCCCGTTTTGGGGGGGTTAATGTGACAACTGACAATGAACGTCTTTCGAAAAGATAATTCAAATATTTAAAGATTAAAGCAACTGAGGACTGCTGTTGGTCAGTTTCTACGATCCAGGTAGTGAAATCCTTCCAATGTGATTGGTACTGTCTTTGGGTTGATGGAGTATACTGATAAATCAATTTGTGAGTCACACTTTCCCCAAACGGTGCTAACCACTTGGCCTTCTGAATATTCACAAGGCAAAAGTTAGCGAGGCCTTGAGGTTTCCAATTGTGTCTAAATGGAAGTACGAGATCGGGAGCGACACCGGGTTCTCGCACCACGTCTTCAATTGGGTGTACCATACTTGGGCCGGCCATAGAGGCGTGATCATCGAGACCATGCCCCGATAATCCCGTAGTTTGTGAACTACTCTGCACATTAAGGATGCGTCTAGCGGTGGAAACAGATAAATGGAGCTCCATTTGTTCCAGTCTACCAGAAATGAGTCCGGTCCTCCCACCGGAGTCTGACTCCGGCATGTGAGGAACTGAGGCAACTTGTGATGTAAAGTCAGTGAAAATAGGTTATCCTAAACAGAACCAGATGCGGAAATAACTTGAACCGACCATGCCAAGTGAGATATCTTTCTTGGTGTAGCTGGCAGAGTGTTCGCCTCATAGCCCAAGGGTCCCAGGTTCAATCCCAGGCCCTGGCATATTTTCGTGAGGCTATTTCACCATCCAACGAAGTTTAGGTGTGTTGGTAAAATTGTTAAGATGGTTGTGAGTAAGATCGGAGCTCCATAAATCCTCTTTCGGGTATGGTGTAAAAGCTTATTCCTACAGTGAGTTGTCTCTGACACGAACAAGTCCACTTGTGGAAAGTATGGCCCTGCAATCATCTCTTGAATGACGGGTTGCTTGAGGGCCCATTCTACTAGAGTGCTCTGTCACCGAGAAAGAGCGTCTGCCCAGACATTTGCCACGCCGGGAAGATATGTTACGTGAAGATAAATCTCTAGCCTTGCAGCTAGCCGAAAGATCTTTTCCGACAACCCTTGTAACATTCGAGATCTCACTGACCTTTGCTTCTGAATACAGGTGACTGCAGTCAGATTGTCCATCCTGAAGGCTAAGGACTTTCCCGCCAAGGTTGAGCTGCGCTCCTTTAAGAAAAACAGGGGGACTAGTAATATAACTCTTTGGCATTTATATGAAGATGATTGTGCCTGGACCATAGACCCTGACCTTGATGGCCCAGGTTCGACTGATACCCCCATCCCAGGGTACCTGACGCGTCTGTGTCGATCCAGACCGTCAGAGGAGGAGTTGTCCATGTCAAAGAGAAGCGCAATATTTCTGGCTTCGCCCAAGCCGCCAGCAGGTTGTGGATTAATTTTGGGATTCGCCATAGTTTTTCCGCCGGCAAAATGGAAAGCACTTGTTTCCCTCCAAAATAAGCCTTTTCACCTTGAGACGACCTAACGGAACCGTCAACCTTATCCCGTTGAGTGACCCCACCAGAGACTCCCAAATTCTCCTCGTGGTGGTCAGAGAATGGAGGAACCGAAAGAGTTTCTTGCGAAATCTCTGTCGATTGTCCGCACTCTGACTCAGAGAGAGCAACTCGGTGCCCCAGAGTAGACCCACCCACTGGATGGCCCTTGTGGGGTTCAAGTTGGACTTCGCCAAGTTCACCTTAAACCCCTGGGCGGTGATATGAGACATTACCTGATGTACATGTTGAAGGCAAGCAATTTTAGAATGAGCTACTATTAACCAATCGTCTAGGTACCATAACACCATGATCCCTTGTTTGAGCAATGGTAGCAAAGCCTGTCTGACTAACTTTGTGAAAATATGGAATGCTAGATTGAGACCAAAGGGTATCCTTTGAAACACAAACGTCTTATTCCCTTGGCACAAGGCCAGGTACTTTTGAAAGTGTTTGTTTATAGGGACATGCCAGTAAGCATCTGTCAGATCTATGGAACACATCCAACTTTGCAGCGGCAGTGTCAGCCTGATCTGATTCACAGTCATCATCCTGAATGACTGATTGTGAATGAAAAGGTTCAGAGAAGACAAGTCGATGACCGGTCTCATCTGAACGCTGTCCCTTTTCGGCACCAGAAATATTCGGGAAGTGAACACGGGCTGATTGGATGGAATGGGGACAATGATCTGCTTGAGCGCCATCTCCTGGGTGACGGATCCCACCTCTAATGAAACATGATTGAATTATTGGGGGATACGTAAACGAGGTCGCCGGGACCATCTCCACGAGAGACCTTTGCGGACCAATGTCCGCCGAGGCCATGCCCGGTAACAAGCCCAAAAGCTGCCAGTCACTAGACTGGTGTTGTCCGGCAGAACTACACTCGGATCCGACTCGCCATTTCGCGGCGCTGGGAGTGAGAGAGCTGCGTGGTGTCTCAGTTTTTTTTATTGGGAGGTTTGTGACTCTGACTGACTGGGAGGGGGACGAGAGGCTTTGCTATCATTGCCGCCTGACCTATTCTTGGACTGTCCCTTGAACCACTTACCTTTTCCCCTGGACTGACCGCGGCCCCTAGCTGTGCCACTGGTTCCAGGGGTTGTGTGAGTCTTAGCTGACTGCGGTGACTGAAACTGGCCACGAAATGGACTCTCTGATAATTTAGGTTTAAATGCTGGCTCACACTTCGACTTGGAAGCAGTGGCACGGCTAGAGTCCAGCAAACAATTTACTGTGCGCCAGGCATCTGTGGAGGCAAGAGTTTTGGTGAATATATCAGACAAAATTAATCTTCTACCTATCTCCTCAGGCAGCCTCTTGACCAGATACAATCTTAGATCTTGACACACCCTCACCGCCTCAAAGAGAGCCGTGCGGATGTCACCAAGGGACTGAATCGAGTTCTGGAGTAAGAGGCGCCTAGTGAAAGATAGCGCCTTGTGAGTACTAGAATCAGTGACCGACTCAGTAGTCCTGGCTAATGATGCCACAAGCTGATGGCTGAGTAGGTACTGAGATAAAAGCCTCCAGGCTTTCTGCCTCATTGTATATTCCTTATCAAGTTGTAACTGGGTAGGGGAACTGAAGGGATCTACTAGTTGGCACAACAAAAGTTTAGGAGCACTTAGAAAGTCAAGCATATTTTGAGGTACTCCTTCCGCCTTGCCTACTGGCATAGAGAACCAATGGTTGTCCTCCAGCGGAAGCTGATGACTGTTTTTGTTCGTATTAGTGCTGGCAAACAGCTGGGCCTCTTGTCTCCACGCAGCCCACGGCCCAGACTCCCACCGTCAATGTGAATGACTGGAATACCTGAATCGTCCCTCTGCGGGGTTGTGTTAAGTTCTGGGGTCATACCCTGCAAAATTTTAACGTAATTTAAACTGTCAGACTTTGACCAATCAAGTTTCACAGAGGATGCCGGAGGGAGAGCCGGGGACTGCGAATAGACAAAAGACTCAGGACTATATAAACTCGGGATAGCTTTGATAACAACGTCTAACACATCACCGGTTTGGTTCTTGGCCCGTAATTTCTTGGCCTCACTCATCTCAATGAACCAATGTTCCGGTACAGGGATCTCACCTGCTACCGTCGGCTGCGCGACCTCAGGACGAGTGGGCTTAATGACTGTCCAGGACGTATCAGGGACATATAAGACATATACGACATAGGGCCCCTCTTAGAAGGCACTGAACAATCAAGGGGAGGTGGAATCAAATCCGCTAATAAGTTTAACTTTGAAGGTAATAGAGAAGCGGTAACAGGCGTAGGATCCGCCGGATTGACAGTAACAGGGGGAGGTTGAATTAATGTTAACCTGGGGTCGAACTTGCACTTGCCCGAGAGGTCGCACCGCCGGGGCTACAGGTGTTGATACCTTGACTTGTCGTTTTTCCATTACTGACTTGACAAACTCTAGCCATTCCTGAAACTGTTCATTAGTCACTTTAATTCCACCTTCCTGGTCAGATGCTGTCATAGGGCGAGAAACTTCCGAGCCCTGCGTTCCAGAGGGTGACGGAGATCGACATTGGCCAGACGGGATTTCCTCCATGTCTGCTAAATATTGGTGCAGATGTGTGACACCCAGTGCCCGGGCTGGGGGGGCTGGTAAAGCCTCTGACCGAGACTCACCAGCCTGGGCAGCAGGGTCAAGTGTCCTTGTTTGCGATACAGGAACGCCGGGCAGAAGGTCCTCACCCAAATAGAGATCAGGTATCGAGGAGGTTTCCATGTGTTCAGCGACAGAATCTTCAAACTGCTCAGAGGAATAGGAGATATCATCATCTTGTCTGCTAGAAGGGACACTGCTACTTCGATCTACCCCAAGTACCGGAATAACGGGAGGCGCCGGTTGTGCCGCCCTTCGGGGGATCGTAAACTGAGGTGTGAGGCCTATAACACTTGCATTCGTGTCTTGAGAGAGATCCCGGCAGGAAGAAGAAGGTATACATTCCGGTTTGACTGGGGTCTGAGACTTCGAGGGCTTCTTCGTAGACGACCGCTTGGAGGATCTCTTTGTGTCCTTTGACTTGTCATTGCCTTGCGCCAGGGCGGAAGCGAAGTCAGGAAGGTGCTTTTTCGCCTCTTGTGGTGGAAGAGGTGAGGAAGACCTAGGTTTCTCTAGAGGGGAATGAGACCTATCGCACCGGGAGGTCGGAGCAGACGACCCAACGCAGGCCCCAGTGGTCCTGGGTCTCTTGGAGAGGCGGGAGGGAGCATCACGACCGCTAGAGTCATCTGAATGTTTAGAACTTGACTTTTTCACTTTAGAACCGCTGGCTACATATAAAGAAGGCACTGTCTTTAATAAATCGTCTAATAAGGGATCATCCAATTGTAGAGATGTATAGGCTACATTTTTACAGTACAGCACGAAAATGGATTTGATATTCAGCAATATTGTCTTACATTTGCTGTTGGAGTGAGTTAGAAAGATATTGCGTAGCACTGAACATTGTAGGCATGTTTTCGAGAGCCACCGACCCCTGGACCTGTCGAGACAGGTTACACATTTCACACACAATTTGTGTTCAATGACAGATATGTTTGAACAACCAGAGCCAGAACAAAAGGTAAACCCACTGTAATCCATCGCTCCCTCTCGCCGGGGAGTTGCAAATCTTCCTGGGCGTCCTGGGTGGTAACTTGGCTACCGCACCTGAGGGTTGAAAAATTCAAGAATCAATGCTCATAGGGACATGCTAGGTTGGAAAAGCTAAAATTAAAATTCTACGTTAAAGAGAAAAAAGAACTGAACTGACACTAGACAATCTTAGTTCCCCTTACATTAAGTATCATTCCAGATGTTACTTGAGTCTTGCGTAACATATCAAATGTTACTTGAGTAATAACTTCTTACCAAAGTGACCAACACTGACCTAATCCCATTTAATTAACCCGGCAGTTGCGGGAAGACTCTTAAGAGGTCCTACTGGGCGGCTACGGGAAGACTCTTAAGATCCTAGGCCTAAAAAAAACATTTAAAACACCCCAGTGGCACTAAAAAAAAACACATTTGTGTTTAGGTGAGATAATTTCCCTCCATTACTTGCTACCACTCCTACACATGTGTCCCAACCCCCCCTTTCCCCTCCCTTTTTCCCCCCTCCTCAATTATCAGGTATATTCTCTATTATATTTCAATTATTTTCTCTGTGAGTTGCAGTTGGGATGTGTGTACATGCTTAGATTGATATGCAGGATTCGAAGTTGCATAATAAATCGTAGGCAGTGTCCACCATCCTTTAACTGTCTTCGTGGTGCGATGCATAAGGTGTTGATTTTCGGTGTGAGCATCCTGGGTTCGAATCCACGGACTGCCACATGTGTTTGTAAATTTCATTAATCGATTTTAGGAGTATAGTTGGTTGTTGGAAGGAACATAATAATTGATATTGGTTCAGGGGCAATTTATTGAGAGGACTTCCCTAGTGGTTAAGGCCCCATTAATTGCTCTTTCCATTCACATATGCATATCCTACGTGAGTTGCAGTTGGGATGTGTGTACATGCTTAGATTGATATGCAGGCTTCGAAGTTGCATAATAAATCGTAGGCAGTGTCCACCATCCTTTAACTGTCTTCGTGGTGCGATGCATAAGGTGTTGATTTTAGGTGTGAGCATCCTGGGTTCGAATCCACGGACTGCCACATGTGTTTGTAAATTTCATTAATCGATTTTAGGAGTATAGTTGGTTGTTGGAAGGAACATAATAATATATGTAATATGTATGTTTAATCATGTATATTGTGAAATAAAGCTGATTGATTAATTGATTGACTGATTCTTCCCGATATTCATCGAGTATTTTCGTGGGAGGACAAGTGGGAGAGAGGGAGGAGTGTAACTCCGACCATCCAAGCCAGTCTGAGTCCACCCCTAGTCTCTCAGTGCCATGCGAGCCACGAGAGAGGGAGGGTGTGCCTGTCTCGCCGGTCTGGGCCCGATTACGACCGCGGGACTAAAATATAGAATTTTGACCAGCCAATTGCTGTTACCACTTGTTTTATTGCTTTCCCATATTTATATGTTCATATTAAAAGTAAAATAGGCACATATGGATAAATATTAATTATATATATGGCAAATTAACGATCTTAGTGAGGAATGAATCAGAATACCTTCGCATGGGGGTATGGTGTATACTACAGGGGCTTAGCACTTTACGTGTTAAGAACTTCGTTCCCGACGACTAAAGCGCGGTTCCCATACCTCCGTTTGGGACGGATCTATGCCATCGATGAAGTAGGTCCGTTCACGCGTGGGCTCCGGCGAGAGGGAACCGGGGTCTTTTGTTCTCTGTTTCGCGTGCTTCCGATCCCGGAGAGTATCCCGAAAAAGTTGACTTGGATTTAACTTTGGACGGACGTCGGAAGACAATTACGTATATTTATGGTGCCCATGATATATTATATTGGCATGTACTGGTCACCATTGAATAGTACACACCCTATAACCTATGCATCCGCCACGGACACAATGTTGGGCGAGTTCTGAAGTACTGCCAATGTTTATAGCCCAGGAGCACGGCGAAAAGGTAGCCCACATTTTGAAATAGTCTCATACTTTCCTTTTTGTGAAGCCAGAGTTGTATAGAAAGTGTAATTTGATAGCTGTTCATGTTGTCACAACGACCATGCAATTATGGATATTGTGTAATATTTATTCCGAAATCAACAAATTTAGGCTTGAAGTACATTGCCTCTTTTGATACTTGTGCTCGTTAATTTAACTTGGATTTCAGGCATTTTATATACTCTCCCATATTTTGACTGTTTACATAATGCATATCACGATAAATTGTGTTAAGCAGTAACACAAAGACGAATAATTTGCCATTTATACTTAAAGTAAACCCAACTGGGCGAGCTAAGAGGTAGTGTGGCAACAATTAGATTTCACGCAATTGAAGTTTTAACTCCTGGGAGAGCACACACGACCAAACGGACCTACGTCATCGATGACATAGGTCCGTCCCAAACGGAGGTCAAAACGGAGGTATGGGAACCGCGCTTAATGCGTACGGAATCCAGCGTCCCTCAAATCCCGGCGACCAACACCAGAATTAAAGCTACACAGTTTACTGAGATGCTCAAGATAGGAAGAGGTGAATTCACATTCGGCTCAGCCTATACCCGGCGGAAGTGGCTCCCCACTAATAAACCAGGCATGCGTTCTTAGTAGCCCCAAACTACGAACGTATGCTGCTAGACCTTGAGGCGGAAATGTCCTGTGGGCGACGGCCAAGCCGGGGACCCCAATAGACAAAGTGAAGTAAAATTTCGCCTCCCGAACATTTATCACCGCTGGCAAAACTAGACAGAAATATTACGACCAATCTTGTGCCAAACAAAGACAACCCGAAATCAACATAGCTCTAGACACTTCCGGAAATTTCCCGGCAGGGAAACCGCGTGAAGTGACTAGAGGCACGTTGTCACAAGTCTCACTTAATAAATCTCGCCGGAAGGGCCAAATCTCCCCAGCTACTAGATTTCACAACGTGCACATATTATGGCATGGTTAATAATAATCTGGTCTTTTATTTCTCGCAAGCGCCAGTTCTTCCAGAGGAATTCACTAGCGCTCGTAACTCAGTGCACCACAATCAAGAGAAGTGTGGTGCAGTTCACCTGTAGTTCAAGCAACAACAATTATTTAACATGGCAGCAGTTAGAGTCTGTAACGACCTGTCACTGTGCCACTTGCAAGATCATAGCTCCTACAGAAGAGAAAGGTTTTCAACTGTTTTTTGAAAGAGTCTATGGAGTTCAGCTGTCTAATTGATAAAGGCAATTCATTATATAACCTAGGAGCCACGAAACAAAAGGACCGATCAGAGAAAGAGGACTGCTGGATAGCTACCAGTTCATCAAGACGCAGCACATCATCACCGCTTCTCAGGATCGCACAAGAACGTGCTAAAGGGCGTCTCAAGAGGTCAGCAAGATACTTAGGTTCGCCAAACATAAGTGCCTTAAAAGTCAAAAGACACAACTTAAACTCTATCCTAGCTTTAACTGGCAACCTGTGCAGCTCTATCAAATATGAAGAAGTGGGGGTTGTTGGAGGCAGATCAAATATGAGCCTCGCTGTTCTATTTAGTATGGACTGAACTTTTTGTAGCAAGTAATTAGGAAGGCCAACCAATAAGGCATTACAATAGTCCACACGTGATAGGACAATTGAGTGAACCAATGTTAGAAGACAGCACTTGTTAAGAAACCGTCTAACTGAATACAAGTTTCTGATTTGGAGATTACAAATTTTGATGACCTGATTGATGTGATTCTCATAGTTCAATTTAGAGTTAAAGTATACTCCAAGGTTTCTCACTGAGCTTACTGGGCGAAGTTGAGAACCTCCCATATCCAGAGTCACTACATTTTCAGCATCATTTCCCCTTCTATTTCCATGAATGATAATGATCTCTGATTTGTTCTCATTCAGTTTGAGTTTCTGCTTTGCCATCCAGATCTTAATGTCAGACAATAAAGATTCCATTTTGGTCTTAGTATCATTAATGTTTTCTATCTTCACATACAACTGAGTGCCATCAGCGTAAAAGTGATAGGCAACACCATGAGCATCTAGCAAGGATGCCAAGCTGCTAGTGTAAACTATAAGACAGAATCTTGGCTCAATACAGAAGATAGAGACTTTTTAGCAGAGTATTCACTTCCCGGTTATGTAATGTTTGAGAAAAGCCGAATAAATCGAAATGGAGGTGGCGTTTTACTTTATATCAAAGAAAGTCTTAACCCTACCCTCTTGTCAAAACCTCAAATTGTGAACGTCGACGCATCTTTTGTGCTAATAAAGAATAATAAAGGTACCAAAATAATACTTGCATTAATATACAGACCTCCAGCTCAATCAGTGCAAACTGACCGAGAAATTTACGAACAAATTGCAGATGTAAGTAACTCACAAGATACCGTAATTTTTGGTGACTTTAATTTACCTGTGACCAAGTGGGGCGATACTCTTACTTCACACTCCGGACATGACTTGTATACGAACTTGCAAGAGAGTTCGCTTTATCAATTTGTTGGAACGCCGCCCCGTGGTAATAACGTTCTTGACATTGTACTTGCAACAAAAGAAGAATTAATAGAGAATTTGAATGTTGGTGATGAATTCAGTAACAGCGACCATCGTACGATAACTTTCACTTTAAAGTTTACTAGTAACGAACCAAATAGTAGCATCGAAAAAGTCCCTAATTTCAAGAAAGCAAACTTCCATAAACTTAGAGCTATGTTTAAAGAAACTGACTGGAGCTTTTTAATTCACAATAAACGACATAAATACATCTTGGAAGTTATTCGAAGCCACTTACCTAAAAGCAGTGCAAGGACTGCATACCATCGAAAACTCGGCGTCCAGGCCATAATAATAAGCCCAAATGGTGGAATAAAGATATTTCAAAACTGCCTGCTTGCTAAAAAATTTGCTAATGATAGATTAAAATCCTTACAAAATGACGAAGAACGGCTGAAATTTGTAGAGCTACGACGCAAAGCCAAAAGTTAATTAAGCAAAGTAAAAAGACCTTAGAGTTACATATTGCGAATCAAAGTAAAACAACCCGAAAGAATTCTATAGTTATATCAGAAAGAAAAAAAGTCGTTACTTCAACTGTTGGACCGTTAGTCCGATGAAAATGGAGAATACACCAAAGACGAAGAACAAATGAGTAATGCCCTCAATACCTTCTTGCATCAGTTTTTACAACAGAAGACCTCAGTGATATCCCTACACCATCGCCGATTCAGATTGATAATTCAGATGTTCTAAGCAATATCACCGTTACAGAGAGAGAAGTATTGAATGTTTAGATAAACTCAAGGTAAATAAAACGCCTGGACCTGATACAATCTCGCCTAGAGTTCTAAAGGAAGCTAAGGATGAGCTCTCTAAACCACTGACATTACTATTCAATAAATCCTTGCAGTCTGGAACTATGCCCGATCAGTGGAAGCTAGCCAACGTAACACCGATATTCAAAAAAGGCAGCAAATCCCTACCCAGTAACTATCGTCCAATTAGCTTAACCTCAGTTGTATGTAAAATGCTAGAAACGGTCATACGAGACAGACTCGTAAATCACTTAGAGGAAAATAACATACTTAAAGATACTCAACACGGCTTTCGTAAAAAACGTTCCTGTTTAACAAACCTCTTAGACTTCTTCCAACGATATCCTCAACCTCTACGATGAGAGTAAAGCTGTAGATATTATATACCTTGATTTTCAAAAGGCCTTTGACAAAGTTCCCCACAACGTTTACTGCTAAAACTAAAAGCGCATGGAATACAAGACGGTGTGTTGAAATGGATAGAAAAATTGCTCAGCGACAGAAAGCAAAGAGTAGTCATAAACGGTAAGGCATCAAAATTGACCAATGTAAGAGCGGAGTACCCCAGGGATCGGTACTAGGACCAATTCTCTTTCTAATTTACATCAACGATATAGATGAGGGTCTCACCTGTACAATCTCAAAATTTGCTGACGATACAAAAATTGCAAATAGCGTACTCTCAAAAGAACAAGTTGACGATATACAACACAATCTAGATAAAATTGTCATGTGGGGCCCAAATTTGGCAAATGAGTTTCAATGCGGATAAATGTAAAGTACTACATATCGGATACCTAAATGAGAAAGCAAACTATTCGATGAATGGCACTCAGCTTAAGAATGTAAACAGAGAAAACCGATCTGGGAGTAACAATATCGAGTAACCTAAAACCGAGTCAACAATGTTCAGAAGTTGTTAAGAAGGCAAACAAATAATTGGCTTTATAGGCAGGTCATTTGAGCATAAATCCAAAGAAGTTATCCTAACCCTTTACAATTCATTAGTCCGCCCTCTTCTGGAATACTGCGTTCAATCCTGGTGCCCTTATTACCAAAAGATAAACAAGCTAGAACGAGTTCAACGTAGAGTTACCAAAATGATACCTAGCCTAAGGAACAAACCATACAAAGAGCGTCTTAGAGAATTAAATCTATTTCCTTTAACCCAGTGCAGATTAAGAGGTGACTTAATTCAAGTGTTCAAACTCATCAAAGG
>CM064560.1:18511440-18719307 GCA_032716605.1 Paralithodes platypus | reverse complement strand
TAAAAATACCTTGTCTTGCCAGACTAAGTTTCTGAAGCCCAAACCGCCCCCATAAATCTATGTATGTTGTTCCATCCGAGAAGTAAATATGTAACCCCCATGTCATAATTGATAAGAAAACCTATAATTACCCACGGGCTACACCTATCGTGCAACCATTACGCCTCGCCCTATCTTGCCAGATCTCAACGAGCTGAAGATGCCTGCGAGGCAATCCAGTAAACTATATTCCTGCACAGACGAGATGGTATAGGGGAAATTCCATTGTTCCTGTATTGCCCCAATTCTACTCCCAATTGTTTATAAAACCAGGGGAATCTTATGTAAGAACCCCTGCCCCCCCCCCCCCCCTAGATTAAGTACACGATGATACACCAACGGGTACACCATTGTATATATAACCATTATTCCTGTAAGACCTAGACAGAGATAACTGAATGAAGATGTTAGCAACCCATTGCAGTAAACTCTAATTCTTTACCCCCAACCAGAGAATTGTATAGATTAACCCTCTTTTACCATTGTCTCGACGAAATCTACCACGAAACAATAACGAAGATACCCCTACGAACTGCCAGCTTTCGTTGGTAATATGAATGCATTTGAAAACGCACGTTCCCAGGGACCAACTAGATCAGAAAGAAATCGTGTCAACTAATAGTGTCAATAAACCCATCGTATTTGGACGAGTAAGAATACACTATGTTTTTCTCTATTTTTATCCACAGTCAAGCACACACAAACTACAGCTAACCTCATCTTCCCCACAGTCCACATGATTCTATAATTTCCAGATCTCATATACCACCCAAACTATTGCTCATCCCCCGGTTAGGAGCGTTTGATAAACCTACCTTCCCTGTCGTTAACCCCCAGTCTAAGATACCAACTGTAGCCTAATGCCAACCCTATGCCCAGAGACCTTAGTTTTTTTGGGTCAAACTTCCACGTAGCCCCCCTTAACCCTCTCTCCTCTCGTTAAACCCCCACGCTCCTCGAGGCTCCCTCCTGACCTAGCCTGTCCACCATACCCCCTGAATATCCTTTAAACTTTGTGTTGGTGGTTTTCTTGTTCCAAACATAATTCTCAAAACCTTTTGTATATATACTCCTATCCAGCCTACCTTCCCCCCAATAGGAAGCGAACACCATTAGAACTTTAACTAACCCTTTGGCATGCCATCTATTCACCTCACAACCCATTCACAACCCTGTCACCAAATGATAGTCAGTGCGAGGCTAGCCGCCTCGCCAGTGACTAACCCTCTATTGCCATACTTCCAGAATAAATGTGGGCCAGAGTTAGCAAAAACCCCGTATCTCCACCACAAATCCAACCAACAAACCATGGCAATTAACAACCCAACCAATTAAACCAGCCTGATCAAGGCAACCTTCGGTTTTGGTATTACGAAAACCCACATCTGTCTCATTAAAAAGAGGGTTATTACAAATACTTGTTAAGTATGGCAAGGACCCCAGCCACCAGCCGCCCAGACGACCATCACAGAGAGAGGACGCGCGCCTACCCCCCTTTCACCACAAACCCCCCCCCCAACCCCGAGGGAGGAGAGACCCCTACCCCTGCGGAGGTACACCTGACCCTGTTTGTGACATCCGGGTCATTGCCATGGTAGCACTAGGAATTCTTACTATACAATGACACTAACCATGTAGTGAATTAACACCCTTACTAACCTCTATTAAACCACAATAACCCATTAACCTTTCTTGCATACTCCAATAACCAAATTAGCACCTCAAGCTATACCATAGAATGAAGAATGGAACATATGAAGAGAGACGCTCCTAGCAAAGATGTCCCAAACCTCCTCGCAAAGTAGATCCCAGTCTTCTCCCCTAAATACTTCCAGTATAGCCAAAAATAGTACCTCTTACTAAGGCTCAGTTATATCACGTATGAAGGCTCCATACAGCAATGTGCCACAACAGTAATCACCCACCATTACCTAGTTCCCGTATCAATTGAGCAGCTCAAATAAGTACATCAAAACTCGAGTGATCCCTATGGACTACAGTGTCCAAAAACCGAAACTAAATGAAACCGAGACTCCAGCCCCCAGTAAAAATCAGTGGACAAGATAGACCACCAAACAGTGGCTGGGTCCATTGTGTTGGACCTCTTAGCTTTCTATCAATTGTTTGTTCCTGAGAATGAATTGAGTTGTCCAGGAGCCTGCAGGACTCCCGTGGGCAGATTTAGATTAGAAGGAGCAAGGGTCTGTCCACGTAAAAGAAATCTGACGTACACCTTAAACCTGCATACAGACCAGGAAGCTGAGGCGATAGACGTGAGATTACGCTTGGCGTTAGTATTTTCCGATCCAGATTGGACAGGAAGATCCTAATATCTGTGATTCAGGTCTAGAAACCAGAGGGTATATAAGAGTGTAACCAGCAAAACGATCGCTAAGAGATCAGTCTTGAGAACTTTCTACCATATGGACCATCTGGACGGCCGACGGAACCAGTCGTTAGCCCCCACCATCACGGGACGCAAGAATAACCAGGACCAGACCAATCAAATACTACCCAAGATTCACTCTATCAGTGCTACAGTGTTACAGTGCTATTTAGAGGACTCACTTATTAATATTTCTATGAAGGGTCTATATCTTTGACACAGTATAATTCATAGATAACCATTCAATTAGGAAGTGCTAAGCGTATCCTGTTTTATTAATTAACAGGCGATATCTAACTCTCGTAATTACCCATATATCCAGATATTATTACATAGAAGTGAAAACCCCTAGTGAGTGATATCTGATGTTCGCCCACTGATTTGCGTTATCTATGTGTTTCTGATACAAAGGAATATTAAACAACTTAGATCCAGTACACCCCTGAGGTTACTGAATTCCTGTGCTCTAAAATATGCGTGTCTAATCTAGTCTGTGAACTACTACTTGTGCACCAGAGCTACCAGTGATAAATCTAACAGTGAATATGAATCTATAAGTAACATTTATGGTTTCCAGTATATAAACTTGTGAATAAAGCCAGTGATCAGAAGATTAATACCTGAACGTTGGAAGTGAGAGACTAGCTCCATCCAGATCCACTTAATGCTAGTGTTGTTCAATTCTATCATTTGTCTTGTACGAGTATTCATATCTTCTTATGCTTCATATTAATCATCATCAAGAAAACTATAGAAGTGTGTACATCAATAAAAGTGATCGTGTGTCTTGTTACCGTGTGTTTATTTTGTGTTCTCTATTCCTCATACCTTGTTTTGTACATGCAGCCTTATATACCCAGTCAGTTAGAACTCACATTACCCAAGTTAATCCTGTAGAAAAACAGGCCATAACAAGAAGTAAAGAAATTAGCATATTGACCTTATATTTGGCCTTGACCTTTCAAATGGAATTGTATAGTTTCTTGTATGACCATGGCCTAGGTATTCCGAATATATATGGTAAGCATGGTGAAAATCTAACAGTGTGTAAGAAATACTAGTAAAAATCGTATTTTGACCTTTGACCTTGACTTTTGACCTTATCCTTTAGAATATTTATTTGAAATTTGGTCAATAAGATATCAAAGTTACCAGTAACTTACATTGTGAAAATGAAGAAATTTGAGTAAAAACTAAAAAGTATGAAATATTGACCTTTTTTAACTGTTATGCCCTGTTTTTCTACAGGATTAACTTGGGTAATGTGAGTTCTAACTGACTGGGTATATAAGGCTGCATGCACAAAACAAGGTATGAGGAATAGAGAACACAAGTTAAACACATGGTAACAAGACACACGATCACGTTTATTGATGATGGTTAGTAGGAAGCATAAGAAGGTATGAACACTCGTACAAGACAAATGATAGAATTGAACAACTAGTATTAAGTGGATCTGGATGGAGCCTAGTCTCCCACTTCCAACGTTCAGGTATTAATCTTCTGATCACTGGCTTTGTTCGCAAGTTTGTACTGGAGACCATCAATGTTACTTATAGATTCAATTTCACTGTTTAGATTGATTACTGGTAGCTCTGGTGCACAAGTAGTACCGGTAGTTCACAGACTAGATTAGACACGCGTATTTTAGAGCACGGGAATTCTAGTAACCTCAGGGGGTACTGATCTAAGTTTTATATTCTTATAGCAGAAACACGTAGAACGCAAATCAGTGGGCGAACATTAGATATCACTAGGGTTTTACTTCTATGTAATAATATCTAGATATATGGGTAATTACGAGAGTTAATATCGCCTGTAAATTAATAAACACTGATACGCTTAGCACTTCCTAATGGAATGGTTGTATATGAATTATACTGGGCCAAAGATATAGCCACTTCATAGAAATATGAATAAGTGAGTCTTTAAATAGCACTGTAACACTGTAGTACTCATAGAGTGAATCTTGGGTAGTATTTGATTGGTCTGGTCCTGGTTATCTTGCGTCCGTGATGTTGGGGGCTAACGACTGGTTCCGCGGCCGTCCAGGGCGTCCATATGTAGGAAGTTCTCAAGACGGATCTCTTGGCGATCGTTGCTGGCTACACGCTTATATACCCACTGGTTTGTGAAGGTTATAAGGTGCACGTAGATTTCTTGTACGTGGACAGATGCTTCTATCTCAATCTGCCAGGGAGTCTGCCGGCTCTGGAAGTCAATTCTGAGGAACAACACAAGGGGAGAGCTAGAGGTCAACTTAAGGGGGTCAGCCACTGGTTGGTGCCTATCTTTCAACTGATTTTACTGGGGGCTGGAGCTTGGTTTATAGCGTCGGTTTTGGACCCTGTAGGCCATAGGGATCTCGAGTTCTTATGGATTTATTTAAGCTCTCAATGGATACGGGAACTAGGTAAGGTGGTGATTACTGTTGTGGCACATGGCTATATGGAGCATTCATAATGTTGATATAACTGAGCCTTAGTAAGCGGTACTATTTGGTATACTGGAAGTATTTAGGGGAGAGAGACTGGATCTACTTTGCGAGGACTGGGACAGCTGTGATAGGAGCGTCTCTCTTAGATTGTTCAGTCTTCGTTCTATGGTATAGCTGAGGTGCTAATTTGGTATCCGAGTATGCAAGAAAGGTTAATGGGTTATTGTGGGTTAATAGAGGTTAGTAAAGGTGTTAGTCATGCATGGTTAGTTCATTGATAGGAAGAATTCCTGTGCTACCTGGCAATGACCCGGAAGTCAAAACAGGGGTCAGGTATACCTCCGCAGGGGTGGGGGTCTCCCTCCTCGGGTGGGTAAAGGGGGTAGGTGCGCGCCCTCTCTCTGTGATGGTCGTCCGGTGGCTGTGGCTAGGGGCTTGCCATATTACAAGTGTTTGTAATAACCCTCTGTTTATGAGACAGATGTGGGTGTTCGTAATACCAAAACCGAAGGTGCCTTGACTAGCTGGTTTAATCGGTTGGGTTGTTAATGTCATGGTTTGTTGGATGTGGTGGAGACTGGGTTGCTAACTCTGCCACATTTATCTGGAAGTATGGCAATAGAAGTTAGTCACTGGCGAGGCGGCTAGCCTCGCACTGACGATCATTTGGTACAGGGTTGTGAATGGGTTGTGAGGGAATAGATGGCATGCAAAGGGTTAGTAAAGTTCTAATGGTGTTCCTTCCTACTGGGGGAAGGTAGGCTGGATAGGAGTATATATACAAAAGGTTTGAGAATGTTAGCAACGGAAAAATTAAGGATATTCAGGAGGTATGGTGGAGAGGCTAGGTCGGAAAGGAGTCGAGGAGTGTGGGGGGTTAACGAGAGGGAGAGGGTTAAGGGGGGCTACGTGGAAGTTTGACCCTCAGGTCTCTGGGCGTAGGGGTGGCATTAGACTACAGTTGGTATCGTAGCTTGGGGGTTAATGACAGGGAAAGTATGTTAGCCAAACGCTACCGGGGGATGAGCAATATGGGGTGGTATATGAGTCTGGAAGGGATAGAATCATGTGGACTGTGGGGCTGTGGGGAAGAGGAGGTTAACTGTAGGTGTGTGCTTGACTGTGGATAAAAGTAGAGAAAAACATGGTGTATTATTACTCGTCAATACGATGGTTATGGACACTGTTAATCTGACACTATTTCTTGCTGACCTAGTTGTTCCTGGGAACTGCATTTTCTATGACATATACACCAAAGAAAGCGGCAGTTCGTAGGGGTAGCTTCGGTATTGTTTAATGGTGAAAATGCGTCAAGACAATGGTAAAAGAGGGTTGTATAATAATTATTATACAATCAGTGGTTGGGTTAAGAATTAGAGTTACTGTATGGTGGCTAACATCTTCAGTCATTTCTGTCTAGGTCTTACAGGAACGATGGTTACATATATACACTGGTGTACCCGTGGGTTTCATAGTTTCTTATCAATTAAGACATGGGGTTTTAACATACTACTTCTCGGATGGAAGAACATACATAGATTTATGGGGGCGGTTGGTCTTCAGAAACTTAGTCTGGCAAGACAGGGGGTTAACATATTACTTCTTGGATGGAAAAAACATACATAGATTTAGGCCTGTCTGAACTGGGTGGCATTGGCTCAACCTAGGGACAGCTGTCATGGGTGTATTAACCTGGGAAGAACATACATAGATTTATGGGGGCGGTTGGTCTTCAGAAACTTTGTCTGGCAAGACAGGGGATTAACATATTACTTCTTGGATGGAAAAAACATACATAGATTTAGGCCTGTCTGAACCGGTTGGCATTGGCTCAACCTAGGGACTGGGCATGGGTGAATTAAATTAAGGTGTATTCATGTTCATCATCATGTAGGTAGAGGTGTAGGACACGAGGGGTAGTGTATACGCGAGGTGGGGGAAAGGTCAGTGGTTAGAAGGGATAGGCAGGTGTGGTTTGGAGCTGCTTAGCCCTGCGGGCTTCGGCCTGTCTTAACTGGTTGGCTTGGTCACCTGGTCCTTTCGTTCTGTGGGCCTTTCCTTCGGGTGTTTCTATTCCCGTTTCCTGGTGGTGTTCGCTCGTGGCTTCCGTGGTGGGCTTTTCATTCTGGGGCATTTTATTAACCTTGACCTTTAACCTTACCCTTTAAGTTAAATTGAAAATGTCTTTTTGACTGACCATCGCATTGACCAAATGGATATAGGCCTACCTGTGAAATTTGGTGAAAATCCATTGAACGGTCTATATAGGAGGAGTAACCGGACAGACAGACGAACGACGACGACGGACAAGCTGACTTGTGGTAATAATAATAATAATAGTTCTTAAAGCTAGCACATGCTAAGCCAGCTAAAGATAGCCCAATAAGGCCGATTAGGCATATTTCCATTGGGGTCCTGTACTACTACCCCATCCCCTTGCTCATGAGGGATGGTAACGACTCAGTGCTTGTGAAAAACCTTTGATGCGCCAAGCGTGGGCGCGATCCTGGGCCTTCTGGGTGGAATTCCAAGACGCTAGTCACTACACCACTAGGCCGTGGTGGTCAAGTGGTGAGCACGCTCGCGTGTGAATCTGAAAGACCCGGGATCGAATCCCTGCCACGGCGGACATTTAGTGGGTGCGGTAGTACGTCCTAGCATGTTTCACATGCTTGCACCCAGTCAGGGGACATCCTGACGACGTATACAGACAAAACACACATAACAAAGCCACTCCAACACCTTCCTCTCCCTCCAACACCCCTTCTCCCCTCTCAACACTCTTCTCTGAGCTATTGCCGATAAAAATGGCATGTTCAGTCCTGTAAAGAATCGTAAGATTCAGAGTCTTAAAGATTCCAGGACGAGCTCATTAGCGGCGGATCCCCAGATCGACCGTGGTGATTGTCACCTAAACATCTACAAAAAAAAAAAAAAAAAAAAAAAAAAAAAAACACCATCGAGCCGTATAGTATACGGACGGGATCTGTGTGCGCGATACCACTCTGCTTCGCAGAGTTGATTACTAAATCAATTGGCTTACAATGCTTTTAAAACTATCATCTGAAATTTCATTGTCATATTTGTTTGTTTGCGTCACTATTATAAACACACCTGTTTAGAAATAGTCATCGAAAATACGAAATATTGAAATGGGAACCCGTAAAAATATTTGTGGTGCAACTACATCGGCCATAGTGTTGTCAGCTGTCACCTCCATCGACAAAGTTCGCGGTCTGCAACCCAATTTATCATATATAGCTTATTTTGAGAGCTAAAACCTCCAAAATGTCTGCTCCACCACAGCAACAGGAACTTCCATGGTGGCAGAAGTACTTAGCGAGAGGAGTGGGGTGTGGTGGAGGCGTTAGTAAGTAGAGATATAGAAAAAAGATGTTTGGGGATGGTTCACAGTCCGCTTACTAATACTTGTTATAGCCTAAAGGAATATACTGTACCTAATGTTTGTATTGTATGATGATTTTCTTGTAGTTTTGTGCACTGATTATATAATGAAGCATATAATAATTATTGATGATAAATATGATGAATTGTACATAATGGACAAGACCCGGGGCCAGGGGGGTCCGGGGTAATGTGCCAACAAGTCACAAGATGATGATACAACAAGTTACAACACTGTACTGTTTAGTGTGCTACTGTTAATGTACTACTGCTAGTATGTTTTAGTATAACTAAATAAGTTGGTCACCAATTAGCCTATTTTGCAATATTTGAAAACAAATAGGCCTATGGATTTTATATGCTCTAAACATAGCCTAATATGAAAATGTTTTTTAAGCCTCGGCAAAACCTAATAAAAATATAGGCCTATGGTACTAAAATGGAATTTTGTCGTAGCCTAACATGGTTGTCAATACCTCCCTACCTATAGACGGCACCGATTCGTACACACGCCATTTTCACCTGTCCCGGAGTCCCGACTCCCGAGGTCTGTCCAACAGCTTTTTAGTCAACACTAACTCCACCTGCCCATAGGTTAGGTTAGGTTAGGTTAGGTTGTGCATCCGCTTGATCAGGAATTCGCTCGAAGTGACTCGCATTCGTATTTACAGATACGGCCGAATACCGATAGGCTACTAAATGGGCGCCGGCCCAACCGCCATGTTGTATGTATCCCACGTAGGCCTACTAGGTACTACGGGCACATTGTAGGCGTTAGGTGTGGATTAGGCTTGTATCCAATGTACTAGGTCTATGTTACTGGATATTTATGATTTAAATAAGTGCTACATTTTCGATAAATCTGGTTAGGCCTATATGGCTTTGCAATTAGGGAATTCATGAGCCAATTTCCGACATTTAGTTCTTTGTCGATTCTCAAAATACGATCCAAGTATTGCCAAAAATTGGCTTGGGTTTTCCAAAATTATGCTTTTTGGGGTTTGCAATTTAGGGAAACATGAGCTAAAATTCTAAATTAGGTTACTGGGTAACATTCAAGACAGCTAGAGCCGCCTTATTTACCAAGTTTCTGTATATTTTTTTCAAGGAATATAGTGTTTTATTGTTGTTTTTCATGGTTGGAGTGGAGGATTTGCATTAACTTACCCATTATTCATTAATCTGAAGATACTCCGTCAAATGGCGCCATTTATTGGGTGAATCGCGCTTTTACAGTAGGTAAGGAAAATTGTGGGGAGGCCATGTACGCTTCCAAAATGTACAAATATTATATTAGATTAACCTAACCCTAATATAATATAATATAATATAATATATAGTTTTTGTGAGTAATGTTCAAGCCATTTATTGGGTGAATTGCACTCACCGCATCTTTCAAAACAAGAAGAAGAGGACCCAGGTCGTAGGATTCATGGGGTGCAATGCTTTTTGTATGTTCGGGACATTATTTTCGTGTTATTTTTCGGTGTAATCGGGTTTTTTCAAGTGTCGATAACGAAATTCCTCCATGCGGACTATATGCCTAATGAGAAAAATATGGCGAGTCTATTGGTCCCTGTTTTCCCTAATAAATTATTTATAATAGGGCTGCAAAAGAGGTCTTGAATATTATCTAAATAAGTACAGCTGGGTCCCCAACTGGGCAAGAAGGTAGTTACCAGGTGTACCGCCCGTCTTGTTTACACTACACGGACGCTCACCATGTTCCCGTCTATTTTGACTGCCTTTGGATACAAAAATACATTACCCTAACCAAACAACCTAACCTAGTATTATAGATTTAGAAGTATTTATTTTATTATAAGTATTTATAGATGATTTATGTTGTATTTACCTAATTGTATTGTATTTACCTAATTGTAGTTTACAGGAGTTGAGCTAAGCTCGTGTTGTCCCGTCTCTCAGTCTACTTTTTATCCAATTTTTTCTTGAAAATATGGATGTTCCTTGCCCCTACCACCTCCTCCTCCAGCCCATTCCATTTGTCAATACATCTATAGGGGAAGCTAAACTTCCTGATATCGTTCTTGCAGGTAGGTCTTTTTACTTTGTAGCTGTGGCCTCTAGTTTTTCCTGTATCCATAATTAATATATCCTCCCTATCCAGCCTCTCCAGCCCCCGGGTGCATTTGTACATCATTATCATGTCTCCCCTCTCTCTCCTCTCTTTTAAACTCGGTAGATTTAATTTGTCTAGCCTCCCTTCATATGGCAGTTCTCTGAGACTTGGAACCAATCTAGTAACTGCTCTCTGGATTCTTTCTAACTTGTGAATATGCTTCTTTAGATGCGGGGACCACACCACTGCTGCATACTCCAATCTTGGTCTAATCATACTCTTCATAATTTTCGCTACCATGGTCTCATCCAAGTAGTTCAGAGCAACTTTCATATTCCCGGCCATTGCATACATTCCGCTAAAGAGCTTGTTAATATGTTTCTCTGGCGACAAATTATCTTGTATAATCAACCCTAAATCCTTTTCTTTTTCGGCCTTGCTAATTATATTATCTCCCATCCTGTACTCCCAATTTGGTCTATTCACACTTCTTCCCATATTTAACACATGGCATTTACTTATATTAAATTTCATTTTCCACTTGGTGCTCCATTGGTATATTTTATCTAAATCCCCTTGCAGCTCCTCACAACTACTTTTATTTGTTATTTGTCTCATAATTTTTACGTCGTCTGCAAACATTGACATGTAGGAATTTATGCCTATCGGCAGGTCATTCACGTACATAAGGAACATGAGAGGTGCCAACACAGATCCCTGCGGCACACCACTCTCAACTTTCCGCCACGATGAGTAAGTTACTCTAATGTTGGTCCTCATTTCCCTATCTGTTAAATAGCGCTCCATCCATTTCAGCAAACTCCCCCTGACACATCCTAGCGTCTCAAGCTTAGATAACAATCTCTTATGTGGTACCTTATCGAATGCTTTGGAAAGGTCTAAGTAGACGCAGTCCACCCATCCGCCTCTTTCTTGGAGTACATCTATCACCCTACTGTAATAACATAGCAAACTGGTAACACAAGATGTCCCTGCTCTGAATCCAAATTGCTTTGGGGTTATTATCTTCTTTCTCTCCAACATTTTCATCCATCTCTTCCTAATTAGCTTTTCACAAATCTTGCATACAATACTAGTAAGTGAAACTGGTCTATACAGTAATTTAGAGGGTCCTCAGGGTTTCCATTCTTGTATATCGGAATGATATTAGCTCTTTTCCATTCAACAGGAACCTGTCCTTTATCTAATGTATGTCGGTAGTGGTACACCCGGTAACTACATCCTTCCCAAGTTCCCCCCAACTGTGCTAGAATTTGGTGGATGAACGAGGCTGCACAGATCGAAATCGTACAAATCGAAACATATATCTTATGGGAAATAATTAATTTGGTGGATGGGCGGTCCCGAGTTTAGGGGTTCAACTTCTCATATTACCAAAAACAACACTAACTGACACATATTCATAACAATACTTAGCCTAATGAATAAATAAAAGTAATCAAGAAGTAAACAATAATAAGTAATTGTTTACTCACATTAAGTTAGGGGGCTCCGAGATAAAAACCCACGGCAGGGCGAGTGCAGCTATGCTACCCCGGCCCCAGCCCCGTCTTTTATCTATAGCGGATGAACCTTTATTACCTTTATTTCGGCGCTAGCACACTTTTGGTAGCTCGTACAGATCGCGAAACGCACAAATCGAACATACACAGATGGGGACCCTACTGTATATATATATATTATATACATATATACAGTATAGGCTAGGCTTTATTGGCCTATATAGGTTTAATTCTAGTTTCGGTTTCACAGCACACTCATCAATTTCTATGGCTTTTTAAAATTTGGCATAGGCTATACCATACTTCATTCCTAGGCTATATTATCTGTCAGTAGTGGCGCAAATGGAATTATAATTACAGTACTGTGAAAAAGTTAATATTTACCTCCTGTTATCCACAGCCAAAGCTGAAGATTGCTGAGTAGGCTAAATACCGTAGACTTCATCGACTTTTTTTCGGCGACCGTCAATCTTTTCTAATTTTAATACCAAACCAGCGGGGGTGTCAGGGCGGCAGCCCCCACCCATAGGCCTAATACTAGGATAGGTTAGGCTAGGCTAATATTACCACTTATTTTCGTCTTTTACCCAACAATTTCCCTGATCATTATAGGCCTCCTAGTCCGTGTTTTTAGATTGTTGGATAATAGAGGTAAAAACTAATTTCCACCAGTCCTTAGTATAAAACAACACTGTATATTAAAGAAAACTGAGAAAAACAAAAAAAACAACGCTAAATTCGCTGTGAAACCAAAACTAGAATTTTAGCCTGCCTATATATATATATATATATATATATATATATATATATATATATATATATACGGTATATATATATTATATATATATATATATATATATATATATATATACATACAGTATATATAATTACAGGTATATATATTTGCCTAGGCCTATATTTTGTATTCTTGGTTAGGCCTAAATATAGGCTCGCCCAACAAATGTCTTTTGGTGCGATTTTACTTTAGGCTAGTAGGCTAGCGCACACTTTACACAGGATGTCAAACGAGAGTCGAGTCCATTATTTTTAGTCTATATTATTGTACCGGTATAATATAAAGATTAAATTACATGTATAGTTTATAGGCCTAGGTGAAAATTAATTATGATGATGACAATATGTCATGGGGGGGTGAGGGGGGGAACATGGACAAGTTCGCGTCTATTTTGATAGCGATTTTTTGGTTATTTGCCCCCTGCTGGCAATATATAATTATACAGTATATTGCCAGCAGGGGGCAAATAACCGAAAAAAATCGCTGTCATAATAGACGCGAAGTTAGCCGCGGCGATCGCCCTTTGTAAACATGACTACCGTACGCCCGGAATCTACATCCATCCCATCCCGAGGTATTTTTGGTTTCTGCACATCCAACACCAAGCTACACCCTGCTTTGGTCTGGTAGGCTACTAACCTAGCGTTGGAAACAATCTAATTTACCAAATAAAGTTTTTTGTGTGGTTTTAGTCATATACAGTAGACAAGAATAAAATGGCACGATCGGGCAAAAAATTGGGATTTCACAGCCTCTTCCTATAGTCAGTTTGTTTTCATGATAGCCTAATGCTCGTTTTTAGAACGTTTGCTGTTGCTATTTGGCCCCTGCTGGAAACATATAGGCTATGATGATTAGCCTATACTAATTAATAAGTTTGGTAGGGGGCAAAGTCCCCTCAACACATTGTATCAATGTATCCCATGGACTAAAATGTTTATTGGTAATATCCTGTGTAGCGGGGAGAACTTTTTTTCAGATGCCTATTTACTAAGAAACATTGAAGAATATCTTTAACCTAACCTAACCTAACCTAGTACAGTATATTAGTGGACTATTTATGATTGTAAAATGTAAAAATATATTGTAACATTTAAACATTACCAAATTATTGAGATATAGGTCTATATACAGGGCATTCCGCTACACAGGATTAGGCCTAGGCTATACCTTTTTATTCAACAGCCAAGAGGGGAAGTAAATTAGACGCTCAAAATATTACCATCTTTTTTTTTGGGGGGGGGGTGGCAGCCCTTAGGCAGGGTGTCAAACCGGAGCAATTTTGTTTGAAGACTTGAATGAATATGAGAAGGAATACAAGAAAATTAATATAAAATAGCATTGTTTTGGCCATTTTATTACTTCCAAAGACATAATTTGAACCATAAACCACAGTTTTATCTCTGCATAGACAATACTAAAGACTAAAAAGAAACAATTCGGCTTTCGTTTGACACCCTGCCCCTAGGTTAGGTTAACCCTTGTCTAGTGGGGTGTTTTTGGCTATTTTGGGCATATTCAGGCCCTCCTCAATGATCAATCAAGTACCGGTATCTGCATGAAAAAAATATTATTTAGCAAAAAACTAGGCGCTAAAAGCTTCAAAATGAGACCAGAACGAGCTACATCTATAGCACTCGTGGTTCTCATACAGTGATACCAGTAACATGGGAGTTTAGCGTATTTCGGCATATTTTTCCCAGCTATGCTCACTACTGGCTACACTGCCGGCCTCTTGAGAACACAGGGAACATGAGTTAATGGGCGGCGGTAAGCCCTGGGAGTCGGCTGTCTGGCCCGCTGCGCTCCCGGCCATTTGCACTCGATTTTAACCCTTTAAAAGCCTTAACCCTTGTCTAGCGGGGGTCTGTGGCCGTTTTGGGCCTTTTCAGGCCATTCTGACTGCTATATCAACCATCAGCATGAAAGGAACTATTGTGCCGAAAACTAGGCGGAAATCACTACACAATGACACCACATACAGCTACGTAGCACTCGTGGAGCCCTGACAGTGTTACCTCAAAGATGGAAGTTTAGCGGATTTTCACTTTTAGCGAACTATTGGTCACACTGTCATCCTCCCGTGCGGTGGGGGAACTGGAGTTAGTGTGGGCCGGGAGGCCACAGATGTCGGACGTATGGTTCATTACTGTTCCACCCATTTTCACCCATTTTTCACCCGTTTTTTGCCAGTTTCTTTAACTCGACTTATGTTGGCGCCGCTAGTAAAGGGTTAATAATGCTCTTAACTTGCTGCAAATTGGTGCACGACTTAAGTCGAGCGCTGCACTTTAACCCGTGGAGCCCCGGCTAGTTTTGTAATGTTTGCGCACCAGAACCCGGCCGGTTTTCAAAAAATGGTTTTATTCCAGAAACAATAGCGAATGGGTTAGGAATGAAGGAAAAACCACGAAAAACCGCTCAAAAAGCTTAAAAAATGGTCCTACAGAGCCCCCGAAAACGGATTTTACAAGAGTAAAAAATTGAAGGCAATTATCCCAAAAAACCAGGTTATTGTGCGCTCGCGCGCACGCACGTGGACTTTGAGAGTTTTCAACCATCGGCACGGTTGCGTGGGATACGTATACAGTTCCCATACAAATCTGAGCCCTCTTGAGTGGCTACACCTGAGGTTACGGTCGGCGCAATTAGGGTGACGCGTCAGGCGCGTCTCTGGGGCTGTGCGTTACATACATCGCCGACGCGTCAGACGCGTCGCTGGGGCTGGACGGGTTAAGGGTTAATGAGTGATATTTATTGAGGTACCTCCATTAGCCTATAGTATAAACTCAATTTTGACAGACTTATTTTACATGGTGAAGATTGGGAGTTGAATCAGTTGCTGTTTGCTGATGACAGTCACAGTGCTGGTGGTGGATTCTGAGCCTCTGAGAAGAAACTGTAGTGAATAGTCAAAGAGTTGATATGGTATGTGGGAGGTGGAAGCTGAGGATGAGTAAATAAAAGTAAATGATTGTGTGTAATTGAGGTGCTCGTAGGGTGAATCTAGATGTGCGGCTGGATGGGGAAATACTGGAACCAGTGGAGTGTTTTAAATATACTGTATATCTAGGAAGAATGATAAGCAGGGACGCAGGTATGGAATTAAATTTGCGCAGTGGCGGTATCGTAACCAATAGGGCCTTGCTGAGTACCGTGGAAATTGTATTGTCACTGCTATAAGCTCAAAACAGTGTGCAAAATTGGTTAAAGTTTTTGCACCACACACATCTGCCATCCTGTGCGCGGTCTCTCCACGCATCTCGGTTGGGCTACCCCCAAAGGGTAGCCAAGTCGATCCCCACCTGCCCGCGGTGACCTTGCAGACACCACTTTCCCTTTTTTTCTTTTCCATTTTAATTGTTTTCCATTGTGGTGGCACTGACCGGGACGGCGCTACCTGGGGTCTGTCCCAGGTAGTTATTTTCACGTTTTTTTAAAACTAGGGTTTTCTCTTATTTTTAATCAGATACGAAATACATGTGTTTTTGTTTTTAATTATTGGTTACTTCCACTGAAATAGCAGCAAGCAAGCAGAGTTGCAGTTGCAGGAAGGTTGTGGGCAAGGCCAAATCGCTGGGCTGCTACTTGTGTGGTACCTATTTTCACGTTAACTGTATAAATGTTGATGATGAGGACCTCAGAGTACTTGCAAAGAAGAAACCTGGATTTAAATGGCATTGCACTGTTTGCGATACCACCCCCCTGGCTGCAGGGGACGCAGCAATTAGTCAGCAGACCTTGGATGACCTGACGGCTGCCATTGTAAACGAAGTGAAGGGTGCCCTTGCTGCGGTGGCCATGGAGATAGAGAGTATTGGTAACAGAATGGATATCCTTGAGACTAAAGTTGCTGCCCCCGACATTCCCTTGTTTGCCAAGATAGTTCAGCAAACATTTGAAGAGACCAAAAAGGAGCCGACCAAACGCACCACTGAGGTGGTAGATGGTGGAAAGAAAAAAACTGTCTGGGACCATCAGGTCCTGGTAGTGAAGCCAAAAGACCGATCCTCCGAGCCAGTAAGCCCACCAGATACAAAGGCAATCGAGACTGCTTTGGCTTCAGTTCCGGTTAACAAGTTAACTAGAACTGATTCAGGTGTACTGGTGGTACGACTTCCATCCAAGAAAGCCAAAGAAGACGCAGGAAGGGCCATCAATCAGTGTTTGGGGGTGGACAGTGCCTTCAGTGTCTCCGAACCAAAGAAGATAATGCCAAAAATGACTCTGGTAGGCATTGCTAATGATGCTGAGGATAATGAGATAATTCCCAGCATCCTCAACAAGAACCCAAGAATAATGTCCCTGGTCGACGATGGCTTAGCTATGAATTTGCTATTCACCAAGCAAAAGAGTGATGCACACACAAAGACTGCGGTAGTAAAAATGTCACCTGAAATACGCTCTTCCATTGTGGATGATGGCAATTCTGTGTATGTTGGACTTGTGAGATGTCGTGCATACGATCGCTTCTGGGTAACACAATGTTACCATTGCCAGGGCTTTGGCCATACCAGTGACAGGTGTTATCGGAAAAATGAGGATCCAAAATGCAACTTCTGTGCCGGTACTCATAACTCAAAAGACTGCACCAACAAAACTTCCCCCAAATGTATAAATTGTATGAGCTCCACATCAGTTACGGAGCCGCCAAATAATTTCGCCTCAAGTAGAAATTGTCCTCTAATGACAGCTCAGAGAAATAAAGTTATTGAAAACACCAATTTTGTTGGTTCAAAAAACTGAAAAATGCACACGGGAGCCGGTTGAAACTGGGTCTGTTGAATGTTCGTTCCTTGCGTAACAAAATGGATCATATTTGCGAGATCTTGGATGAACGTAACCTTGATGTATTATGTCTCACTGAGACCTGGTTGTTCTAGTCAGATCTGAATATTATCCAGGCGGCATTGCCTAAAACCCATTCCATAATAAATGTTCCTAGGCCTAGGGGAGATCATCCGGGTGGTGGAGTGGCAGTTGTCTACTCCACATCTCTGGTGAATATCTTGCAAATAAGCCATAACCCAGCCCCTCTTTATTATGAACTGTTTGAAGTGGAAATAAAACTCCATCAACAAATTCTAAGAATGGCAGTTGTCTATAGGCCTGGCCATCGTGGCACAGATAGGGGTTTTATGGAAGAGTGGGCAGTTTCTCGAGGAATTTTCTGCTAAAACCGGAAGACTTTTGATATGTGGAGATTTTAATTACTGGGTTGACAGCCCTCATCTGAAGCCATTCTCTCCTGAGTTCCTTGAGTTGACTGATCAGAACAATTTTGTAAACCATGTGTCCCACCCAACTCATATCTTAGGACAAGAGTTTGGGCAGTTTCTCGAGGAATTTTCTGCTAAAACCGGAAGACTTTTGATATGTGGAGATTTTAATTACTGGGTTGACAGCCCTCATCTGAAGCCATTCTCTCCTGAGTTCCTTGAGTTGACTGATCAGAACAATTTTGTAAACCATGTGTCCCACCCAACTCATATCTTAGGACACACCCTTGACTTGGTTTTCTCTCCTGTGGGTTGTGGTGGTGTTCTGGATGTTGATGTTGAGAATGCTGACCCTAATACCTCTGATCATGCTTTGATTACTTTCAGCTTTGATTTCCCTAAGCCACTCACACATGAAAAAGTAATCAGATTTAGAAATTATAAAAATACAGACCAAAATTTGGCTAGCAGTGAAGTAAAACAGTACTTGTGAAGTATTGATACTTCCAACCTTACTTCAGATGAGCTGGTGGAGGTACATGGAAATGCACTTAAATTAGTGTTCGATCATCACTGTCCAGAAGTAGAGAAGAAAATCATAGTACGAGATGATTCACCCTGGTATAGCACTCGAGTTAAATTTCTTAGAAGAGCGCGTAGAAGAGCTGAACGTGAATGGTGGAAAAATAAAACAGACTCTACATGGTTGCAATATCTGTCAGCCAGAAGAGCCGTGGTCCACACAATCAAAGATGAAAAGAAAGTGTATTATCAGGGAAAAGTTGACTCATGTGGTAACGACCAGAGGAGGTTGGCTTCAATTGTAAACAGTTTACTTGGAAAAACAAGAGTCAGCTTAAGACATTCTGTACCCGATGCCGAGTTGGCTGCCAACTTTGTGGCATTTTTTGCTGGCAAGATAACTCGCATAAGACAGGAACTGGATGATGCTTCTGTTGGTGAAGAACTTTCAGTTGTACTCCAACCCCGACACATTCCTAATAATGTCCTCTCATCCTTTCACTCAGTAGAGGTGGACATGATCTCGTCCTACATAAGAAACCTCAATAAAACATTTTGCCCGTTGGATCCCATAAATGTTTCCAAGCTACCAAGAGTCTATGATCACACAGTTGAGTTTATTTCCAAAATAATTAATAAGTGGTTCTCTGAAGGTAGCTTCCCACATTCTGAAAAGCATGCACTACTCCGACCTACTCTAAAGAAACCTGGACTTGATGTTGAGAACATGTTGAACTATCGTCCTGTCTCCAACCTGTCCTTCATATCAAAGATATTAGAGCGTGCAATACTTGACCAATTACAACCACTACTTCAGCAGAATGAAACTATCCCAATTTTTCAGTCTGCTTACCGACAGCATCATTCAACTGAAACAGCATTGATTAGAGTACATAATGATCTAGTTGAGAACATTTGCAATGGTGTGGCCTCACTATTGGTCTTGCTTGATCTCTGCGGCCTTTGACACAGTGGATCACAAGTTGTTATTGAGTGATCTTTATGATTGTGGTGTGCGTGACTCCGCTCTCTTGCTTCTTGGGTCGTACTTGTCAGGTAGATCCCAGAGTGTGATGCTAAATCAAATGGTCTCGGACTCGACACCCCTGCAGTATGGTGTTCCGCAGGGATCAGTTTTAGGTCCTATCCTATTTATAATTTATATCAGCAGTTTGTCTCTTCTGCTTCGTGCACATAATGTCACCTTTCACTTTTATGCAGATGACACCCAGATTTATGTGAGAATCACAAATATAGTTGATATACGGAGTAAGATGGAATTGCTGATGTCTGATATCAAGAAGTGGATGAGAGCGAGAAAACTTAAACTAAATGATGGTAAAACTGATATTCTCATCATCCGAGGAAATAGAAGAGCTGATGATATAGTAGGTGCCCTCTCCATCAATGTGGGTGGATCTCAGCTGCGACCGGCCAACTCTGTTCGAAATCTGGGTGTATATGTGAACTCCCGATTAGATTTCAAAGAGCATGTAAACCAGATAGTTAAAAGTTGTTACTTGCACATCAGAAATCTCTATTTGGTGAAGCCGTTTATAACCAGACGTTGCCTCCTGACGTTGGTTCACTCATTGGTCTTCTCTCGTGTTGATTATTGCAATGCCCTGTTGGTGGGTCTTCCAAATTATATTTTAAAGAAAGTTCAGTCTGTTCTTAACAGGGCCGCAAGACTAATTTTTGGTGTTCCACCTAGAACTCCTACTACATCTCTTCACATAGAACTGCACTGGCTGCCAGTAAGAGCAAGAATAGAATTTAAGTTGTGTTTGGTGACTTTTAAGGTTCTCAAATTTGGTGAGCCTAGGTACCTTGCGGAGCTGCTCAGGCGCCCACCGGCACACCATGGTTTAGTTGTGCGTCATGACAATGACCCTTTTCGTCTTGATGAACTAAGGGCTTTCCAGCAGTCTTCTTTCTTTGAGAGGTCATTCTCCTACATGGCTCCGAGATTGTATAACAGGTTGCCGCTGTCCATGAGACAACTGAGTTCTGTTGAATGCTTCAGGAGACAACTTAAGACTTTTCTCTTTGAGAGAAGCTATGATCTTGAGAGAGGTGTCATGACAGATGGCTATAGAGTTTAGGCTATTTTGCCACTGCTAGTGATTGTTAAATGTGTGTTGTATATAAGCCTTCTTTTGATGCATTGATTTTGTTCTTTTTTCTTTCTCTTTCCGAGCGCTAGTGAATTCTTCGGAAAAATTGGCGCTTATGAGAAATAAGTAACATGCTTATTATTATTATTATTATTATTTAAATGTAAAACGAGAGTACTGTATGTGAAAGAAGGAAGTTTTCGGAGCAATGGGAAGTACTGTATGTGGAAGGTGAGAAATCTTGGAATTAATGGTAAAAGTGCATTGTATCAAGGGATAGTTGTACCAACAGTGTTGTATAGGGCTGAGACATGGGCTCTGCAGGCAAAGGACTCAAGGAGAGAAGAAAATTGGATGTGTTAGAGATGAGCTGCTTGATGAGTATGTGTGGAGTGACTCGTAGAGACAGATTGAGAAATGGAGAGATACGTAGGAGAGTGGGACAGCAGAAACCTATGTCGGCCAGAGTGGGCAAAAGGGTGCTGTGCTGGTATGGACATGCTGAGCGAATGGAAGATGAAAGGCTTATAAAGAGACTGTGAGTCAGATACAATGGGAGGTAGAGGGGTAGGAACTTAGAAGGACATCTATTCAGATGGAGAGAATGTGTAGTACGGTACTGTACAAGCGTTGGAAAATAGAGAAATTACAATAGATCGGGCAAGAGAAGTGGTAATAAATAGGAATGAATGGAGAATGCTTGTGAATAGAGGAGTGATAAATGCTGTCGTTTGTGAGAGGGGGTCGGGCGCCAGTTGGACTAGATAATAGACTGTCTGGCACCTGGCCCGGGGAGCCGGTATACAGTATTTGAAGGGTCATGCTTGGATGCAAGGTGGGCGGGCTTGTGGTGGCAAGGCTTCGCTGTGTGTCTGCCAGCTGAGACCGGAATCTCTTCTGGAGTCGGGCGAGTGCTGGAGTGCCCTTAGTAATCCCTGGTCTCTGGGTCTTCTCCTGGGCTACCTAGATGTGTGTGAATTTGTGTTATTTATTTTATTTTTTTATTTTATTTTTGTCCCTGTTCAGGCTCTGTCTCGAGTCGGCCACCCCCAGCTGTGGGGTATGTGCCTGAGTGTATGCATACATACATACTGTACACTGTGTACAGTGGTAGGCTATCCAAATTCTAATAAAATTTCTTAGGAATTTTGAATTAGCCTCTCCTAAGAGGTATGGTTATTTATGCTGATGAGTGAGGTCAGTAAATCCCCTTGTCCAAGGACAAGAGGAGCCATATATGTTTATAGGCTTTACGTCATAGACTCCGGAACCACAAATAAATATTAGGTTTTCCTTTTTTTTCCCCTAATGGTCTCGCTCTTTGCAGCATTCCAAGCAACCCTGTATTGGGCTTCCTCACTTGTCAAGTTTGAGATCAGGTTGAAATATCTGAACCCACATCTTTCTAGGTCTACCTCTTTGCGCAGCTCCCTCTACGTTCACAAACTAGCAGTTTATCAATCAATGTTGATCCATCTTCTCCACAAACTCAAACCAGTCATGCCTGCTACTGTATATGCATATCTTCACTGATATTCCTAATTGATACCCAACTACCTCCTTAGTTCCTAGTTAGTTTCCTAATTTTTTGGATTAACCCTACAAATCTATCTCCCCATTCTCATTTCATTCTGTTAATATCTACCAATTTGATTGGCCATGTTTCTTAACCCCTTATTGGCGGCGCTCGACTTAAGTCGTTCACCAATTTGCAGCAAGTTAGGAGCATTATTAAGGCTTTTATAGGGTTAAAATAGAGTGCAAATGGCCGGGAGCACAGCGGGCCAGACAGCTGACTCCCAGGGCTTACCGCCGCCCATTAACTCATGTTCCCTGTGTTCTCGAGAGGCCGGCAGTGTAGCCAGTAGTGAGCATAGCTGGGAAAAATATACCGATATACAGTATGCTAAACTCCCATGTTCGTGGCATCACTGCAAGAGAACCACGAGTGCTACGTAGCTCGTTCTGGTCTCATTTTGAAGCTTTTAGTGCCTAGTTTTTTGCTAAATAATTTTGTTTTCATGCAGATGCTTGATTTATCATGCAGGAGGGCCTGAATATGCCCAAATGAGCCCAAAACACCCCGCTAGACAAGGGTTAAGCATAAGCTTTTCCACTTTTAATATACCAAACATCCTTATACACCTTACCAAGAGTCCTCTCTAGGTTATACATACATACATACATACATAGATGCATACAGGTTTAAAGACCGCAACCATCCACAGTGAATGTGGCTTCCATGGTAGGCCTACAATCACAGTACCGTAAAACCGGGTCGTTTCGGAATTGGGTCGTAACTTCGGACATCGGCGATAATAAGTAATTAGCCATTGTTATTATATAATGACTAAAGAGGTTGGGTCGGTGGGCTTGCGACCCCCACCCGGAAAAAATATCTAAAGCAAAGAAAAACTAACTAACAGCCTCGGATGCGGACGGAACCAACGTTGACGAACCACGACCGACTAAGGACATGCCTTCGGACATTCTGAGAATGGCTACGTGGAATGTTAGTGGCATGAATGATGGCACAAAAGAGAGAGAGGTTCTGGAAGTGTTAGTGAATGCCAGACTGGATGTATGTGGAATGACAGAGACCAAATGGAAAGGTTCAGATGTGAGAGAGTGGGAGTGTGGAATGGGTGTGTGTGCTGGAGTGAGTGAAGGAACAGCGAGAGAAGGTGCATGTTTGTTTGTAAGTAGCAAATGGAAGGAATGTGTAAGAGAGTATGGGTCTGTGGGTTCAAGGATTGTGTGGGTGAGAATGAAAGTAGGAATACAAACGTGGGTGATTGTATGCGTGTATGCCCCGACAGAGGATATACTTGAAAGAAACAAAGAGGAGTTCTGGATGAATGTGGAGGCGTGCCTGGAGAAGTTTGACAAGAACGAAAGAATATTTCTGATTGGGGATATGAATGGTAAGGTGGGTGATAGGAAAGTTGAGGGAGTGGTGGGGGGTACCATCAGAGGTGAATGGGAATGGTAGTGCACTTGTGGGCATACAGTAGGGTCTCACATAAAACGAGTTTATGGTCGATAAACGAGGGCGTTTTATGTGAATTCGTTTTATGTGAACACAGCATTTTGGTGGCGCAATATCGTCAATGTTCACTGTAAGCGAAAATTTTCGTACAAAGCGAACGATATTTCGTACGTTTTGTACGATATTTCGGCGTTTTATATGAAAGCGTACGATATTTTGTACGTTTTGTACGATATTTCGGCGCTCTATATGAAAACTCCTTGTATTTGCCCCACTTTGGCGGCGGACTCGTTTTATGTGATCACATTCGTTCTGATCGAAAATTAAATATTAATATTTTAGGTCGGTCGTTTTAATCGAGACTCGTTTTATGCGAACACGTTTTATGCGGGACCCTACTGTATGTGTGGGGAGGAGGCTGTGAATAGCCAACACCTTCTTCCGACACAGAATGATCCACAGGTACACGTGGAAACGGATGTTAACGATGAAGGATAAGACAGTGGTGGAACGAAAGTCATTGATTGATTATGTATGTGTGGATGAACGAATGAAGAAATCTGTGATGGATGCTAGGGTGTATAGAGGGGTATTGGAGGGGGTCTGTCTGATCATTATGTAGTGGTAGCTAAGGTTAGGATACAAAAGAAGTGGGTGAGGAGAGCTGGAGGGAGGCGAGAGGAGGGTGGAATGGTGAGGAGGGTGGAGAGGTTGCAGGAGGAGGAAGTTAGGGAGGAGTACAGGAGAGCAGTGGAAAGACGACTAGGTGGGTTCGACCTGGAAGTTATGGAGGAAGTGGAGGAGATGAGCAAGGTGTTTAAGGATGAGATCTGTGCAGCATGTGAGGAGGTGTGTGGAGTGAGGAGAGAGGATAAGAGGGAGGGGAGTGAAAGGTACAGCATGGTGGACAGAAGAGGTAAGAATAGCTGTGGAAGAAAAGATGAAAGCATATAGAGAGTGGTTGGGTAGTAGAGGGAATGAAGATTCCGAGAGACAGAAACGAGCGAGGTACGTGGAGAGTAAGAGGGTGGTGAAGGAAAGTAAGAGAAGAGTAGATGAGTAATTTGGAAGGAATCTGAGTGTAAAATGGAGGGAGAGTAAGAAACTGTTCTGGAAAGAAGTCAAGAAAGTTAGGGAAGGTAGCAAGGGAAACAGTAAGGGTGTGAAAGATAAGAATGGGAGAATGCTAGCCGAGAAGCAAGAAAGAGTCGAAAGATGGAGGGAGTACTTCAGTGAGTTGCTAAATGTAAGGAATGAAGAGCCAGCAAACATAGCTGGATATGGTATGGGAGGGAGAAGAGAAGTAGTGGAGGAGGAGGTGGGGATCAGGAGGTCAGAAGTGTGGGAAGCCATGAAAAGAGTGAAGTTGGGGAAAGCACCAGGAACAGATGGAGTGTGTGGGGAAATGTTGAGGTATGGTGGTGAGATAGTGATAGAATGGGTATGGAAAATGTGCAAACTAGCATGGGAGAAGGGGAGTGCACCCGATGACTGGAAGACTGGCATAATAGTCCCCCTATATAAGGGCAAAGGGGAAAGAGGAGTGTGTGGTAACCACCGAGGAATATGTCTTCTAAGCGTAGTAGGGAAGGTATACAGTAGGGTAGTGATTGAGAGAGTGAGAGTGGAGAAATGGATAGGCGACGAGCAGGGAGGTTTTAGGAAGGGAAGAGGATGTGTAGATCAGATTTTTACCCTGAATTGTGTTGTGGAGAAGAAACAAAAGGTGTATGTTGCCTTTATGGACTTGGAGAAGGCCTATGACAGAGTGGATAGAGAAGGTTTGTGGAAAATACTTCGAATATACAGAGTAGAGGGCAAGTTGCTGAAAGCAGTGAAGAGCATGTATGAGGGTGCAAAGGCGGCAGTACGTGTGGAGAGTGAGCAGAGCGAGTTCTTTGACCTGAATGTTGGTTTGAAACAGGAGTGTGTGATGTCCCCGTGGTTGTTTACTGTATATATGGATGGAGTCATGAAAGAAATACTATCAAGAGCAGTGGATGTTGGTGTATCGCTGAAAAGGGAGGGAATTGAGTGGAAGCTACCTATACTGCTGTTTGCGGATGATACAGTTCTGATGAGTGATAATGAATGGGAGTTGCAGGGTCTGGTAAATGAGTGGAACAGTGTGCAAAAAACGGAATTTGAAGGTAAATGCGGGGAAGAGCAAGGTTATGGTCTTCGAAAGGGTTGAAGTCACAGAGTGTGAGGTGAAGCTGAACGGTCAGGCTATGGAGATCGTCAACTCTTTTAAGTATCTGGGAAGTGTGTTGAGTAAAGATGGGACTATGGATGAAGAAGTGCAGGAGAGGGTACAACAGGGGAAGAGGGTTGTAGGAACGCTAAAAGCAGTAACAAGAAATAGGGTGGTCAGTATGGAAGTGAAGAAGTCCTTGCATGACAGTGTGGTAATCCCGACACTGACTTACGGAAGCGAAGCATAGACGTTGGTTGAGAGACTCAGACCAAGAGTGAGAGCAGTGGAAATGAATTACTTAAGGAGTGCGTGCGGAGTTACATGGAGGGATAGACAGACTAATGAGGAAGTAAGAAGGAGGTGTGGTGTGGGGGTAGATGTGCTGGAAAGTGTGAAAAGGAACAACTTGAGATGGTTCGGCCATATGGAACGTATGGAAAGCGAGAGAATGACTAAGAGGGTGTACGAGAGCGAGGTGGAGGGACAGAGAGGGAGAGGTAGACCGAATGAGAGGTGGAAGGATGGAGTGAGGAACTACATGAACGAAGGCGGTGCTGGTTGGGGGGAGGGGCGTCGACTGCCTGGGGACAGGTGCATGGGGGTGGTTCGTTCGTGGCCACCCCTTCGGGGATCACGGCATCAGGCAATAGATAGATAGATAGATTATATAATTGAAACGCTTTTTATTTTTTATTTTTTGTTAGGTCCGTTTAGAGAAATGGCAAAGGAAGAGCATGTAAAAGCCCTAGGGAACTGACATGAGTATATGTACACAAAAAAAATATTATATATACAGTATGATGAAAAAATTTAAATTTTTCGCTACCCTGCCAAACTTCTATCACCCTGAAGAAATTTGTTTGTATGAATGATGTTGTGACTGATATAATTTTGTAGTAAAATTACCAGAGACAACATCCACCAAAGTAAATTTTTTACACTTGTATAACGCTCTAGCTAGAACACTATCATTTAACCTATTGTTTAAAAAAAAAAAAAATGTAAACTTCGGACATGGAACAAAACGATCGTTTGTTATTATTTGCCCTATGAAAATAATTCATAATACTTGTCCATCATTAAAATGGTGGTTAACCCTCTGTTCCCGGAAGGGCTCTTGAACGCCCATAAAAAAGCATACACGAGCTGCCCGGAAGGGCTCTTAAACACCCATGAGCTCAAAGCCTGTGAGCTTGGTGTGCAAGGCGTCGGTCCGACGCATGTAAACAACAGCCGGCTGGACCGACGCCCCGCATCTCCGGCCACAAGAAGGAGAGCGTCGCTTGTTCGTGTGTGCCTGTATGTTGTTGTTAAGTATCGAAAAGTAGTGTAAAGTGGCTGTTTTTGCCATAAAGTTATCTCCAATGAAATCATCATCACAACTCAACCAGTTGACTTAGAGAGCTCTACTTAACACCATTCTACAGGTAAATAACACAGCTATGCTTGGGAATGCGGGAAGTAGTCAGAATAACAAATATACGGTAGCCTAGCCTAGACGTTTTTCGGCCAAAACACCCGGGTTTCGGGGAATATTTATGTAATGCGTAGCCGGGGCTGGAGGGTTAAAGATCAAATAATCAATCTCTGAATCCAAAAACCCATAAAAATATGATAATATGCTAACCGATTTATGTATATAGGATAATTCTGGATATATAATATATATAAATTAGGAGAGGCATATATCTTGTCCAAAAAAATTATTATCTGCCGTAAGAAACACCAACACATACGTTTTACCTATAAAAATGCTCAAATTCATAGAAATATATATGCAGTGATAGAGTATCCATACCTATATATTTTCACTAGGCCTAGTTAATTTTCGAGTTATTGATTTGGCAGCATTGGTTATTTTTCCTGCTCAATATTTTCTAAGAGGGAGTTCAATGCCTAACGAGAACAGATCCAAAGATAATATTTGTTAAACATCATAATTATAATATAACCCCCTCCTATACTAATTGTACAGGCCTAAAAGTATTGACTGTGCATTTTCCAGTAAGACATCGGACAGGAATAAGCAGCAATAATAAAATATTCATATAAAATAGTAGGAGCCGAAAAATGAATGAAATAAAACCACGAACGTACGTCCGAAGTTCCCCTCCGCTTGTCCGAAGCTATCCCAGCTTTCTTGACAATCATTTTCCATAAGAAATCACTGTATGTCCGAAGTTAGCCACTTTTCAAGATGACTTCGGACACCATTTAGGATAAGGATAGCTCTCTTATTATGGGGGATAATTTTAGGAGGCTTCCTGGATTACCACACATCACTTGACCTAGTTATATCTCTATGTGTTTACAGTCAGGAGATATCGTTAAAAAACCTCGAAAAATGTCCGAAGTTACACGGTTTTACGGTACTGCACACAGTGCACAGCAATCATAACACGGTGGCTACAGTCTTTACTGCAGCACAGTACCGTACAGTACAACAAAGTCTAATTCCTGGCAGCAGCCTCCACGAACCAAGACCACCCACTAAACTACATGGCAACACACCCACAGACACCAAGAAATATCAAAACAACACCCAACACACGGTATCACACACAATTATTGTCCTCTCTCCCTCCCTGCCCACCCCGAACCAACTTCTAGAAGCACATCCATACTCATATCTCTCACCGATCCATCCACTCACTCACAGACAACACGCAGCTGCATGCACGACCTCCCGAAATCCATCCTTCCGAATCCTCTCTTCCTCGCGAGGACAGAGTCCACCTGGCCAGGCTGAGATGCGGACACCATCCAGCTCTCCTGAGCTATCAGAAGAGACTAGATGACTCCGTTGTCGACGCCTGCCCGGGATGTAACACAGCACCCCATACCATTAAACACATCATAGAAGACTGCATTTCACACAACCACTTACGCCAACAACACAATCTACACTCAATGAGAGCTCTGTGGGAAATCCCGATCGTGGCCATGGCCTTTCTCAGGGACTCGGGGCTGTTCGGCCAGGCAGCTTAGGGAACAACAACAACAACAACAACAAAGTCTTTCCACAACAATGCCCCATCATGTTATCACTCTCTAGGTTGATGTTGTTCCCCAGGCTGTCTGATCGAACAGCCCCAAGGTCCAGAGCAAGGCCAAGGCCATAACCAAGTGCCACCACAGAACACTCCCAGCTTTACCACTAAGAAAGCCCGGGTGACCGAAGCCGCTCCCAGACGTGGTGCTGAGGAGGGTGCGGAAACGCCTGGGACACCAAAGGGCCCTGTGCCCCTCAACAGTTAACCCGGCAGCTGCAGGAAGACTCTTAACCCGGCAACGGCGAGAAAGCTCTTAACCTAAGAAGTGCGCATGGGGGGTATGAGACACCACACTCCTGTGCTGATGTATTTGAGCTGTTCCCATCACTAACATCGTTATTTTACCATAAATAGCATTAATACTTATCCATATGTGCCTATTATAGGTTGATTATAAAGGTATTAACCTGTTACATCAATAAAACAAGTGGAAACAGCGTTTGGATGGTCAAAATCGGCGATACAGGCCGGGAGTTACATAATGTATGGCTGAGGCAACCTCCCTGCCCTCCTCTCCTCCCCTTGTCTGGAGAGACACTGTTACGCAATAGTCTCTCTCTCGCTCTTTCCCACGCTTGGTAACAGTGATGACAACGCCCTGCTACCAACTCGCTAATGTTAGCACGAAAATATACCACAGAATAAGGGAATAACAGGGAAAATAGGTGATAACTGAAGGAGGGGAGGAAAGTGGGGAAGGAGGGGAGGTGGAGGAGTCATATTTGGCATGGCCCAGGGGCAAAACAAAAAAATATATATATATATATTTTTGGGTGTTTTAAATGGATTTTTGTTTTCTCTTACTCTTAACCCTCTCCGACATATGACGCAATTTTGAGCCTATTAGGGATACTTTAAAGCCTTTATTACCATCAGGGTTTTTTACAAACCTTTATTTTAGTTACTTCAACCTCTGCAGTTGTCTTTGAGTTAGATGTGGGCAGAAAACTAATTTTGGAGAGGTAATTATAAGAGTGAGAGAACTCTATTTCTTATTGCTAATCTGGCAACCTCTGCGTCATATATGTCTGAAGGGGTTAAGAGTCTTCCCGCAGTCCGCCGGGGGAACTCTTAAGAGTCTCCCTGCAGTTCCCGGATTAAGAAGTTTTACTGGGCAACGGCGGCAAAGCTCTTAAGAGGGAAGGCCTAAAAAAAAAAAAAAATTAGGCCCCAGTAGCACATGAAACATTTGTTTTTTTCCCTCTATACTTCATATCACTCCTCCACATCCCCTCCTTCCCCCCTTTCCCCTCCCCCCTTCAATTATCACCCATTTTCCCTATTATTCCCTAATTCGTTGGTGTATTTTTGTGTAAACATCTCCAAGCCGGTTCTATGGTGTGGTCATGTGACTAGCGAGTGTGTTGCGTAAGGCCAGGGAGAGTGTGAGTGAGTCAGTCTGGCTTGAGGCCTCGTGAAGGGAGGGGTTGCCTGAATTTGCTCCACAATTCATGAATGGGCTGCTCCATGTTTATTCGCGATTTTGACCATAAAAACCTTATTCCCACTTGTTTTATTGTTGTTACAGGTTACTATCTTCATAGTGAAGGTAAAATAGGCGCATATGAATAAGTAATAACGATATTTATCGTAATATGACGATTATAGGCATGAATGGAGCCTAATATGCTCGCCCAGAACAGTGGTGTTCAATACACCCAGCTCGCCGTTTGTAGGTTAAGAGGTCCTACTGGGTGGCTGCGGGAAGACACTTAAGATCCTAGGTCTAAAAAAAAAACATTTAAAACACCCCAATGGCACTAAAAAAAACCCACACAATTTGTGTTTAGGTGAGATAATTTCCCTCAATTACTTTCTACCACTCCTACACATGTGTCCCCCCCCCCCCCCCCTCCTCAATTATCAGGTATTTTCTCTATTATTCCCGATATTTATCGAGTAATTTCGTGGGAGGACAAGGGGGATAGAAGAGGAGGGTGGAGGAGTGTAACTCCGACCCTCCAAGCCAGTCTGAGTCCATCCCTAGTTTCTCAGTGCCAAGCGAGACACGGGAGAGGGAGGGTGTGCCTGTCTCGCCGGTCTGGGCCAGGTTACGACCGCGGGGCTAAAATATGAAATTTTCACCAGCCAATTGCCGTTACCACTTGTTTTTAGGGGGGAGGGGAGCTATCCCCTATTACTCAGTTCTCAGTGGTGATGGGCTGGTCTATCAGAGTGAGAACTGAGCGATCTCTGCCATACCCATAGCTTACTCTGACTGTTCCTTTTCCTTATATATTTTCTAGATCTCAAGTGACGGCGTCTCTTGCGTGGATTGACCTCCTAATCTACCAAGATTGGAAGCCAAAGCGTCACATCTTTCCTTTGCCCCTCAACTTTCTCTTCATAATTGCTGAGGGGCACAGGGCCCTGGGTGGGGCTTTGGTTTCCCGGGCGTTTCCGCACCCTCCTCAGCTCCCCGCCGTGGAGTGGCTTCGGTCACCCAGGCTTTATTGTGGTCGGCGGGGAGGGTTCTGTGGGGGTGCTCGGTTGTGGCCTTGGCCTTGCTCGGGGCCTTGGGGCTGTTCGGCCAGGCAGCTTGGGGAAAAACAACAACAACAACAACTCAGTTCTCACTCTGATAGACCAGCCCATCACCACATGACTAAAACCCAATCCTCTCAGCATCAGCTTGGAAAGGCCCTAGAAAGCAGTCTTTGGCGGGGGGCATAGCTCCCCTATTGCAACCCCTTTCGAGGTTTGGCACCCACCCAGTCTTCTCTTGGTTAAAGGAAGCAATATCTCTCAGAAATGTCCCCAGCCATATAGAACTCCTGCAACAGTACAAGCTGTGGCCCCACTCTCATCAGGTATACTTTTACCCAAGTAACAGATCTATTTGATATACCGGTACAGTACTGTACTCCTGAATCATATTGTCAAAATAAGCACTTCGGGGCAAATCATACAACACAAGATATCCCTTACATTCTATGCAAACAAATTCCTATATTTTGGATTCATCACCCGGCAATATGTATTATGAATCCAATTACAGTACAACAAACATTAAATTCTTACACCGTAACTACAGACTGCACATCTGTATTTACCATTCTGTATTTATTTCCTCATCTTACTCCACTAATCATGATCTTAGTTAACTTCTTCTGCACTGGTGACATCCATTTTGTTATATGTAACATCCATTTTGCCTAGGAAGGAGCTCTTGCAATAAACAGGCTACAGACTAGCTCATTTAATCCTTCAAACTACCATAGATCCTTCCTAAACTGAATTTGTTTTCTAATAGTTGCCAGAATATGATGAAAAGGACATGACCAGGACTGAATGGGTTAAGGTATTCGGTATAATATTTCATCTTGAATATTCATACTGTAGTTTTACATTTAGGATGTCTTAGAAAGAATGTTTTTATTTGGGTGTATATACAGTCCTTCCTCGTAACACGCATCTATATGGTCGACATGAAACCTCATGTACTAGGAAATTTCATAATAGGATTAACATATTATACTTCCCATAGCCGTTTTCTGACTGTACCTTTATCATAATTCTTATTTCTAACTTTTTTCTTGAGAGTGGTGGCAGCAGTGGGGCCATAATGGTGTGCCCCATGTTTCCCTAGTGTCTTACTCTCACAGCCCACTGGCACAAGTTGGCCTTTCTCTGGCGTAGGGATGCGGCGACCTCACCGCCCGCCACTTTGGTGGTGCAATCAGCCTCTGGAGCAGTGGACCACTGGTTCCTATTTCCAGAAAATTCCTGTGCTTGGTATGCTTCCAGCCAGGGCCCCACTGGGGTAAATAAAATAGCAAAACAGTGGTGGAACTGCCATCCGGGTGAGGGACTGCTCTGGGTCTGCTCCTTCAGTGTTCATGGTTATAATCCACTTAGTGGAAATGGCACTGTGGAGTGAGTCAGTCGGGGCATGTCTGGGAGCCTGGAGGCAGTTTCTGCCATGGCCATCCCTTTTGGGGCGCTTCCTCTGGAAGCAAGGCGTCAGATTTGATGATGATGATGATGACATATTATGTAAATCTTCCCTATTACACTTATAAGACATATCCCGGGCGGTGATTACCGCACACTCCTCTTTTCCCTTTACAGGGGGACTATTATGGATGCCTTCTAGTCATCAGGCGCACTTTTCATCTTCCATACTAGTTTACACATTTTCCATACCCATTCGATCGCTATCTCACCACCATACCTCAGCATTTCCCCACACACTTTTTTTTAATCAATATAATTTTTTCAGTTGCCATGGGCCTGGGTGTGTTCACCATCATATCCATTGACGCCATGTGCATCGTCGGAGGCATCTGGCAAATGTAAGTACAGTACTGTATCCCTATTGTAATATATATTATAGCAGTCCTCCCCTGGGGAAGGGGATTAATGTGCCTCATGGATCCTACTGTGTTGTACAAGGTGACTAAAAGGGGAGATGGCATAAGTATGGACCAACAGTCATCCCATTCATTAAAGTAATTTAATGGTTGTCTTGTCATAGCACTGTTGAGGCTGGTGAGGCTAGCACTGCAGGTATCGGTGCTGCAGATGTTGCAAGGGAATTGTGTTGAATGTTGCTGAGGTACGGTTAACACTATGTCAACATCAACCACAGTGATGACAAGATGGAGCATTGTTATGGCAGGCCTTATTGTACTACACTCCAACTACAAAGGAAAAGGGGATGCGCTAGATAGAGGTAATTATAGGGGCCTGAAAATGCTTGACCAGATCATGAAGGTCTGTGAGAGAGTCTTTGAGGGTTTGATCAGGCAAAGCATCTCCATTAATGATATGCAGTTTGGTTTTATGCCAGGACGTGGTACAACCGATGCTATCTTTATAGTCAGGCAGATACAGGAAAGATACTTACTAAAAGGTATGGATCTTTACTTTGTGTTTGTAGACCTGGAGAAGGCCTAGAGATACAGGAAAGATACCTACTAAAAGGCAGGGATCTTTACTTTGTGTTTTGTAGACCTGGAGAAGGCCTAGAGAAGTGCCTAAAGATGTTGTGCAGTGGGCTATGAGGAAACTTGGTGTGGAAGAGTGGCTGGTGCATGTGATAATGAAGATGTATGAGGATTCGCGAACTGCGGTGAGGGTGAAAGGTGTACCGAGTGATGAGTTCACAGTCTGTGTTGGAGTTCATCAGGGTTCAGTGTTAAGCCCCCTCCTCTTTATTATGGTCCTGGAGGCACTGTCTAGAGCTTTTAGAGGCGGACTACCGTGGGAACTGTTTTATGCAGACGATTTAGTCCTAATAGCTGACAATATGGAAGATGCTGAGGCCAAATTCAGAAGATGGAGAGATGGCATGGCGAGCAAGGGTTTAAGAGTCAATATTAACAAAACCAAGGTTATGCATTGTAGATTGAGATGAGGCAATGTGGAAAAGAGCGGTGAATACCCATGTGCAGTGTGTGGAAAAGGTGTGGAGGCTAAATCGATTTGATGTAGCATCTGTCGATGTTGGGTACACCATGGGAGTAAGCGCTGTAGTAGAGTAAAAGGACCCCTGCCGAAGGATAAGTCAGAAATAGAGAAATTTGAGTGTGTAGTGTGCAAAGGCCAGCTTGTGTTAAGTGATGATCCTGTGGCTGTGAACTTTGGAAATGAGTCATTGGAGCTGGTGGACAAGTTTTGTTACCTAGGAGATACCATCTCTGTTGGTGGTGGGGCCGAGGCTGCCACTGTCGCTAGAATTAGATGTGGCTGGGGGAAGTTCAGAGAACTGCTGCCAATTCTGACCATGAAAAGAATGTCTCTCCCCTTGAAGGGAAAGGTGTATGCCTCATATGTTAGAAGTGCAATGGCGTATGCCTCAGAAACATCGGCCGTTAAAGTAGAGGATGTCAACAGAATGGAACGTAATGAGATGAGAATGGTGAGATAGATGTGTGGGGCCAGGCTGCAGGATAGAATAACAACTGATGAGTTGAGGAGACGTTTAGGTATAAAGAGTATTAGCGAGGTGATGCGTACAAGTAGACTGGGATGGTATAGACATGTGGAGAGAATGGATGAACAAAATTGGGTGAAAAAATGCAGGTCTGTGATAGTGGAGGGAGCTGCACCAAGGGGTGGACCGAGGAAGACCTGGGATCTTACTATACGTGCTGATCTCAAATGCAAAAACTTGACAAGTGAAGCAGCCCTTGACAGGGTTGCCTGGAACGCCGCCATTAGGACAAGAGACTGAAACTGCACGTGTGTGTGGAGCACTCAAGTCTTAAAATGTAATGTATACCTGTATATGTATGTATGTACTGAGAGGAAACCTGTCTGAGCCATTACAGGGTAATGGAAAAGGATGTTATACCATTGTATGTATTATAGTTATATCCCCCCCCCCCCAGGGGGTAAGGGGGCCTTCATCTAATGTTTTATATTTTTTTTCTCTCTTTTTTTCTTCTATGTGATTGAGGGAGGCAAAAGGCATAACTGCCTATAGCGAGTGCCTCCCCCATAGTTGAAAGAGTGACAGGGCCAAAATCAAGGGACGTTCGAGCCAAAATGCCTGGACACACAGAGTTTGAAGCAATTTAAGTCATAGGAAGAGGGAAAGACTGATTCTGGGAGAGAGTTCCAGAGCTCAGCTGTTGAGTAGAAGAAAGTTTGAGAGTAACGTTTCACTCTTGGGTTGGAGAGTTGCAATGGTGGAGGAAAAAAAAGAATATGCCTCACGCATCCTATTGCGTGTCGTACAATGCGACTAATAGGGGGGATGGCGATAGACTTGTGGACCAACAGCCATTACTATGCAATAAAGTCTTTATCTTGGTACTGTCTTGGTATGGCACTGCCGAGGCTGGTGGGGTGTGGATAGGTGCCACAGGGGACTGAGCTGTTTGGCACCACACCTGTGTCGGCAACAGTGATTGCATATTGGAGCAGTGTTGGGGCAGGACTTTATTGTTCTATAGTCCAATTGCCTAATATACAGTTGTTGTTGTTATGGTGCTGTCTTTTTGTAACACTGTTAAGGTTGGTGTGGTTGCAGATACTGCAGGGGGACTCTGTTGAGTCTTGCTGAGGCACGGTTAGCACTATACCAACATCAGCCACAGTGATGACTTGGTGGGGCAGTGCTGTGGCGGGACTTTATTGTACTACAGTACACTCCAACTACTGAAAGGCAACCCCGTCTGAGCCGTTATAATGCATGTAATGGGAAAATTACGTTAAACCATTGTATGGATTTACTAGTAGGGAAGACAAGTCAATTTGTACACGATGTTCCATTTCTATCTATCTATCTATATGCTCAGGCCCAATCCCCATTTTGGGGGTAGCCGACTCAAGACAGAGCAAGAACAAGGAAAACACAAAAACAACATAAAACAAAAAATAAACAGATAAAAAACACAAACTCACACACATCCATTTAGTGGGCATATTCTCTTGTAACAACCTACCCAAACTTATTTATAAGTATGTCTTGATTCTTGCATTTACAGACACAATTTGAGTCAATTGCAGGTTTTGTTTATAGATCAGACAATATGGTCTACTAACCATGAATTATATATATAACCTGAAAAGTGAGGCATTGGTCATTGATTTATTATTCTTACCTGTACTATTAATGTAATTTTATCTTATATTTTCAGGCTAGCAGCATTCATTGTGATATCTGCTGAAGCTCCTTGTTGCTGTATGTTTGTTGAGTTTGTACAGCGCTACTCTACCTGGGTTGAAGGCCGCCCTCACTGGCAAAAGGCAACCTTCTATATTATGTAAGTTACTGCTATAGTACTGTAAAACACAACATTTTGACAAAGATACTAAATACTTACCGTATATACAGTACTGCACATATTGGTTGTTGTTGTTGTTCCCCAAGCTGCCTGGCCGAACAGCCCCAAGGCCCCGAGTAAGGCCAAGGCCATAAACGAGCGCCCCCACAGAACCCTCCCTGCCGACCACAATAAAGCCTGGGTGACCGAAGCCACTCCATGGCGGGGAGCTGAGAGGGTGCGTAAACGCCCGGGAAACCAAAGCCCCACCCAGGGCCCTGTGCCCCTCAGCAATTATGAAGAGAAAGTTGAGGGGCAAAGGAATAATGTGACGCTTTAGCTTCCAATCTTGGTAGATTGGGAGGTCAATCCACGGAAGAGACGCCGTCACTTGAGATCTAGAAAATATATAAGTAAAAGGAACAGTCGGAGTAAGCTATGGGTATGGCAGAGATCGCTCAGTTCTCACTCTGATAGACCAGCCCATCGCTAACATATTGGTTATTGAATATAATCATGAACTCTCACAGTTTTTATGCAATCCCAACCATAGAGATATTTCACATATAGTCAATATCCATGAACTAGTCTAGCTGTGAAGATAACTAGGCATGGTGCACATGTTAGCAGAGGATCTGCTTATAATCCACAAAGATATCAGTAATTCGTTTGCTATGGCTTAGATAGTTGCATGCATGATAGACATGCATGTAAGTGTGAGCCTGGGTCACATAGAGGTGACACTCTTGGTAGTGGAATAAGAGAAAGGAATCCCTATCTGCTATACAACAGTTATGTTTTAGAGAACCTCCAGCTTCAGTACCACCTTAACACCTCTAGATAATATGGGACAGTGTGGAACAGTGGCTGTCTGCAGGGCCACTGTTTAGATAGTACCAGACTACTGCTATACAGTATATACGGTACTTGCACCTAATATGGGATCACCTAGAGATATCAAACAGTTTGTAGGTTAAACACTGATGGTTGTTTGTGCTTTTCACTTGTGCAGAGCTGTGCTGGATTACAGGGCAGCTCTGTATGGAAGTGGGTGGATGATCAGTGTCACCTACCTACCACACTTGGAAGACAAATGAGTGATTAAAAAGAAGGGGAATTTCATTAAAATAAGGCATTATGAGTAGAGACTGAAATCAGGACCTGTTTGGATGTATATATTATCCCCATAAGGCAGTTATTGAGGATTAGATCAAATTATAGTAGGAGAGACTATTTAGTGTGAGGTCTCACTAATGTTATTAACATACATAGGCTTCATACATAACATTTTAAGACCGAGTGTTCCACACATACATGCAGTTTCAATCTCTTGTCCTAATGGCGGCGTTCCAGGCAACCCTGTTAAGGGCTACTTCACTTGTCAAGTTCTTGGATTTGAGATCGGCACGAATAGTCCGATCCCAGGTCTTCCTCGGTCCACCCCTTGGTGCAGCTCCCTCCACAATCACAGACCTGCATTTTTTCACCCAATTTTGTTCATCCATTCTCTCCACATGTCCATACCATCCCAGTCTACTTGTACGCATCACCTCGCTAATACTCTGTATACCTAAACGTCTCCTCAGCTCAACATTTGTTATTCTATCCTGTAGCCTGGCCCCACACATCCATCTCACCATCCTCATCTCATTACGTTCCATTCTGCTGACATCCTCTACTTTAACGGCCCATGTTTCTGAGGCATACGTCATTGCACTTCTAACACATGAGGCATACACCTTTCCCTTCAGGGGGAGAGGCATTCTTTTCATGGTCAGGATTGGCAGCAGTTCTCTGAACTTCCCCCAGCCACATCTAATTCTAGCAACAGTGGCAGCCTCTGCCCCACCACCGGCAGAGATGGTATCTCCTAGGTAACAAAACTTGTTCACCAGCTCCAATGACTCATTTCCAAAATTCACAGCCACAGGATCATCACTTAACACAAGCTCTCCTTTGCACACTACGCACTCAAATGTCTCTATTTCTGACTTATCCTTCGGCAGGGGTCCCTTTATTCTACTACAGCGCTTACTCCCATGGTGTACCCAACATCTACAGATGCTACATTGAATTGAGTTAACACCCACACTCTTTCCACACACTGCACATGGGTATGCACCGCTCTTTTCCACATTGCCTCGTCTCAATCTACAATGCATAACCTTGGTTTTGTTAATATTGACTCTTAAACCCTTGCTCGCCATGCCCTCTCTCCATTCTCTGAATTTGGCCTCAGCATCTTGCATACTGTCAGCTATTAGGACTAAATCGTCTGCATAAAACAGTTCTAACGGGAGTCCGCCTCTAAAAACTCTAGACAGTGCCTCCAAGACCATAATAAAGAGGAGGGGGCTTAACACTGAACCCTGATGGACTCCAACACGGACTGCGAACTCATCACTCAGTATACCCTTCACCCTCACCGCACTTCGCGAATCCTCATACATCTTCATTATCACACGCACCAGCCACTCTTCCACACCAAGTTTCCTCATAGCCCACTGCACAACATCTCTAGGCACCCTATCAAAGGCCTTCTTCAGATCTACAAACACAAAGTAAAGATCCCTGCCTTTTAGTAAGTATCTTTCCTGTATCTGCCTGACTATGAAGATAGCATCGGTTGTACCCCGTCCTGGCATAAAACCAAACTGCATATCATCAATGGAGATGCTTTGCCAGATCAAACCCTCAAAGACTCTCTCACAGACCTTCATGATTTGGTCAAGCATTTTCAGGCCCCTACAATTTCCTCTATCTAGCGCATCCCCTTTTCCTTTATATATATTTACTATTACACTTTTGAGCCAATCCTCTGGGATTTTCTCGTCTTTAATAATGGTGTTCATCAACTCGGTGACTAAGTTGACACCAGTCTCCCCTGAGGCTTTTATCATCTCAGCGACAATGTCAAGAGCACCCTGGAGCTTTACCGTCCTTCATTTTATTGATTGCGTCGCTCACTACAGCTGGTGCTATCAAAGGAGGGGGTCCAGATATTGGTTTTTCGATACTAAGCTGTTCCTTATCCCATTCAAACTCTACATTTAGCAATCGTTCATAGTGTGCCTTCCATGCTTCTCTGATTTCATGTTCTGCCTACACGATCGTCCCATTATCGTTTCTAACACACTGTTCACCTATAATATCCCTACTGTCATTTTTAACTTGCCTAGCTAGGTTGAAGATCCCATTGGGATTGTCAGTGTTACACACTTGTTCGAGGACCAGGTCCTTAATGCCTTTTTTCGCATTGTAAATAACTCTTTTGGCAGTTCGTTTAGCTGCCTGGTATTCCTCCTTGCTACCTCCCTTAGACTTCTATGCTTTGAAGCATCTCCTTTTCTCTTTCACAGCATGTTCTACCTCATCGTTGGCATCAGCCCCCCCCCCCCCCCCCCCCCAGAACAGGTGTTTGTTTGAAGTATCTGCGAAAGACTACGGAGATTTAATATGTTTTCATGGAACTAGAGAAACTCTTTGACAGAGTGCCTATAGAAATCATACAGTAGGTTAAATTAAACTTAAGGTGGCTATGAAGACTGGTGTACATCAATGTATATACTGTACTGTACTCTATTGTTTTTTTTTACTCTCATCCGGGCTCGACCCACTGACAGTCAGGACGAGTGTCCATGCTTTAATCAACTCTACCACGGTGTGATAAAGAGTACTTAACCTTTTCCTATTTATATTAAGGAAAAATTAAATCCTACTTGGAGAAAGTATTCCATTTCATACGCAAGTCGTTGGAGCCATATTCCAGGATACCATACACTCATACAGGGATTTTTATAAAATCTTCCTACGCAACTCAGGCTGACTTGATTTAATATAATTCTCACCCAACCAAGCACAAGAGTCATTAATATTAAGTATATCTCACAAATACACATGAGCTACTAAATATTTATTACTCTCAGCCGGGCTCGAACCACCAACATTCGGACAAGTGTCCATGCTTTAATCAACTCTTATAACGGCGTATGAGAATACTGAGAGAAGATAAATAGTTGATTTGTGTATTGTTGAAGAATAAGGGAAGAATTTATTTGTGGAGTTACGAGTTAGAGAAAATCATGATACAGTAATACAAAAATGTATCCATATTCAGGGAGACGGGAATTTTCAAACCTGCCGTACGTGGAAGGTTAAGGTGGCTGTCAATCTATCAAGGAGTGAGTTATTGCGAGAAAATAACGTGTCTTGTTTATTTGCTGTAATCTTCGTTCCGTGGAGAACCCAAGCTCTCGTTCCAAGCTGGTCTGTGGGCTCGTCAGTGGTGAGTGGAAGTGGAGGGTGTTTTGGCAGAAATATTGCCATCCCACTACCAGGCATTTTCACAATGTTTTGTGTTTTTTTCACTCATCATAACTCTGTGAAACAAAGTGGTTTCGACTGGTTCTGGACATGAGAGGCACTCAATTCCTGGCAGCAGCCTCCACGAACTAGGACCACCCACTAAACTACATGGCAACACACCCACAGACACCAAGAAATATCAAAACAACATCCAGCACACGGTATCACACACAATTACTGTCCTCTCTCCCTCCCTGCCCACCCTGAACCAACTTCCAGAAGCACATCCATACTCATATCTCTCACCGATCCATCCACTCACTCACAGACAACACGCAGCTGCAAGCACGACCTCCCGAAATCCATCCTTCCTCGCGAGGACAGAGTCCACCTGGCCAGGCTGAGATGCGGACACCATCCAGCTCTCGTGAGCTATCAGAAGAGACTGGATGACTCCATTGTCGACGCCGGCCCGGGATGTAACACAGCACCCCATACCATTAAACACATCATAGAAGACTGCATTTCACACAACCACTTACGCCAACAACACAATCTACACTCAATGAGAGCTCTGTGGGAAAGCCCGATCATGGCCATGGCCTTCCTCAGGGGCTCGGGGCTGTTCGGCCAGGCAGCTTAGGGAACAACAACAACAACAACAAAGTGGTTACGGGAAAACAAATATGGTGGTAATTTCGTCTTCTGGCCTGCATGTAGACACCACAATCGTCTTTATAGCTGTCCTGTAGCATTCACAATCACGCGAGGAAGTGGAAGTGTTTTGGAGTTCCTGAGTGAACAACGAATGATTGCACAAAAGCGTGCACTGGCATGCAATGCCCATACTGAGCTCTGAGCTGAGTCAGCTCTCTTCACCTTGTGCAGATAGGCAGCCTGGTGGCATCTGGTAACTAATCCTAATAGATTCTTAGTAGCACCGGGTGCATTTTTTAACCGCAAGAAATATAAAGAAATACATCCCCTCGTATGACGCGGCCTGCTGCGCACTACAGAGTTGCACAGGACGTCATATGAAGGGCACTGCCGTGTGGGTGTTAAATGGGTATAACAAATTTATTTGGGCGGGTAACCCCGAAAGGGGTTGAAATAGGGGAGCTATCCCCCCGCCAAAGGTGGCTTTCTAGGGCCTTTCCTAGCTGATGCTGAGAGGATTGGGTTCTAGTCATGTGGTGATGGGATGGTCTATCAGAGTGAGAACTAAGCGATCTCTGCTATACCCATAGCTTACTCTGACTGTTCCTTTTACTTATATATTTTCTAGATCTCAAGTGACGGCGTCTCTTCCGTGGATTGACCTCCCAATCTACCAAGATTGGAAGCCAAAGCATCACATTTTTCCTTTGCCCCTCAATTTTCTCTTCATAATTGCTGAGGGGCACAGGGCCCTGGGTGGGTCTTTGGTTTCCCGGGCGTTTCCGCACCCTCCTCCGCTCCCCGCCATTGAGTGGCTTCGGTTACCCAGGCTTTATTGTGGTCGGCAGGGAGGGTTCTGTGGGGGCGCTCGGTTATGGCCTTGGCCTTGCTTGGGGCCTTGGGGCTGTTCGGCCAGGCAGCTTGAGGAACAACAACAACAAATTTATAAGGATGTGTGAGGTAAAAGAGAGGCATTAGGCGATGTAGATATATCAACTGCTTTTCGTTATATGTGAAAGTCATAATACAAGATAAGGGTTTATTTGCGAGGTAGTTTTTACATCCTGAAAACACATATGCCATTATATACAGTATTGTACAGTACTGTACTGTGGTTTTTCTTACATTTTCATCCTAAAAATTAAAAGGTTAGAGGCTCTAAGTTACAGTACTTTGTTTGAGGGATGTACGGTAATCTGAAAACATGAGTTCAGACTGCATGGACTACTACTGGAAAATTACAGTTAAAATATATGTTTTAGTCCCATTTTGGATTTTAAGGGAGGAATATCTTTATTGTGAATATTATTATTAACATGATTAATATAAGAAACATAAAAATAATTGGACCCATATACTAATGCCACACCCGATCCACAGCATCTCCCTACCTCCGATCATAATGTGTGCCGGGCTCTCCACCATATTTGGCTCTGGACTCCTCTTCTTGTGTGGGGTGCTGTACGGTATGATGGCACTTGGACGCAAGTAAGCACAAACACCATGTTTTTTTATACACACTATATTTTCATCCTTGCCATTTTACTTTTCCTGTGTCTCAGTTTGCTCACCCCCTTTTTTAGTATATTTTGTAGCAGCCATTACTTATCAAATGTAATGTTTATTGTCTGTTAAGTCTCCCAAGCCCTCTTCTGGAAGAACTTAGGCCTACTGACTATTAGTGACAAAAAGTCTATCTATAGTTATGCACTAATCCATTGATAGGCACGTTATCAGATATCCAAGATGTACTGAGAAAAATAAAAGGGTAGAAATATAATCAAAAATTTTTAGTAGTCCGCCTGAATAAAGGACTGGTCGTCCAGCCTGCACCTACGGATACGTAGTTCCCCATGTGCATGTTAGAACCCAAGTGTCTGTCTTCAGTCACTGGTTGTCCGTTGCCGGCATCACGTCTCTCTGTCGGCCTCCACTTGGATTGATCCCCATACGCCTTTTATTGCTTGACCAGTTATTAATTAGTCATTACTTTTATTTGATATGCTATTAGCAATTTTAGGGATGTTTTGAGTGTGAGTTAACCCATTTTACGAGTCCCTTCTTGGCGTATTTTTTTCATTTTATTATCTATGTGTATGAAGGAGACTAAAGACAGATTGCCTGTAACGAGTGTCTCCCCCAAAGCCAAAAGAGTGACGGGGACAAATTCAAAAGACGTTGGTTTCAAAATGCCTGGACACACAAAGTTTAAAGCAGTTTAACCCTTCCTGCCCGGTTGTCATTTTAAAATGACACCGCGGCAGATGGGCAGGAGCCCGGGTGTCATTTTAAAATCCGTAAGCTTGAAAGCCTATTAACCCTTCCTGCCTGGTTGTCATTTTAAAATGACACCGCGGCAGATGGGCAGGGGCCTGGGTGTCATTTTAAAATCTGTAAGCTTGAAAGCCTATTAAGTGTGTTTTGAAAGCCGTGCGTCCGACGCATGTACACAAAGCCTGTATTTGCGACACCGCACCTCCGAAATCAAAGAGACGTCGGATCAATGTTGTTGTATGGTATGACGAAATTAGTGTCTGCAAAGGTCCGATATTGCCAACATTGCATCGAATCTCTCTCCACGGAAATCGTCATCACAACTGAACCAGTTGACCTAGAGAGCTCTACTCAACGCCAGTTTACAGCACTACGTTTAGAGATGCGTGGGAATTCTCTAGCAGTTAAAATAACAAAGATACGGGTAGCCTATTAACCCTTCCGACCCAGACTACCTTCCAAATGACGGAGCTCATATCCGGGCGATCTGGCTGAAAATTAACAAAAGTAAACTAAGGCTAATCTCGCTTAATATATTATCTACATTAATGAAAGAGATATCAAAATGTGCGTCTTACCTTGCCGCATAGAATGGCATTGAGTAGAGCTCTCTAACTCAACGGGTTCCGGAGTTATGGTGATGGAAGTGGAGGTAACTTTTGCCGCGTATTTACCTCGGCGCGTCCAAACACTCAACCGCGGCCCCGGCTACGACGCCCTGTTGGACTCGTCGCTCCACCCGCAATTATGCCGGGAAGCGATTTGATAGTGTTTTATTGTTTATTATGCAATTTATTATAGTTATTATGTTATTTTCACTCAATAAAGTTATTTTCATGAAGTTATTTATGTCTCTGTCACTTATTACTTAGTTTTATTATTATTATGATTATAGTGTCACTTTCACTGGACTTTGATAGTTGATGGTGTCATTTTCACTTTTATGTATTGTTAGGTAAGCTAATAATATATATAGTGTCACTTTCACTTGTTCATATTGTTATGAAGGCACTTCTTATGACATGTGTATCTCTTTCACTTATACTTAGTTTATTATTATTATACACTGTAGTGTCACTTTCACTGGACTATGATAATTGATTGTGTCATTTTCACTTTTACGTATTGTAAGGTAAGCTAATAATATATATAGTGTCACTTTCACTTGTTCATATTGTTATGAGGGCAGCACTTATTATTAGTTATTTGTGTCTCTTTCACTTTTATTTATAATTTTATATTATTCTTAGCCTACATTTTAGAGTGTCACTTTCACTGTTATTGTCACGGGCACTTCAAAATTTTTGGAGAGTGTGAAAGTCATTGAAGCACCGTCCAGCACACAGTGCCACTTCACACTCGAGGCATTCCCATGTGTTTTGTTTTACTTTGTGGGGTCTGCGAGTTGTGTGGCTGCAGACATGGCACCTCTTCTGGCTTCTAACCCGACTACCGGGTGCATTGAAAGGAAGGGGGTTGAGCTGGTGCCTCCTGAAGAAGTCGGCACACCCCGTTCTGTCCAGCTGGCCTGGTCCTTGTAGTGGTCTCCCAGGTTCCGCATGCTTAGCCAGGAGCTCAAGTATCACCTGCTTGTGGAACTTCCGCAGGGACTTGTATTTCGGGGCTCTTGGATTCCTCAGACGGTAGATGTTGTAGGCATTGAGGACCGACATATCTACCGTATGCAGGATAAATTTCTTGTACCACCTGCAAGATGTTCGCAGGCAGTCGATGAAGCCCATCTGCATGTCGGACTTGTCGACGAGGCGCATATTTAGGTTGTAATCCAGGACAGCAGCTGGTTTCTGGGTGGGGTTCTTGGTTCTTCGGTCCACCTTCCCTGTGGCGACCATCTCGGACTTGTGGCATGTGGTAAGGAGGTTGACCTTCCGCTGGTCATGCCAGTGGATGGAGAGGATGGGGCCACTCTTCTTGTGGAAGATGTCCGTCTTCTTCGTCTTGGTTGGGTAGCCTGGCATGCCCTTCCTCTTGGCCTTGACTGTGCCGACAGTTCCGGTCTTGCGGTCATGGAGGTACAGTACTTGGTCAGGATAGGCGACGTGTAGTAGTTATCTGTGTAGAGGATGTGGTTGTTATGGAAGTGCCTCTCCATCATCTTTACTACAGCGCCGCCAAAACCAATGAGGGGGTCAGTCTAAATTTCTCCATCCCTGCCACTGTAGACCACAAAATCCAGCACATACCCCATCTTGCAGTCGCAGAGGACGAAGAGCTTGATGCTGAAGCGGTGTCTCTTGGACGGGATATACTGTCGGAAGTGCAGCCTACCACGGAACAGGACCAGAGACTCGTCGAGGCACATCTTCTGGAAAGGAATCAGGTAGGTGGTGAACCGATGACGTATCATGTCATACAGCTTCCTGATCTTCCATAGTGTGTCGGTAAGGTGGACATGCATGTTGTTAGTCAGGTGGAGATAGGAGAGGATGTCAAAGTACCTGTCCCTGGACATGTACTTGCCAAATACTGGAGTCGTTATGAGGTCGCCAGTGATCCAGTAGTTGGCCAGAACGTGCTTCCTTATATGTGTCATCAGCATTGTGAGTGCCAAGAACACATATAGTTCTGCCACAGTGACAGCTCTCCATGCCACCATCTTGGCACTGGTCTTCCTGCCAAGAAAGTTGGCACAGATGTCATGATGGTTGTTGGTCTCCTCAACGAGGTATTCCATGACTTCATTGTCATAGAAGCCACAGAAAAGTTCACTGGGGGTAGCATTTGGGCCACAGGGATATGCTAGTGACACCCCGGAACCCATCTGTACCTCATCAAAGGCAGGACAATCTGGCTCAAAATCAGCCCCATCTGTCCACACAAACAGGTCGGATGCTCGAGAACGTGCACACATCTTCCACATCCTCTTCGTCGTCCTCCTCCTCCTCAGGCGACGTCAGGTCATCTGGGGCAATGTCAGCATCCTCTTCAGGAGACAATTCGGGTGAAGAAGTGACCGGGCGTGGGGCGCGGGAGGCTACGGGAGGTTCAACAATGGGAGCCTCAGCCTCGGGAGTTGGGCTCCTTTTGCGGCGAGCCGAGGGCTTCTCCGCAGAAAATAATGCTCTATGATGCAGGGCCCGTGGTGGCACACTGTGGGAGGACAATGCCGCCCCACTCGTACCACTTGTAGAGGCCCTTTGCACATCCTGAGGGCGAGATGAAGCTGAGGGCTGTGGGTGATCCGTGCGGCGTCCAGGGTCAAGGCGTCAGGACAAAGGAATGCGGGTGGTTGCTAGCCCAGGGTCGGCGTCACTATCACTATCTTCGCCTTCCCTAGCTTTTTCTGCTGCCCTGCGTGCTTTCTTGGCTGCACTTTTCACTAAAGATTGTTTGTAAAAGTATTTGCCCACTTTCAAGGGCGTACGGGCAGGCAAAGGGGAAGGTCCTGGGCTCGGGCTAGGGCTAGGCTTAGGCGAGGGGGTTAGGCCTAGGTTCTAGCACACTTGGAAGTTCAATAGCACCTTCCTGAAACACTTCCACATCAGGATCATCACTACTGTCTCCCCCCTCAAATAAATCCACATTGTCGTCGTCTCCAAAACCAACGAAATCGTCATCTTCGCTTGCACTTATAAATTGTTCTTTGTCCACCAAGCTTTCGCCACTGCTCAATTCAAGGTCAAAAAGTTCTCGCTGTATAGCACTATCACTCAACAAACGTTCACTTTCTTTCGTTGAGCTTTCTTCTTGGTTGCAACAGGCATCGAAGTTGCGAGCGGGGTAGCAGTGGGGCGTGCGGGAGGTTGCACCGAATCGGACGCGTCGGAATTCATGATTTCACTATAACTCGCTATGGCGGCCACGTTGGTATTGATGACGGTAGTAGTTGAGGCTTGGTGGCGCTGCGATCGCCCCTACAAAGTAATTTTGGCCGCGCTCTTTTCAAAGCACGCTTTCAAGCACAGGGATTTTAAAAGGACACCCGGGCTGGAAGGGTTAAAGACGTTTTTCGGCCAGATCGCCCGGATCTCAATAATGTCCTTAGGATAGCGAGCCCGGGCAAGAAGGGTTAAGCGTGGTTTGAAAGCCGTGCGTCGAACCGTATGTAAACTTAGCCGGTCGGATCGATGAGCACCTTCGAAAACAAGAAGGAGAAGTCGGACTGTTGTTATTGTTTAGTAGAACGAGAATTAGTGTTTGTTATTGTCCGATATTGCTAACATCATGTCAAAACTCTCTCCACGGAAATCGTCATCACAACTGAACCAGTTGACCTATAGAGCTCTTCTCAACGCCAGTCTACAGATACAAAACAGGGCTACATTTCGAGATGTGTGTGAATTCTCTAGCAGTTAAAATAACAAAGCTAGGCCTAAGCCTATTACCACGTTTTTTGGCCAGATCGCCCTGATCCTAGTGCTGTCATTTAGAAGGCGGGCCCGGGGGGGGAGGGGTTAAGTCATACATACATACATAACATTTTAAGACCAAGTGCTCCACACATACGTGCAGTTTCAGTCTCTTTTCCTAATTACGGCGTTCCAGGCAACCCTGTTAAGGGCTGCTTCACTTGTCAAGTTTTTGGATTTGAGATCGACACGTATAGTCCGATCCCAGGTCTTCCTCGGTCAACTCCTTGATACAGCCCCCTCCACAATCACAGACCTGCATTTTTTCACCCAATTTTGTTCATCCATTCTCTCCACATGTCCATATCATAGGATGAAGGAAAGATTGTTGGAGGGAGAGAGTTCCAGAGTTCACTTGTTGCCTGACAAACCAGTACAGTAGAACCCCACCTATCCGGTGCTGTCTTATCCGGAAACCCAAGAGAATCGGACAGGCATTTCGATCCAGACTCATGTTTCAGCCAACCAAACTTGTTTGGATGGCTTGGGAAAATTAAAGTCAATCTGGAAACAAAAGAGACGAATACAAGTCACCGCGGGTTATGTTTACATCCAGCGTTCGGTGTGATGTTACTTAAACTTTATTATTTTGTATGATTACAGTACTGTGCATTGTAATTTTTAGAGTGTTTAACCCTTGTCTATCGGGGCCCGACTTAAGTCTGTATCGAAAAATTTGGACTATGTGGCGGGGCCTGACTTAAGTCTGTGTGCAATTTTGGCGCAATATTGGCTCTGAGAGAGAGACGAGCGACGGGAGGAGCCTGGGTTACCTCATGACCGCTCGCCACGGCCGCCGTGGACCGACTGAGATGTACTGTACTCCACTTACATCCACCCTCACTCCCTCGCTACATACGTAATTATATAAAGAAATTACCGTATTTTAGCGATTTTGCCCTTCGGTTGCACGATCGTTGCAAGACAACCAGTGATCGTAGAAGGATGGTTCGGGTGTCATTGGAAAGCTCAATTTACGCCCTTTCAGGGATACATACAGTACTTATATTACGCTCTGGGTCTTGTTTATGCATGAAAAATAGCACGGAAACAACCCCATTTATGGTAAAAAAAAAACCCCGCTGGGCGGCACAGTGAAATATACTCCACCACCCGCTCTTAAGGTGTTAAAGTCTATGTGTGATAACCTAGGTTCGAATCCTGGTGGATCACATGTTTTTATTAATTTTGTTAGGAGATGTTTGGTGTTGGAGTGAAATTAATATAATATATTATCCATCATATAGGGCCAAAGCCGTGGCGGTTAAAGCAAAAAGACGGATATGGTGACGGTACCACATTATTGGTTCCAAATTCGTTCAGTCACCCCTAAAGTGCTCATTTAACCCCAAAGACATCCAATAAATACATATTATGAGGCGGTAATGGTACTTACTACACAGACTGTATTTGAAATAATTGTCATATATCCTAGCCTAATTCATCGTCTTATTTCCGCGGATTTCGTCCGACACTGTAGGCACGCTTGAATGGCCTTTGCTCTCTATTTTGATATGGTCCCGGGCATTCAATTCCTTCATCATTACCAGTCCACAAGGCCACAGAATGCACTAAAGGCCCTAATAAATGGGAGAGATACGAGGTTCGGACACAAAAAAGCGTGTAAACAGGTTGTTTTCCTACACATTGGCAGTTGGACTTTGAGCAGCTGGCAAGTGTTGATGTCATGAATGATGGTGTCAGAAACTTGCGCAAATGACGATCGGATATCGTATAAACTTGGATTTCATCTCCAAGCAGCAAACATCTTGACAATGGCATATTCTTGGAGTAGGCCTAACTAATTTCCACCCCCTCTCACTCTTGGTTTGTGTCTCTCCAACAACGTCTATGCTTCACTCCCGTATGTCAATGTCGGGATTACCACACTATTATGCAAGGACTTCTTTACTTCCTTGCTGACCACCCTATTTCTTGTTACTGCTTTCAGCATTACTACAACCCTCTCCCGCACTTCTTCATCCATACTCCCATCTTTACTCAACCCACTGCCCAAGTACTTAAATGAGCTGACATTCTCCATAGCCTGACCGTTCAACCTATATTCCAGACCTGCACTCTTGATAATGTGAGGGCTGGTGCTTGGGTTCAGACATGCACCTGGGGAACTACGCATCAGTAGGTGTAGGCCTGTGATTGGCTGGCCGAGTAGCCCTCCATCCAGGCGTGCTATTAATTTTGTTTAATTTCCTTTATCTCTTCATTTTTCTTAGTAGACCATAGATATCTGATAATGTGCCTATCCATTGATTAGTGCATAGCTATAGATAAACTTTTTGTCACACTTTTTTCACATTGTTTGAGTCACTAAGTATCTTCCAGAAGGAGATAGAAGACTTAATACACAATAAGCATTACGTTTGATACTCTACGGCTGCTACCAAATAAGAGGTTTCCCTTGTTTTGTATATGGAAGGTTGTTAATCCTGTACTCTATTAGTCTATCAATTTACCCATCCTTTTAAAAACTATTTAGTGTCATCGCTTCCTTGTGTTTTTCCTCCTATAGGCTAATGATTTGTCTTATGTCTTTATTCAAAAATATGATTATTATAAATTGAATTTTTCCCCTTATCAAGATACTAGTTAATTCTAATTTATTTTCTATAGTTGATACAACAGCATTGTAGATAATGTAATAAATATAATACAGGAGAATGGAAAGAAAGGAGGTACTGTACTGGAGAAATTTCCTTTACATATAAGATAGTTTTGTCAAGCTGAAAGACCCATGAAGGCAGCAAAAAAGAATTACCGCACTAACCCGATAAGGACAGTCACAGCCCAGGCCAGCTGTAGTAAAGAAGTTAAAAGAACCCACATTCTAGGGAAGGTTGAACGCACCCTAGTTGGTAAACAACTAGCTGGTAAACAAAGGCTAAATACGCTGGAGAGGGCACCTATGCCAGTAGACACCACACAACCAGTGCAGATTGAGATAAGATAAAAAAACGTTCTTACATTCTTATACAAATATCTCAACCCAAGATAAAAAAACGTTCTTACCTTCTTATACAAATATCTCGACCCAAGACCAGCATTCTAGCAATGTTCAGAAGACGGCTGCTACTAGGGTAGAAAATAATTTTGCTAATTAGTGGCCAGTACTGCTAGCTGCTCTACAATTTTGTTTATACTACAGTATTTATTGGTGGCTCCTTACGTCAATGACGTAAGTGCCTATGTTAATATGGCCTCGTTCCGGGCTCCTCTGAGCCCGGGTTAACCTGGATCACGGTGGTCGAGAACCAAGATCATCATAGGGGGTACCCCTTAATCATTCCTACGGTACGTCATTGGGTTGGAGCCACTGAAAAGTAGGAAATAAAAAGAAAAGAATTAGCACAGTTTGAACACCGCGCCTACGCGCGCTCACGGTCTACCTCTGTTTCCCATACACCTGCTAGTTGGCTGTTCCTCCCAGGAACCTTCTCTCTCGCCCACCGAGCCAGCCAAGGTAGACGTGCGAGTCCTTACCTCATGCTCAGGGTTACATAGCCCCTCTTGAGCGCGTCATTTTTGGTCCATAGTGAATATATTAGTGCAGTTGAAATCATATACGCGTTTAGGAATGTGTTTGTTTGGACCAATTTCACTTGTAATCCTGTAAGTAAGGACTTCGTAGTCTGGGCTGGTCGGCGGGCGTGTCATCAGAGCCACTTTCACTTTCTAAAGCCTCAATTTATTGTGTTTATTTCTGTATGTCGTATCATGCGAACCTCGGCTCCTTAGCGGCATTGTCTTTTGTTCTGTGATAGTGTGTTTTAACATTGTAGCTCGATAGATACTGACTTAAGTGTTGAATTATATGTGAGTGTCATCAGCTTATATCTGTGAGTCCTGACAGACAAACCTCTGTTGTGCCTAAACCAGAGGTTGTTTTTCAAGCCACCGTAAGATTTGTACTTAGGTACAAATTTCCTAAGCCTAATTTGTTCTGTGCTGGTTGTGTTTTAACATGATACCATGGCAGATATTCCCTTAAGAGTGGAATTATAGGTAAGTATACGATTCATATATCTATAATTCCTGACAGGTTGCCCCTGGTCGTGCCCTAGCCAGAGGTTATTTTCAGGCCACCGTAATATTTTTACTTAGGATCAAAATTTCCTAAGCCTAATTTCCAGAAAATTTTAACCTATTTCCATTCAATGCTTCACTCCACAATTCACTACGATACTTTCAGTATTTACTTCCAAGTTTTCCTTTAACCCTCCAGCCCCAGGGGCTATAGCTTGCGACTGTGCTGCGGTACCGGGTGTTTTGACGATCTTTGGCCTATGTTAACTACTCTGTAAGTCAATGAATATGGCATGTAATGTTGTGAATAAAAAAGAATAATGTTCCACAAACCTTCCTCTGTCGAATGGCGTTGAGTAGAGGTCTCTAGCCCCTCTGGTTGCATAATGGTGAGCGCGGGAAGACGAGTGCTTTTCGGCGGCAAATTCTTCCCGCGTTCGGACGCGTCGCCCCGGCCATGGCTACGACGCACCTAGCCGCTCGTCGCGCCAAAGTATTTATCTCCCTTAGATGATTTTAGTGTTTGATATTGAGAATGTGATGTTTATTTGATATTTTCTAGTTATTTTGAGGCCAATTATATAAAATATGTTTATTAGGGTATCACTGTCACTGATATTGCTAATTTTCACTCGATACCGTACATTTTATTAGTAATTGAGGTAGGTTATTGTTGTATTAGGCACTGATTATTCGTTATCACAGGTGTTTATTATACTTTGGCCATCAAATATTAGGTCTTGTGTCACTTTCACTTTGACAAATATGCTTTAGAGAGTGTCACTGTCACTGATAATGCTCATTTTCACTCGATACCGTACATTTTATTAGTAATTGAGGTAGGTTATTGTTGTATTAGGCACTGATTATTCGTTATCACAGGTGTTTATTATACTTTGGCCATCAAATATTAGGTCTTGTGTCACTTTCACTTAGTTATATGATTTGTAAACGTTTTATATACAATTTATTGTCTTTTTTCACTGATTTATATATTTCTATAGGTTCTAATCATATGAATGTCACTTGGTATATACATATGTGTCACTTTCACATATTATTATGGTGTAATTGTATTTGTATAAATGTTTTCATAATTCATGACTTTTGTATAACAATAAATTGGTTTACTTCCACTTTTTGCCTATATATATACTGTACATATTGTCATTATCTTTGGCACTTTCACTATGATTATTAGAACTCCAGCTTGGAGTGGTAATCAAAGAAGCACTCTAAAGCACAGAGTGCCACCTTGCACTCCACACACTCCATGGTTGACTTTTTACCTGGCCTCGGCCTCACCCTGCTGTTGTAGCAGACATGGCACCGCTTCTGCTGTGTTCTTCCTGATTCATTCTGAGGCAGGGAACCAAGCCTGTGCCTAATCAAGTATTGAGCACACTGCAAGCGGTCAATAACGGCGGGCCCAGGATGTGCCACTGCCCTCTGTGGCGTAGCATACTTCTCCAGGAGCTCCGTCAACACCTGCTTTTGGAACCTCCGCAGGCTATTGAACTTCATGGGTGTGTTCACATTCCGAAGCTTGTATATATTGTAGGCATTCAGAACTGACATGTCCACCATATGCAGAAAGAACTTTTTGTACCATCTGCACGAGGTACGCAGGCAGTCAATGAAGCCTATGTGCATGTCGGACTTGTCCACCAGCCTCATGTTGATGTTGTAGTCCAGGACAGCATCGGGCTTGGTCACCCTGGCCTGGGTGCGGCGATCCACCTTGCCAGTCTCCACCATTTCCCCTTGTGGATGGTGGTCAGGAGGTTGACCTTCCGCTGGTCGTGCCAGTGGATAGCCAGAATGGGCCCCGACTTCTTCTTGAACACATCACCTTTTTTGGTCTTTGGAGGGAAAGGTGGCATGCCCTTCCTTTTCCCTTGTACTGTGCCTACAGTCCCCGTCTTGCGCTCATGCAGGTACTGTGAGAGAGTGGGGGACGTGTAATAATTGTCCGTGTAGAGGACGTGATTCTTGTGAAAGTAGCGGTCCATCATGGCTTGCACCACTGCTCCGCCAAAGCCAATGAGGGGGTCCACAAGCAAGTCCCCTTCCTTCCCGCTGTAGACCAGGAAGTCCAGGACATAGCCAGTTTGGCAGTCGCACAGCACAAAGAATTTTATGCCAAAGCGATGTCTTTTTGAGGGGATGTACTGCCGGAAGCTGAGTTTTCCCCGGAACAGCACAAGAGACTCGTCAATGACGACCTTGCGGAAGGGCTTGAAGTAGGAGGTGAAGCGTTCTCGCATCATCTCGTATAACATCCTAATCTTCCACAGCTTGTCACCGAGGTGGACGTCGGTGTTGGTGACAAGATGGAGCGCTGCGAGGATATCAAGGTACCGGTCGCGAGACATATATTTCCCGAAGGCAGGGGTGGATATCAGATCATTGGTGATCCAATAGTCAGGCAACCTATGCTTCTTGACATGAGGCATTAGCATGGTGAGTGCCAGGAACACCATGAACTCTTTATGAGTCACTGGGGTCCACTGCCTCATGTGGCCCTTGGTCGCCCAAAAAGTGGACCTGGAATTGGTGCTGCTTATTTGTCTCTTTGACAACATAGCCTACCACCTCCTCATCAAAGAAGGCCTCAAATAGTTCGTGTGGTGGAGCATTGGGGCCTGCAGGAAAATTGGGGGTAATGCCTGAACCCTCCAGTACCTCATCAAAAGCTGGCACATCAGGGTTGTATCCATCCCCATCAACTACGTCTTGCCACTGAAAAACGTAGAATGGGTCTTGTCTACGCTGACGAGGAGCTCCAGCTGGTGGCCCAGCACGCCCACGGCCAACTCGGGAGGCGCGCGCCCTAGGGCGGCGAGGGCGTCAGCCAGCACGACGGGCAGCACGACGCCGGGCCAAGCGGATGGGTCGAGGGTCGTCGATGTCCATATAGTCATCGTCAGAGTGGTCATCTTGCCCTGACGGTGGACCTATGTAATCATGGCCAGAGTCTTCAGAGAGGTGCCCTTCATCATCAGTGGCCCCCACATAATCTGGCGGGGAACCAGTGACGCGTGGGCGGCGTGCGGTTGGGCGAGGTGGGGAAGGAGTGGCAGGTGAGGCTGTGTCCCCCCAAGGTCCTGGGCTCCTTGGCCTGCGACGAGTGACAGAAAGCAATGTTTCACTGTCACTAGGCCCAGGTATTGGTGATGCGAGCTCAAAGACTTCTTCAGGAAGACATGTTGAAGGCGGGAGAGGTGGGGAGGACTGTGGGGAAAGTTGCGGGGAAGTATGGCTGGGGCCGGAAGGGGTGGACGCCGCGGGAGCCTCGAACAAAACTCTCTTACTTTTCTTAATTTTTTTGGTATATTTCCTACCTTTCCCCTTTTCGGCAGCAGTATGTCTCCTGTCGGGGGACCTAGGAGGCAAATAGACCGAAAGTGGGGGGTCCTCAACCCTTGGCAATGGTGGGGGTGGTGGGGAAGAATGCGGGGCATCCGGGTCATCTTGGGTGGCGTGGGTAGATAAGTGAGACAATGGCGGACGAGAAGGGTCACCACGCTGACCCTCACTCACAGCCTCATCCTCACCAAGTATTTTTGCTTGTTCCCTAGCTGCCGCGGCCGCCTTCTCAAGTATTTTCTGCTTATACAAGTGTAGCTTGAAAGGCGATTTACCTGGGGAAGGGCTTGGAGTCGTGTCACTTATGCGAATTTTGGTGAGTGACCTTGAACTCTCCCACTCACTCAAGTTCACTGTCTTTAGGTAAACCAGCTTCCTCAACAACTGGTACATCACCTTCATCACTCTCATCACGGTCATGTTCTCTCGCAAATCCCAGGAATTGCTCTTCTTTCTCACTCTCATGGCCATAATCACTCGACTTATAGTTACTGGAGTCGTCACTGACTATATCATCAACACTATACTTGGCATCAGCACGCTCATATAGTCTCAATGTCGTCTCAATACCTCCGGGAGATAACACATTTAGGCGATGGCGTCGGGGTAAGGCGCGACAAACTAGCAAGGGCGTCGTAGGAAGCACGGTATCGGACACAGCGGAATCACTATTTGGCGTACTATCTATGATGGCGTCGGGGTAGATACTGTTGTTGTGGCGTCGTTTACGCTGGGTGGCGCCACCTACCGTCCCATGATACCAAAAATGTACGCGCGGCATTCGAAAGCACGCACGCAAGCAATGGGCGTTCAAGAGCCCTTCCGGGTTGCGCGGGCCGAGGTTGTTATGGGCGTTCAAGAGCCCATCCGGGTTGGAGGGGTTAAAAGTGAATATTAACTTTAACTTTATTTATTTGCTTTATTTACACTTTAACATTATTCAAGCACTCATAATTATATCCTTTTTGTTTTCCAAGGGTATCAAGAGTACCCATAATAATATCATATTTGAAAATACTGTATCCCACTATGATGTAAGAATCAAATACGACATGCTGTTAATTTTCCAAATACCCAGGTACCCTAGGCCCTGTCTCAAAAGGTCCGGTTCCAAGGCCCGGACACCGGGACTGCCAGATATGGTGACAGTCCCGAGTGCGAGACCGCCAGTCTGCCACATATGGTGACAGTCCCGAGTGCCCAGCGGGCGAGCCGCGATACTGGAATACCATACAACCTCAAGTTCCCGTAGTTCCCGAGTCCTTATCTCAATAAGGCCCGGTTACCAGGACTGCCGAGTATGGCGAAAAGTCCCGGGTACCCAGATGGGCCGGAAATACAATAATAACATACCACCATACAACCTCAAGTTCCCGAGTTCCCGAGTACTGTACTTATCTCAATAAGGCCCGGTTACCAAGGCCCGGTTACCAGGACTGCCGAGTATGGCAAAAAGTCCCGGGTGCCCAGATGGGCCGGAAATACAATAATAACATACCACCATACAACCTCAAGTTTCCGAGTTCCCGAGGCCTTATCTCAATAAGGCCCGGTTACCAGGAGTACCGAGTATGGCGAAAGTCCCGAGTACGCAGATGGGCCGGAAATACAATAATAACATAGACCTACCACCATACAACCTCAAGTATTAAGGTCATGTGATAATCGTTCCCTAGACTAAAGTAAGCCTACCCAGGAACATTAATTAATTTTTAAGAGGAAAACACTATGAATGCAATAAGGTTTCCAATATACTCCATAATCTCAGGGATTAGATCTAGAGTATAAATATTTGTTGGTAACATTACCTAAGGCCATGAATATGTAGGCCTACATATTAATAAATTGGGGTGATAATGAATGTTTCATTTCCCCTGGAATATATGAACTGAATGGATAGTTTATTCCTGTGTTACACCAACTGTTCTATGAAACTTAAAGGCGTTAACACCACAGGCTTCCTTTAGGAAACGCCACCTGTAAGTTGGCTGTAACCTTCTTTTATGTTTTATTTGATATTAAACTGACCTGATTAGTACATGTTCATTGGATACAATAATACCATACAAACATAAAGTCACACCCGAATACATACAGACTACGGCCATCTACCCAAGCATTATAATACCGAGTGGTATTATAACAATGCAACCGGGTCGTAACATAATACCATAAAATCGGCCAGGCTCCAGTAAGCCAGTTTACCAAGTACTCCAACGACTGTCAAGACGACAGCATATATCACAACAAAATTCTTTTGAAAGTCTCGGTTACCCTAGGCCTAGCCTAAACAACATTTTTCCACCGGGTACCCTAAGGGGACCCAAACTTTAATTTTGAAAAACAAACCAAATCCCAATATAAAAATTTAACTAGAAATTATTACCGGGTACTCTATGTTAGGTCAGATTTTAATAAAGAAGTCAGACCCCGTTAACTAACCTAACAGAATTAAGATAAGTGCGAGAGCTTAAACAAGTAAGTTTTTCTAATCAGTTGGAAAAAAAACAAAAAAAAATGTGGGGGTCAATCCAGAATACCAATATTCCCGGGTAACACCATACCGCCGCCACCATAAGGGTGCCAGATGATTCAAGGCTGTGCCATACTGGGACAAGGACAATGCCAGGTCCCAGTAAGAGAAACAAATATTATTTTACCTAGTACCCTAAACTTTGTCATACTCTTAAGAAAAACAAACCAGGGTTCCAAGAAAGGAATCAAATAGACATTCTGGCCGGTTATTCTAGGCTGGGTCATACTTACTACCATTTTAATTAAAATAAACAATACAAGGCTAGCCTAGTGCCCACCTTTCGCCCCCATGGTAGACATGACCAGGTCACCTGTTGCTCCCTTCATTCGGCTAAATAACCCATATCTCTAAAGTGAGTTCACTGGGCAAAACTCTAGACATTTCCAAGTCACCTACAAAGTGTATTCTCACAATTTACATATTTTATCTAATTTCCAGGAAACTAGTAAAAGTTTCCGTCCCATTCCTAAAAAGGCTATACTTGCCTAACAAATTCCGGGTAATTATATCCAATTTTACCGAATATAAATTCACTAGGCTACTTCTTACATAAAAGACAACGGGAGTCTGATTAAAATAAACGGGACATAACTAGACCCTACTTTACCAAAACCTAAGTACAGTAGACCTAATAATTCCGGTATTAATTCCACCATACAATTCTGGCCCCTTGTTATAATCTCCAGACTCAAGGAGCGACAACACTACCGGAGAAGAATGTTTTTCAACGAGTAAAACATCCCCTCCCCCTCCAAGTGACAACCACTGGAGTATCCTAACACCTTATATGTTAAGGTGAGTTCATTTGACAAATTACTAGACGTTTCTGGTTCACCGGCTAAGTGTACCGTCACTAGGCTATCCATATAAGCTTTCCTTATAACAATGAGCCAAAAAACATATATACCCTCGGGCATATTATCTATATGGAGTTCAGTAAAATCTAACAATTCAGGTACAGTACAGTACTGTACTTTAAAAAAAAAAAAAAAAAAAATCCAAGTACCAGCAATACTAAAATAGGTAAGCTTTTTAGAATTATCTCTTCTAGAACTCCTAGCTAGTCCCCATCTCCCGACAAGAAAATGTCCGGATCTAGCAAGAAAATTACATAGGTCGGTCGGCTCAGAGCCTTCCAGTAAAAAAACGGAATAATAATAATAATAATAATTTCAATAACATTTACTCAATTAGCTTTTACAGATTAGGTACCACATAATATATTACAAATGTGACGGGTACCAACTGGGCGTAATCCCAACGAAGGATAGTCCATTAACCCTCTGTTCCCGGAAGGGCTCTTGAACGCCCATAAAAAAGCATACACGAGCTGCCCGGAAGGGCTCTTAAAGGTGGGGGCTCATGGGTTGAGATAAACATGGAATGATAATCGGCAAGCTGTACATAATTATCTTGCAAAATGCAATGGCACTGAAATAATTATTAACAATGGTATAAAGGATTTTGTGGATCGTCTACACCGGACCTGTGACGTCACAAGAGTGTAAGTCCACCATCCAGTCTAGGCTAAGGATGCTGGTGTGACGTCACTATGACGTCACAGGCCCGGTATAGACGATCCGCAAAATCCTTTATACCATTGTTAATATTTATTTCAGTGACATTGCATTTTACAAGATAATTATATGCAGGTTGGCGATTATTTTTCCATATTTACCTCAACCCATGAGCCCCCACCTTTAAACGCCCATGAGGTCAAAGCCTGTGAGCTTCGTGTGCGAGGCGTCGGTCCGACGCATGTAAACAACAGCCGGCTGGACCGTCGCCCCGCATCTCCGGCCACAAGAAGGAGAGCGTCGCTTGTTCGTGTGTGCCTGTATGTTGTTGTTAAGTATCGAAAAGTAGTGTAAAGTGGCTGTTTTGGCCATAAAGTCATCTCCAATGAAATCATCATCACAGCTCAAGCAGTTGACTTAGAGAGCTCTACTTAATGCCATTCTACAGGTAAATAACACAGCTACGCTTGGTGATGCGCGGGAATGCGGGAAGCAGTCAGATTAACAAATATACGGTAGCCTAGCCTAGACGTTTTTCGGCCAAAACACCCGGGTTTCGGGGAATATATATATAATACATAGCCGGGGCTGGAGGGTTAAAGCCGTTAGACATATTCCCATTGGGTCCCTGGGAAATTAACAAACCACAGACATAAAAGCTACCCACCTTCGAAGTCCCAACTTCCCTGACTCGCAATCAGGATTTCAAATCCTGCACCCTACACACATATCCCCAGGCCGGGGACAATTATCTGACATGGCCGGTCACCCTGCTAATCCTGTTTTCTTCGAATAAACAAAGAATTACCTGCCTCCTCTACCGCCTTGGCTGAGCCAAGTGCTGAACATGTCATCCCCTCCCCCTCCTACCCTAGTATGGCTAGGTGATACTACTGTATTGAACAACAGGTTGATTCAACCCCGTTGTTTTCTCTCCACCCACATTGATTCTCCCTAAAAAAATGATTCAGATGAATTCTGAAGCTGAAATACATAAACCCAGGAGGCTAGTTGGGCTAATTTCAAGAAATTTATTAAACCCGTGTAGGAATGTGGCAAGCAAACCCAACGGAAATTTGTTACGCCTTTAGATAAGACTATCCGAGATCTCAAAGTAGTTCTCTTGCTCCTTCCAGATCACAACAGGACATACCAAACACAGTTCCACTGGCTCAGGTACCTGTCCATCCTAAACAACCTGCTCGTAAAATAACAGCTCCCGATACGGGAAACAACCACCAGAGTAACACCTACTAATGCTGACACAGGTCTTCCTAATTTGGTATCAATACCAAAGTAGTGGTTTATTAAAATGGACGAGCTGAAGAATATACGTGCAAAGAAGCACAAGGCCATTTGCCGGGCATATAAAAAAAAAAAAAAAAAAAAAAAAAATCCTATTTCGATTGGGTGCGAAGTACTTTTCTTACACACAGACACCCACGGTTCCTTCAGGAAACGCTGCAAGCCATAGTCTGGCGTGAATAAGACGGATGGACATACAGTATTACCATTAAATCTCTCTGATCTCTATAAACCCGTAGGTTGCTCCACAAAAAATGTCAAGGAACAAAAACCCTACGATGGGGGTATACTCTCTAAGAGATGACCCAGGGGCCAAGTGGTTGACGGTGTCAAAGGGATTTACCCTGTAGTGGGGGACGCCCCCCCCCCCCAAAAAAAAAAAACTCAAACTCCCATTGGAGGATCTCCAATTTACCACTAGGCATACATAAAAAACTCCCACTCTATTCCCCAGAAGTTCTGGAAATATCTCAGATCCCAATTAATAAGTTGTAACCGCATAATTGACTCCATGATAAATACACCTACCCTGCACGGATTGACAAAGACGTTAGACTGCGTCGAAGAACCCATGGTTACTGTCAAAAATTTATCACACAACAACACCCCGCACAGGCCATGAGGCAAGTAGCAGAGTCTACCCCTCAACAACACCCCAAGTCCGCACTTCATTTTTCAGAGGAGCTCCACGGGGTAATTCTCAGACGACCACCAGGAATGTCAAGATTGGCTCTTGTTTGCGCTTGTAGTGATGTAGGTGAAATCACCAAGGTCGATCTGGGGATCCACCGTTATTGCAAATTTTGAAGCAACTAGAACTAGACAGTTCCTACTCACCCAATGGTCCAAGAATACCCAAAAGATATGGCCACTCTAGCACTCTCTTCACCTAGATTCACATGTGGTTTGATTCCCCAAACAACCTGAACGAAGTTCAGGCTCGGGTACTAAGCCCTCAGATGAATAGGTTGGAGCAGTTTAATAAACAAACTGGCCCCTCCTCAGAGTTCGGGCCAACAATGGACAACTGCCTCTAGAATCAGAATATTAGTGATCCGAGTGTTGACAAGCAATGTTGTGTCTTGGGTGCCAGAGGGCATTCCAGCTTTCTATCACACATAGTTCTCTCCCCAAAAGAGACAGTCTACAACTAAAACTCTACGATGGACATGGCTACTCCTCAACAAATAATTCACAATAGAAAGTTCAGGATATTAACTAGTTACCAAGTAGAACTAATTCTACAGTCAAAGGTCTGGATAATTGCTCCAGATATAGAAGAGTCCTCTGGCACATCCCAATACAAGAAATACCAAAAAAGGTCCTAGCTATCCCATTCAGTATAAGAGCGAGATTGTTCACCAGAATTCCTTTCAGCGCGGACATAGCTCCCAGTTTTTCACCAAGGGAGTGAAACAAACTCTTCCCCCTCTACTCAAAAGTCAGCGTAAAAATACTGTTTAACCTTCAAGATTGTAGATTACTGTGGTCCTCTCCACTCCATAGCCAAAAAATCAAACCCTGATAGTCACATAACATGTGATAAAAGGAGGTTTCAGAATAAATTTAGAGAAATCAAAATTCTCACTCCTACACAATCAGCAGAATGAGTAGGAGGAGTTGTTGTTGTTCCCCAAGCTTCCTGGCCGAACAGCCCCAAGGCCCCGAGCAATTCCAAGGTCATAACCGAGTGCCCCCACAGAACCCTCCCCGCCGACCACAGACCAGGAGTAATCGGGGATACACAACTCCAGACTATAAAACAAAATCCATCCAATGCCAAAAGTCTTTAAATATAACCATTCACAGTACTGTACTGTACTGTATTACATACCAAGACTGTAAACAGGAACTGTGTTTTGAGTTCAAAATGATAAGGTTCCTAAACTTCCTCAGGTTAAAAGAACTAATCTGACCAGGCAACAAAACCATTCCACTAACACCTCCCAATTCCCTCCTATTCACCCCAAAGAGAATTCGACATCCCCTGGCGTTGCGGGGAAAATTCTCAAGTAAAGGTAATCAGTGACATATTGGCCAAATCCACCTCCCACTTTTGGGATTGGACACAGACGCTTCGAATCTGATAGGGGGGCACTATCAATCGTTCTGAAGTTCATCAGTCAAAGAAAATGGACAACCTTTAGTCAGAACTAACAGCTAGAACTAGAACTAGTTAGAACTAACAGCCCCGCATTTTTCCCAAACTTCATGCAATATCATTGACCTCCAGGTCAATGTCATACCAGATGGACACGATGACGACTGTAATTGGCTTGGAGGAACAGGTCCCTACCCGGACCAGTTCTCTCTAGAATTACTCGGGTAAAAGATATGCTTTCTAGCCCAAAACATTCCCCATTAATCCAGGCAACAACTCTACCAGGGTTCCCCAACCCGTAGACAGATATAACACTTGCGAGATGGACATCCTCTAAATGGCTACTATCCTGCGACAAGGACGTCACAGATACACTCACTAGCCAATACACAGCTTCAACTCTAAGACAGGATAGTTCACGCTTGATACAATTTACACCTTGGAGTGCAAGTTCAAAACCAGCAGTCTCCATCGGTTGCTGGTCGCTGAAGCACCTAAATTTATTAATTGACTTTAAAAAGAGCTAACAATTAACACACTTATAAACCACGTATCGTCATAAAGAAACCCTTCTTGACGCGTGCTAGTTTATCTCTGCCCCAGAAAGACCAGCGGGGTTTGTTAGGCAGGCTGGTGTTAAGCTCAGAGCCCCTAATCGCCATTCGCTTCTTCAATGGTCAATCTCGAAGGACCTATCTTTGTTACAGTCTAGGCCTTCTCCTGTGAGACCACAAATGACAAGAGACTTAGTGGGTGCGTATTGTCAAAGGACCCAGACCATTGGCAAAAGGGTCTCAGAACTGACATCCATGACAGGGTCTACCTAGTTTTGCTACTAAGGAGCACTCTATACATGTTGCTGCTACACCAGAGTGATCACAAAGAGGAACACCAGGAACATCTCCCCACACCTTTATCTATTCCTGCCTTGACAAGAGCAAAAATACTCCATGCTCGATTCCCTGTTAATGCACTATATACCTACTCTAAGTCTATTAGTCCTAGGAATATGACACAATTGTGCTTCCCCCGGGAGGGTCAAATAAGGTGGGGAAAGAAAGTGTTAGCATCCCTTTTGCAAAGATAATGAAGGAAGCTGAACCTCAGGTGATCGCAAAACCCCATGATAGGCACATATGGTCCGCTACCATTAGTTTTCCTAAATGGGTGTTTTCAGGGGAAGATATAACGCAGACGGGCCTGTTGGCCCTCTAGCAATGCGTCCCTAGCCATATATGTGTCGGTACTTCCGGAGAAGTCCCAAATTACCAAACATACTGTAGCTGTAGGGCAGGATCATGCCCCCCAAAGCCATTAAGTAGATGGTTATGTTTATTCAATGCCTTATTACCAGGGTGTAAGGTAATAGAAAGTGCGTCCTACCTGTCACCTTAAATGGAAAAAAAAGGGGGGGGGGCACATTAAGTCCAGGACAAGTTGGCAGGACACACAACCCGGAATAGATAACAAGAGTGCTATTACTGCACTAGATCTATTACATAACAATATCGATACGTTATTGCAACTATAAATGCATAGCTTTATTTTAATTTTAATTTTGTGATATACAATTATCAGTATTCACACCTCAGTAGTTCTGTCTTTCCGAGATAAGGCTTCTTTAATGGTACCCGCCTTATACATCTTTTTCTTACGACTATACAGTACTCTTCTATTTAGACACATGTCACAGTTTACATTTTGGTCTTCATAATAGTTTCTCGCGGTTTAGCGTGATGAGCTTATGTAGGTCCCTCCACCGGTCGTGATATTCTAGGCACTTACGTCATTGACGTAAGGAGCCACCAATAAATTACGGTTTTGACAACTCGTAAGGGAAGGAAGGAAAAACTACTATTTATTGGTGGCTCCTGGAGTCAATGATGAAGAGTGCCCTCCCACCATCCCCTTCCCATACACATGCTCAACTTGATATTACATTAGAGAAGGTTCCTGGGAGGAACAGCCAACTAGCAGGCGTATGGGAAACAGAGGTAGACCGTGAGCACACGTAGGCGCGGTGTTCAAACTGTGCTAATTCTTTTCTTTTTATTTCCTACTTTTCAGTGGCTCCAACCCAATGACGTACCGTAGGAATGATTAAGGGGTACCCCCTATGATGATCTTGGTTCTCGACCACCGTGATCCAGGTTAACCCGGGCTCAGAGGAGCCCGGAACGAGGCCATATTAACATAGGCACTTACGTCATTGACTCCAGGAGCCACCAATAAATAGTAGTTTTTCCTTCCTTCCCTTATGGGTTGTCAAACCCGTAATTTATTTATTTTTCTATCTCTTTATATTGGTAGCAAATTTGAAATATATTATGGTAAAGGATATTAAAATACTATAGTACCGTTATATAAAGTTTTATTAATTAATTTGTTGGTAACACTGTGTGCATAGTGGTATAGTGATGATAGTGAGATTGGTGTTCCAGCATAGGAGCTCTGTAGAACTCCTAAAACAACTAAGGCACTTGACACTGGTTTTGGTTTACATTCACTAGATATGTAGCCCACAAGTAGGGTTTCTCACTACACCTACGTCTATAGTACATTTAGTGAAGAAGGCTCTATACTGTACCAATATATGTAATTAATGTTAAATATTTAGTGATAGATTTCACTTTTGCATATGATATATTTAATTGGTGATGAATGGATAATTTGGAGGGAATGCTTTTTAAACAATTGTTGCTTGGTTTTGCTTAAGGTTAAACCCATCACAAATGTTGTCTTGTCATGTGTGTGGTATGTAATAGCCTATAACTTATTAGGTCTTGCGTTGATGTTGTTTGTGAGGAAGTGATTCCTAAGTGTTGCTTTCTAACCTAACTTCCAGCATCTGACTAATATATACGAGCATCTGTGTTGTTGTTGGTGTTGTGTGTGGACTGGTGTTGTACTAATGGTCTGTGTACTGGTGATGTACTAACAGTTTGTGTTTGTGTAACTTATGTGTTACTTTCTGATATAGGTAACATTAGGTACACTGCTGAGGAGGCCTGTCTGGGGATATCATACAAACTTTATTTTTTCTCACATATATGTTAATATTACATATTGTATTAGAATTTACGAATAAAATATTTGGTATTGGAGATGTTTGGTGTTGGAGTGAAATTAATAAAAATAGATTACTACCACGCACTATTGTCGATTGCTCGTATAATGTAATAATCTTATAAAGTCATTGATAATCATAAAGACAACCCCACTAGTTTGGAGGTACAGTATTACTGCCATGGCAATCTTTTTTCAAGAGGAAGCGATGGTGTTGGATTTTATGAAAGTGCTATTTCTGTTGTTGGACAATAGTTGCAGTGGTAACTTTTAGGCAGGTGTAAATAATAAGGTACCCAGTACAGTAGTGGATTTGTCAACCAGCCGGATATCGGATAAGTCGTATACGCTATTACACAAATAATTTGGCTATTAACAGATAATCAAAATTGTTTGTTTCCAGTCAACAACTACCCTCGAACCTCGATACAACGGACTTTATGGGACCGTTACTAGTCCGTTGCCTGGAAAAGTCCATTGCTGGATATAGTATTCATATAAGGGGGCCGGAAATCAATATTTTTCATATAGAGCACATAAAATACTCACAAAATCTCAACTGAGCTGCTTGGATAGCGAGAATATCCCAGGTATATTTAATAAACGTATATTAACCGAGTAATCTTGACCAAACCGATTCATATCTATTGTATATTTCTTTGTTTACTGGTCTGACGAACGATCCGCGTCACACGCACACACACAGTGACCACGGGTCCAAAACTACTTTTATTATTTTGCTCAATCGAAAAGCACTTGATATAGAAAATTCTAGTCTTTACCATTCACATGGTAAAAGTGATTTTTGCCTCCTGATATATATCTAAGCTAGGTTAGACCATTTCTTGGTCTGGCTAGCTAATAATATAAGTAGTTTTGGACCGGCAGTCACTGTGTGTGTGTGTGTGTGTGTCGCCGATCGCTCGTCAGACCAGTAAACGAAGCAATACACAAGAGATATGAATCGGTTTGTTCAAGATTACTCGGTTAATATACGTTTATTAAATATACCTGGGATATTCTCGCTATCCAAGCAGCTCAGTTGAGGTTTTGTGAGTATCTATAGCCAAGGCCAAAGAGTAATTCCCCTGCCACTTAGCGGACAAATCTATCAAGCACCGGACCTTTGGTCCGATCCGGATGGATTGTCCGCTTACTGACTGAGTCCGTTGAATGGAGGTCCGCAGAATCGAGGGTCGAGTGTACTGTGTATTTTACTTAATTAAGGTAGAATACTTTCATTCTATTGTAATATGAAAATGAAAAGCTCTTTCCACTATTTTTTACTGTTACAAAGGCTATTTTTTGGTATTTTTTATATAATAACGGTATTTAGCATTAGAAGAGATAAAGAACTTACAAATTTAAGACGACAAAATAGTGAATAATGACTATACGGCTATATCACTCATAGTGTATATTGGTTATAATTGAAATGCAACAGAATGGACAGTGATAGCACAGGGTATATGACAATTTTTTTAGATTACACTGTTTAACCCCTTATGGGAGGGTATAATTGCCCGAAATTACCTTAATTCCCTGCTCATTTGCAGGCATAAGCAAGAGCCAGAGCATATTATAAGTATATATCCGAGAAAGTACGATGATAGAGCTTTCCAATGACACCTGAATCAATTTTCTACGACATCTGGTTATCTTGCAATTATATTGCAAATGTATACCAAAATTGTGAAAATTGGAATTTTTTTGTTCCTGTTTTTGCCATGGGTAAAGCTCCAGTGAGACCAGACATGGCTTTGAGATGTGTCAGTATCTGCCCGACCATCAGGGGCTGCAGTTGGGGGCTGCCAGAACTGCCTACAACAGCTGGCATCACTCCCAGACCACATAATAGGCCCAAAATGGCGCCCGTCATATGACGGGCGCTGTACAGAAGGGGTTAATATCAAGTTCAGTAGGCATATTTTGCTTTTTCCCTGGACTTGCCACTCATACACCAACAGAATCATATATATATCTTTGGGACATGTCTCTGATGTCTTAGCAAAGTTCTGAATAGCGATAGTACATTTGGTAATCACTTTCACAACTTCATTAAAATAAATAGTGAATCCCTACCATTACATAGTTTAGGGAAGTTACTACAGATGATTGGGCCCCCTTTCTACTGTAGGCATGTTAGTTGTTTCCAGTTTTAGATAAGGTTGGGAGGGATTTTATCTGATGAATACCGGTATTGTGAAAAAGGTAGACGGACAAGATTTAAGTCTTTTAACATAAAATTCAGTGTCTTGTTGCATGTATTTGCAAAAAGGTGACTAGGTGGAACCTATTTATTTACCATATAAGATAGCCAAACCTAAGTTTTATTTGTTTATATAATATAGTATTATATTTGGTATTTGTTGAATATATTGTACAGCAGATTCTGCACCTTCATAACAATTGTTTGTAACACTATGACCTAGTGAAATCAAATAGGATAACTACCGTATATAATATACAGTAATTATTATTACGAGATACCTGTTAATGAGATAGCTTATGGGTTACTTACAGTGATATTGCGATAATGGGTTTGGGGCCGACCTCACCACCAGGACCTAAGGAAGTGACAGTGGTGGCTACTGAGGCTATATGAAGGTGCATTAGTACCACTCATCAGTATTTTGAGCTTACATATCCCAACTTGTGTGCTAGCTTTAGAATTGTCTACAGTAAAGTACATCTGTATTGTAAAAGGAAGCTTGTTGCAAGGAAATATAAAGTGGATGGCAAAAATTCTCATAATCCTATATGTTTAAGCTTTTGCAGGAATGCTATCTATCTCCTTTTATATAAAGTTGAATGCAGTAAAGGCTAATTATAGTACATGTGCTGCATAGGAACGCAAAGTATATTTAGCTCTTAGGCCCCAGGCGACGAAATCCTGCCGCCCACTGTCTCATCCGGGCGTGCAGTAAACCCTCGCTATCTCGGACTAATTGGGGGGAGACCCAGTCCGAGATGTCCGAAGTCCGACTTATGTCCGACTTAAGAGAGGAAAATGTCCGAATTGGAAGAGGGAGTCCGAGCCACCAGAGAAAACGGAGACTTCCCTATCACTAACAACGTTGATTCAAGATAAATTACAGTACCTGTACAGTATCCAGCAGACATATATTATAAATATCACTTTCCTTCTCCATTTCACTGTCTTTCTCCACCTCACTGTAGCCTTAGATCTCGGAATTTGCCCTTAGATCTCGGAATTTTCCGAGATATATGACACCTGTCCGACAGACCATGTGGGCCCTCGGAGTTTTCCCCTTACATCTCAGAATTTTCCGAGATATACGGCGAACTTTCCGAGAGGCCGATGCCAGTCCGAGTTGTCCGGGTTTCCGACTTCTAGAGGTCCGAGATAGCGAGGGTTTACTGTATTTGGATGAAAATACGCCTGTATGCTGCTGTATCTCTGGATGGAGGGAGTATAAGAAACTGTTCTGGAAAGAGGCCTAGAAAGTTAAGAGAGGGTAGTAAGGGTGTGAAAGATAGGAATGGGCGAGTGATAGCCGAGAAGCAAGAGAGAGTTGAAAGATGGAGGGAGTAATTCAACGAATTGCTAAATGTAAGGAATGAAGAGCCAGCAAACATAGTTGGATGGGGTATGGGAGGGAGAAGAAGAGAAGTAGTGGGGGTCAGAAATGTGTGAAGCCGTGAAAAGAGTGAAGATAGGGGAAGCATCAGGAATAGATGGAGTGTGTGGGGAAATGCTGAGGTATGGTGGTGAGATAGTGATCGAATGGGTATGGAAAATTTGTAAACTAGCATGGGAGAAGGGGAGTGCACCTGATGACTGGAAGACAGGCATAATAGTCCCCCTATATTAAGGTAAAGGGGAAAGAGGAGTGTGTGGTAACCATTGGGGAATATGTCTTCTAAGCGTAGTAGGGACGGTGTACAGTAGGGTACGGTAGTGATTGAGAGAGTCGGAGCAAGAACGGAGAAATGGATAGGTGACGAGCAGGGCGGGTTTAGGAAGAGAAGAGGATGCGTAGATCAGATTTTTGCCCTGAAATGTGTTGTGGAGAAATATCTGGAAAAGGGACATAAGTTGTATGCTGCCTTTATGGACTTGGAGAAGGCCTATGACAGTGGATAGAGAAGGTTTGTGGAAAGTACTGAGAATATACAGAGTAGATGGCAAGTTGCTGAAAGCAGTGAAGAGCATTTATGAGTCTGCAAAGGCGTCAGTACGTGTGGGGAATGAGCAGAGCGAGTTCTTTGATCTGAATGTTGGGTTAATGCAAGGGTGTGTGATGTCCCCATGGCTGTTCAATATGTATATGGATAGAGTCATGAAAGAAATACAAGGAAGAGCAGTGGATGTTGGTGTACCTCTGATAAGGGAAGGAAACGAGTGGAAGTTGCCTGTACTGCTGTTTGCTGATGATACAGTTTTGATGATCGATAGTGAATGGGAGTTGCAGGGGCTGGTAAGTATGTTTGGAACAGTGTGTGAAAAACTAAATCTGAAGGTAAATGCGGGGAAGAGCAAGGTTATGGTCTTTGAAAGGGGTGCAGCCACAGTGTGAGGTGAGGTTGAACGGTCAGGTATTGGAGAATGTCAGCTCATATAAGTATTTGGGCAGTGTGTTGAGTAAAGCTTGGAGTATGGATGAAGAAGTGCGGGAAGCAGGGGAAGAGGGTTTTAGGAATGCTAAAAGTAGTAACAAGAAATAGGGTGGTCAGCTTGGAAGTAAAGAAGTCCTTGCATGACAGTGTGGTAATCCCGACATTGACTTACAGGAGCGAAGCATGGAAGTTGGTGAAGAGACTCAAACCAAGAGTGAGGGGTGGAAATGAGTTACTTGATAAGTGCGTGCGGAGTCACATGGAGGGATAGACAGAAGGATGTACGAGAGAGGTGTGGTGTGGATGTAGATGTGCTGGAAAGTGTGAAAAGGAACACTTTTTTTCTATATTCCAACTACTCCCTCTCGGGCATAGGCTGATAGCCTTTACACTCTACCGCTGAAAACGGTGAGGCCTGTGAGGTCTTGCTCCAGTCTAGGGAGTGAGACATGTGAAGCTTCACGGCTCGAAGCAATTCCATCTCTGAAACTGCTCCGCCTCAATGCTTCACAGTCTCATCCTCCAGGCTCAGACCCTCACTCTCAGAATGCCACCTATTGAGCAATTAACTCACTAGGCATTGCCCCCCTGTAGCATATTTTTGAATATGGGAATATTCATACAATGCTATTTAATCACGGAACAATGAGGGTATTTATTTGGCATTTCGGTGTGCTGTGGTAATGCACTGATACTAGGTACAGCACAAATTACATCCCAATAATATCTTCCCATTGACATTATTGGGATTCGAACCCGGGTCCATTGGATTACCAGTCCAGTGGCAAGACCACTCTGCCACACCTCCCCTAAAGATGAGATGGTTCGGCCATGTGGAACGTATGGGAAGCGAGAGAATGACTAAGAGAGTGTACGAGAGGGAGAGATAGACCGAATGAGAGGTGGAAAGATGGAGTTACGAAGTACCGTAAAGTGGGGTAATTTCGGACTTGGGTCATAACTTCGGACATCGGCGATAATAAGTAATTAGACATTGTCATTATATAATAGAAACGCTTTTTATTGTTTTTTTTTGTGGGGTCCGTTTAGAGAAATGGCAAAGGAAGAGCATGTAAAAGTCCTAGGGAACTGACATGAGTATATGTACACTAAAAAAATATTATATATGTGACGAAAATATGTACATTTTTCGCTACCCTGCCAAACTTCTATCACCCTGAAGAAATTTGTTTGTATGAATGATGTTGTGACTGATATAATTTTGTAGTAACATTACCAGAGACAACATCCACCAAAGGAAATTTGTTACACTTGTATAACGCTCTAGCTAGAACACTATCATTTAACCGATTGTCTTTTAAAAAAGGAACATGGTAACTTCGGACATGGAACAAAACAATCGTTTGTTATTATTTGTCCTATGAAAATCATTCATAATACTTGTACATCATTAACATGGTGGTAAAAGATCAAATAATCATTCTCTGAGTCCAAAAACCCATAAAAATATGATACTATGCTAACCGATTTATGTATTTAGGATAATTCTGGATATATAATATATATAAATTAGGAGAGGCATATATCTTGTCCAAAAAAAAATTTATCTGCCGAAAGAAACACCAACAAATACGTTATACTGTACCTATAAAAATGCTCAAATTCATAAAAGTGTATATGCAGTGATATATTATACATACCTATATATTTTCACTAGGCCTAGTTAATTTTCGAGTTATTGATTTGACAGCATTGGTTATTTTTCCTGCTCAATATTTTCTAGGAGTGAGCTCAGTGCCTAACGAGAACAGGTCCAAACAGAATACTGTATATGTTAAACATCGTATATATCCCCCTCCTATACTGATTATACAGGCCTAAAAGTATTGACTGAGCATTTTCCACTATAACATCGGACAGGAATAAGCAGCAATAATAAAATATTCATATAAAATAGTAGGAGCCGAAAAATGAATGAAATAAGGCCACGAATGTAGGTCCGAAGTTCTCCTCCGTTTGTCCGAAGTTATCTCAGCTTTCTTGGCAACCATTTTCCATAAGAAACACTTTATGTCCGAAGTTATCCATACATGTCCGAAGTTTTCAACTTATCAAGCAAACTTCGGACATCATTTAGGATAAGGATAGCTCTCTTCTTATGGGGGATAATTTTAGGAGGCTTCCTGGATTACGGCATACTATCATCGTACATCACTTGACCTAGTTAAATCTCTATAATGTGTTTACACTCAGGAGAAATTGTTAAAAAACATCGAAAAATGTCCAAAGTTACCGCATTTTACCCCTCCCACGTGCCGTGGCATGGTCGGTAGCGCGTCTGACTTGATTGAATGGTCGTGAGTTAGATCCCTTGCCGGTAGATAGCAAAAGTTTGGGCAGCTCTACTGTACAGTATATAGCGATTCGTGGTAAATGTCCAGTTTAAGTCCCTGTAACAAGGGCACGGCCTAGCCCTGTCAATCGAGGGAGTGTACAGCATTAAAAACTGCATTATCATCATCTTCATCAAGTGGAATAATGGGGAAATAACTCGATCTGTAAGTGCCTAAAGTCCTGATCTGCCGATAGTTTGAATAATACAGTATTCACTAAACCGGACAAATCCGGAAATCAGAGAGAGATGTCCGGTTCTCTAACTGAAAGTTAGATTTCTATCTTATATATTTTTGTATTTCACTACTGATTATCGATTGATCGCTTGCACCTATCGACCTTTCCCCCTCGTCCCTATTTCTGCAGTGTTATCAATTATTAATTTATCCTGTCATGTACTTTCTAGGTATCTCCTTTGTTAATGAAGAGAAATAATTGTTATTTGGTCTCTATTTAAGCTGTGATTTATTTCTAATGTGATGCAATTAAAAACAATATCCTACCAATACATAAATAGAATGACATAAGAGTCAATCAAATTTGTTCATTCAATTGAAAACATTAATATCCTACCAATACATAAATTGGAATTTGGATGGAATCTGAGTGTAAAATGGAGGGAGAGTAAGAAACTGTTCTGGAAAGAAGTCAAGAAAGTTAGGGAAGGTAGCAAGGAAAACAGTAAGGGTGTGAAAAATAAGAATGGGAGAATGCTAGCCAAGAAGCAAGAGCGAGTCGAAAGATGGAGGGAGTACTTCAATGAGCTGCTAAATGTAAGGAATGAAGAGCCAGCAAACATAGCTGGATATGGTATGGGAGGGAGAATAAGAGAAGTAGTGGAGGAGGAGGTGGGGACCAGGAGGTCAGAAGTGTGGGAAGCCATGAAAAGAGTGAAGTTGGGGAAAGCACCAGGAACAGATGGAGTGTGGGGAAATGTTGAGATAGTGATCGAATGGGTATGGAAAATGTGCAAACTATAAGGGGAGTGCACCCGATGACTGGAAGACTGGCATAATAGTCCCCCTATATAAGGGCAAAGGGGAAAGAGGAGTGTGTGGTAACCACTTAGGAATATGTCTTCTAAGCGTAGTAGGGAAGGTATACAGTAGGGTAGTGATTGAGAGAGTGAGAGTGAGAACGGAGAAATGGATAGGCGACGAGCAGGGAGGTTTTAGGAAGGGAAGAGGATGTGTAGATCAGATTTTTACCCTGAATTGTGTTGTGGAGAAATATCTGGAGAAGAAATAAAAGGTGTATGTTGCCTTTATGGACTTGGAGAAGGCCTATGGCAGAGTGGATAGAGAAGGTTTGTGGAAAGTACTTAGAATATACGGAGTAGATGGCAAGTTGCTGAAAGCAGTGAAGAGCATGTATGAGGGTGCAAAGGCGGCAGTACGTGTGGAGAGTGAGCAGAGCGAGTTCTTTGACCTGAATGTTGGTTTGAAACAGGGGTGTGTGATGTCCCTGTGGTTGTTTACTGTATATATGGATGGAGTCATGAAAGAAATACTATCAAGAGCAGTGGATGTTGGTGTATCGCTGAAAAGGGAGGGAATTGAGTGGAAGCTACCTACAGTATACTGCTGTTTGCGGATGATACAGTTCTGATGAGTGATAATGAATGGGAGTTGCAGGGTCTGGTAAATGAGTTTGGAACAGTGTGCGAAAAACGGAATTTGAAGGTAAATGCGGGGAAGAGCAAGGTTATGGTCTTCGAAAGGGGTGAAGTCACAGAGTGTGCGGTGAAGCTGAACGGTCAGGCTATGGGGATCGTCAACTCTTTTAAGTATCTGGGCAGTGTGTTGAGTAAAGATGGGACTATGGATGAAGAAGTGCAGGAGAGGGTACAACAGGGGAAGAGGGTTGTAGGAATGCTGAAAGCAGTAACAAGAAATAGGGTGGTCAGTATGGAAGTGAAGAAGTCCTTGCATGACAGTGTGGTAATCTCGACACTGACTTACGGAAGCGAAGCATGGACGTTGGTTGAGAGACTCGGACCAAGAGTGAGAGCAGTGGAAATGAATTACTTAAAAAGTGCGTGCGGAGTTACATGGAGGGATAGACAGACTAATGAGGAAGTAAGAAGGAGGTGTGGTGTGGAGGTAGATGTTCTGGAAAGTGTGAAAAGGAACAACTTGAGATGGTTCGGCCATATGGAACGTATGGAAAGCGAGAGAATGACTAAGGGTGTACGAGAGCGAGGTGGAGGGACAGAGAGGGAGAGGTAGACCGAATGAGAGGTGGAAGGATGGAGTGAGGAAGTACATGAACGAAGGCGGTGCTGGTTAGTCCACTTAAGTCCCTGCAAGAAAGGCACGCCCTAGCCCTGTCAATCAAGGGAGTGCACGCGGTTAAAAATAAAGATATGACTGTGGTAAAGTTTATGTTGATAGGAGTAAGATAGCTGTGGTAGGTCTTCCTCAATCTACCAACTGTTATCCTTCCTTCCACTGTCATACTGTACTTCTAACCCGCTTCACCCAGTCATCCTCATTCATTCTATTAATTTGATTTGACCATGTGAAGAAAATTACTGGGTGATGTGTGTTAGAAGTATGGAAGTGGTGGGTAAGACGACGGTTGGAAGATGAAGGAAGACCTGGGCCATGGTTCTGAAAAAGGATATCAGGGTTAGGGGACTTGCTAATTTTGTTGCAGGGGACTTTGCAGCATGGAGAACAGCAGGGTGTCAAACCGGAGCAATTTTGTTTGAAGACTTGAATGAATATGAGAAGGAATGCAAGAAGATTAACATTCAAAAGTATTGTTTTGGTCATTCTATCATTTCCAAGGACATAATTTGAACCATGAAACATAATTACAGCTTTGCATACTGTATACAATTAAAGAGACTCAAAAGAATGGAGTTAGCTTTTGTTTGACAGCCATAAGGTGACCAAGGTGTACCCATGCATAACATGGAGATGGAACTGCCTTTCAAGCGATGCTGATTATTTCATTGATAAAAGGAAGGATCCAACTGTGGTAAGTTTGGAGATGATGATGGTTAACCCTTTGAGTACCAGCGACATGGGTTATATTTTATTCTAGCTATATTTGGACGATTTTATGCAGCTTAGGAAGGATCTGTGGTAGTTAAAAGGGTAGGTTGAGATACCTTAAAGTCTTATTATTGCTAGAGGTCCTTCCTAAGCTGAATAATACTGTCTAATAGTTGCCAGATATGATGGAAATGACGTCCTTGGTACTGAATGGGCTAAGAATATGGCCATTAATAATGATGGTAGTGAAGGAAAGTATTTGTGACAGTGGTAAGGTTAAGAGTGTATATAGATGATGATGATGATGACGGTGGTAGTAAGGTGGTTATGGCTACAGGGGAAGCCGTGAAGACATGATGGCTGCAGTACAACAACAACAACAATACCAACCAGGACCTACCAGTAATTCCCAGAGTGCAGTGTTGGTGGATGACCCCGAGGCCTGGCGTCCCACTTGAGTGCCTCACTAAGTCTACCTTGTACAGTGTGGGTGTTGATAGATCCTCCTCCTGTAGGCATGTTGTTCACTGGATAACCACTACAGTCATTTGAACACTCCTCTTCACCACACGGCCACACTCAAACCTTTAGTCTCGCCTTCACAACTTCAACTTTATTTTCCTCTCATATTATAATGTAAAACTTGCAAAATAAATAAACCAAAACTTATACGAACACAGTAAAAAGACAAAATAACTAACCAAAATTGCTATGTGGAAACAAGACACAGATAGTTCTCAACAAAACTGAACAAAGCTTACATATCAAGGTGTTATTTTTGTGTGTTAAGGGCCTTTTTTCGTTTTACCAGAGTGGTAAGTAAAGTTGGAATTTTTGAGGGAAGATAATAGTTTTGAGTGTGACTGTATATGTTCCTAGCCACCTGCTGTCATCCAGCAAATGTTTGGTTCCCAGGCTTGAGCCCACCTCAGTCGCACCTCACTCTGCCTATATTATTATGGCTCTTTTGCTATCTTGTAGGCATGATATTGATATGTAGTACTGTACTAATAATACATTTGTATTATCACTCATTACCTTACAATGCCATTTATACACAGTTGATCACCGTAGTGTTATTACAAAGACTAAGAAGTAAGCATCATTGGTAGACAAAGACTTATTCCAAACCCTTTGAGTGGTCACTACCACCCTCCTCAGTCCAGACAGAAGAGGGTGGTAGTGTTATGACGGCCAATTCTGTGTGGAATAAACCTTTACCTGTCGTTGAGAGTTTCATTATTATTCAATCTCACACATTATAAATACCTGGTACCTGTAGCTTCTGAAGTTGTAGGTATAGTACAACACTTGATTTGCACTTTACAGGTACAGTACTTTAACTTCTATGTTGATGTATCTTCTAGATGAGGCGGCAAGGATGTAGTGTTCAGGCGTACCGCCCGCCTTGTTTACATTACGCGGAGCGGCGGACGCTCGCGATCATGTTCCCATCTATTTTGACTGCCTTTGGATACAATGAAAGGTTGAGGGGGTGCTTTGCCCTCCCCTCGCCGCCACATGACTTATTGTCGTCTTCATATATATTGCCAGCAGGGGGCAAATAAAGAATCGCCGTCAAAATAGACGAAAATTTTACTGCGGCGATCGACCTATGTAAACATGACGACCGTACACCTGGACACTATATCCTTCCCGATGAGGCATTGTTTTGAATTATAATAGTATTGTATGCAAAGTAAATTACTGAGCTATTCGTTAATTTTGCTGCAGGAGGTGACTTTCATTACATGCCACTGCTTCCACCATGACCAGCCACCCTCACTAAGCTTGGCTTTAGTTTAAGTTATTCTCTCATTTCTACCTTTCAATTACTTGTGCAGAAATGTTCTTTTGTAATTGGCATACCATAAAGTACTATTTAATATGTACTGTACAGTACAGTATATGAACAAAACAAAATCATTGAGTCTCTTGGTTTGGCAAAATAATGTATGTATTTTTATTTTTATTTTTATTTTTGGGGGCGGGGGGCTAGGAATCCTCCTCTTGTAAAATTCACCTACTAGACAAGACAGAGAAAGGGGCGAGGGAACGCAAAAGTGGTCCTCGACCCTAAGAATTGGAACTTTAAATGTTTTTGTTTGGGCTCTTGTCTCGAGTTGGTCACCCCCAGCTATGGGGTATGTGACTGAGTACAGTATATACATACAGAACATACATTTTTATGAAGTGCATACTATCATAGGGCAAACATAATTATGCATATGTCCTCTTTTTGTAACTTCATAGTGAGAAATTATCAAAAATTCCAAAAGGGGAAAGGGTTCATAATTTTTTAATTATATTATTTTTATCTTATAAATTAATTATTGATTTTTGTTTTTAGTGCAATGTAGTTTTGCGTATTTCTAATAAACTACTAATGCCTCTACTGTAGATGTTTTACCATAACTTGTAGGCTTTTTGACAAACCCCAAGCTATCTTTAGCAGTCTAGCATCACCCTGAATGAGATTAAAGAAAAATGCTACATACTGTAGTTCTCTATCAAATGTAAGACTTGCTTCTATCCCCGTCAGTATCAAACCCATACCCTATTTGATCACATTAACTTTTTTTGTTTTCCTTTGAAATGTTGAAGCTATTCATTGTTCCTTGTGCTTATAATTTAGGCTAACTAATTAATCACACCTGTTAGTGTACAACACCTTTTTAGCCATTTTATTTGTTATTTTAGTTGAACAAGACGTATTGTTGGTTTATATCCTGCACCCAATTCAATGTTGCATCTGTAGTGACTGGGTACACAAGATTTAGTGGGGCTAGAGGACCTGACCATGAGAGGACTCCCACTTCACCTTAAAGGGAAGGTGTATACATCATATGTTAGGAGTGCGATGACCTATGCCTCGGAGACGTAGCCGGTTAAAGCGGAGCATATCAATAGAATAGAACGGAATGAGAAAAGAATGGTGAGATGGATATGTGGGGTTAACCTCAGGGATGGGGTACCGAATGAGGAATTAAGAAGGCGTCTGGGCATTAAGAGTGTCAGCGAAGTGATACGCACGAGCTGACTTGGTTGGTTTAGACAATTGGCGAGAATGGATGATTAGAATTGGGTGAAGAAATGCCGGACTGTGAACGTGGGGGCAGCTGCACGTAGGGGTAGACCTAGAAAGATGTGGGATCAGGTACTCTGGTCTGATCTCAAAATACAGAACTTGACAACAGAGGCAGCCCTTGACAGGGTTGCCTGGAAAGCCGCCATTTAGGATGTTAGACTGTAACCACATTCTCTGTGGACAAAAAGGTCATTAAACTTATTGTATTTGTTGTATATACCCACATACACAGTGCTGTCATATTTGGTATCATTCATCACAGTATAACTATGTCATGAAATGTATTAATGACATACAATCTTCTGTTGGTTGAACACTCATTCCTTCAGCCAGTGAAATAGGTTCACTTGGAAAATCTTTTTGATACGGTACTTTTCAGTGTTGATGAATGGCATAGATTGTTTTGAATAAAAAAGAAAGAAAGACAAAAGTAAAGAGTATAGAAATAGTGATTTATTTGATATATTCAATCAAGATATCTGTAGAAAATATCGGTTTTACATTTTAATAATGTTGGGGAAAACAAGGAATAGAAATATATCTAGCTATTGCTAGACGACATGGTTGTAAATAAGTGAATCGCCTTCATACACTTGTCAGCCGGTGCCCTGCACTTTCACTCTCAACTCCATCCTTCCACTTCACTCTTGGTCTGCTTTTCCTCTCTGTCCTTCCACCTCACTCTCGTACACTTTCTTAGTAATTCTTTCGCTCCCCATGCGTTCCACATGACCGAACTATCTCATGGTGTTCCCTTTCACACTCCAGCACATCCACACCACAATGCTCTCATACTTCCTGATTCATCTCTCTCTCTCCATGTAACTCAACACACACTTCACAAGTAACTCATTTCCACCCCTCTCACTCTTGATTTATGTCTCTCCAACAATGTCCATGCTTCACTCCCGTATATTAACCTATCTTTATTTTAGGAATGAATTATGTTTGATTTCAAAATTTGATTATGAAAATATAATTGAAAAAAATCAATCCCAAGTAAATAAAATTATGAAAGTCACGTTTTTATTTTCTCGTAAAATTATCATTCTATCTATCTATAAAATGATAATTTTACAAGAAAATAAAAACATTAAACTGTTTAGATTAGTGCCAACCCTGATAGTTTGTGAGTGTTACTGGTACTTGAGTCATATTCATCACATCTTTGGCAATTACTGACCAAAGTGATGCATTTGATTGGTTAGGTACACTAAAAGATATTTACTATGTGCATACTGGTAACAGAATATATTAACCCCTTCACTACCGGCGCCGTCCTTTTATCTTTACTCCGGCTACTATTAGACGTTTTTATTAAGTTTATAAAGGACCTCTAGCAACTAAAAGGCATCCAACCTTCTCACTAAACCATTTTTACTACCACAGCTCCTTTTTAACACCTTACGAGCGGCCTATGCGGTTTATTTATATGTACCGCCCAGCGGGTTTTTTTTAGCCAAAATAGGGCTGTTTACGTGATCATTTTCATGCCTAAATAAGACTCAGAACGTAAAACAAGTATCTATCCCTGAAAGGGTATAAACAGAGCTTTCGAATGACACCATAACGATCCTTTTATGATGGCTAGTTTTCTTGCAATAACCGTGCAACGCGAGTGCAAAAAGCATGTAATTAGGCACTTTCCCCATACAATTCCGTATATAGCGAGTGAGAGAGGGAGGGAGGAGGTGGGATTCGTGTCAGTAGGTTCGCCGCGGTGGTCTGGAGCAGTCATACGCTCGCTACTCTCCTGCCACCACTTGTCTCTCTCTCTCAGCAACATTACGTGCTGAAATTGCCACACGATATATGTCGAGCACCGCCACATAGTCCAGCTTTATTTAACTCGACTTATGTGTCTCGCCGCTAATTAAGGGTTAAACTGCACAAAAACGTCTAAATTTAGCTAGAATATAATAAAGAAACGTCTGCGGTACAGAAGGGGTTAATTGGACTGATGTTATACTCATTGATAATACACCGGGGAGAACAATACTTTTGGGAACCTGATTTCTGACGTTAATAGAACTAAATGGTATATTACAAATAGGGATGGAATAAATAATTGCTTGCGATGCTTCAGTGTTCCTTAATTTAATAGAAATTGCAGATATTTTTTTATTTCTATAAGGTGACTTCTCTTTTCTTGTATACTTAGTGCTTTTGTTAGCGAATATGCTTTTGTTATTGTAGATTAATTATTATGAGAGGTTTGTTAAGTTAAGCCGTATTATTAACCAAAGGATTAGTGTGTACTTGATGACGTAATGGTAGCTTGGTAACTTGTACTGTTCTGTATATTTGTTATTCCTCCCCAGTATATATACAGTAATGTAGATTGCATTTTGGAGTCGTTTAAGTACATCTCCATAATTTGGAGATACTGTAAGTAGAGTAGTCCTGCCTCTTGTTATATTGTACAGTTGTACTGCCTTGTAAATACTCTGTTTTTTGTAGAAGTTTAAGCAATGTCTTTACCATAAATGAAAACTTATTAGTGATGAACTATATAAACTTAACCCTTTCACGCATTTATGACACAGAGGTTGCCAGATTAGCAATAAGAAATAAGAGTTCTCTCACTCTTATAATTACCTCTCCAAAATTAGTTTTCTGCCCACAGCTAACTCAAAGACAACTGCAGAGGTTGAAGTAACTAAACTAAAGGTTTCTAAATACCCCTGATGGTAACGAAGGCTTTAAAGTATCCCCAATAGGCTCAAAATCACGTCATATGTCGGAGAGGGTTAAGTTAAATGCCCTGCCATTGTCTGAATGGGGTACATAGTAACGACACTAGGTTTATTGCAGTATTAACTCCATAATAAACGAGGAAGTAATATAATTTATCATTAGTGGAAGCTTCAAGTAGTAAGGGAGACTACATAGGTTTCGATTCCACCACAACCAAAAAAGATAAAACAATAAATTATTAAAAAAATTATCTTGCAGATTTTCCTCTTTATCTGGTCATCCAATCATATTGCACGGAGTACTGTGCAGTGTAACCCTGGTTATCTAATATTTGTCTTGTTATGGTTTAACCCTCTGTTCCCGGAAGGGCTCTTGAACGCCCATAAAAAAGCATACCACAGCTGCCCGGAAGGGCTCTTTAACGCCCAGTGGTTGAAAGCCTGTGAGCTTGGTGTGCGAGGCGTCGGTCCGACGCATGTAAACAACAGCCGGCTGGACCGACGCCCCGCATATCCGGCCACAAGAAGGAGAGCGTCGCTTGTTCGTGTGTGCCTGTATGTTTTTGTTAAGTATCGAAAAGTAGTGTAAAGTGGCTGTTGTTGCCATAAAGTTATCTCCAATGAAATCATCATCACAACTGAACCAGTTGACTTAGAGAGCTCTACTTAACGCCATTCTACAGGTAAATAACACAGCTACGCTTGGGGATGTGCGGGAATGCGGAAGCAATCAGAATAACAAAGATACGGTAGCCTAGCCTAGACGTTTTTTGGCCAAAACACCCGGGTTTCGGGGAATATTTATGTAATGCGTAGCCGTGGCTGGAGGGTTAAAGGTCTACGGTAGTCGTATGGGCAGTGATACTGGAGAGACCACTTTATGTCTATGATAATATGACTGAGCTTGTGTGTGCCCCATGCCAGTTCTGTAGGGACAGTCACTGCTTGGAAGGACTGAGGCAGTCTACTGGTAACCTAGAGTTGCCTTGAGGCACATGTGTAACATTATAATAGCCAGATAACTTTATCTGGCCAACTATTTTAGTTGCCATTTGTGACATGCTTTTAGATACCGACAGACTATTGTTTGTTCACTCTGTCCCAGAGCTATCCCCTTGTGATGGCACCTAAGGACGATAAAGTGCTCACAATCCTAAGAGTCACATGCTATGGGTTCCACTCTTCATTACTTCACTTATTGTATGACAAGATCAAGAAGGACTGCATGTTTAAATACAAGACATTGTGAGACGTTTTTAATGTTTGGAATTATGGTGGAGTCGAAAGTTCAATAATCTCCCTTCATCCTTGAAGCTTCTATTGATGAAGGTTTTATTAACTATTGCTCATTCATTATGAAGATAATGAAGCTGTTGTAGTGTAGTTACTATGTATTCCAAGTCTATGACAAGGCATTTGACCTCCAAAGAACCACCCACTAGGTTTGGTTTCATAAACTTACAAGTTTCTTACCTAAGGCATTGTTACATTGTTAACTGTGTGTGACCTAGCAGTGTCAGCATGATTTGACTGTTGCTTAAGCATTGACAACCCTTTTTAATCCATTAATATCAATTTTATATATATTTTAGTCATGCATATACAGTATGTGTTGATATGATTAATATAACTGCGTGTGCCCCTGGCAGATACAATGATCGCAACTCAAGCACTGATCAACAGACTACACAGCAGCCATCAGCACAGCCATAATTACTGCCATTATCACCTCACCACCACAGACACCAGGGTTGGCAGTATTTTAATAATTTGGATTTAATCAAGGATCTTATTAATTTATGAATAAAATTATATTTTTTTTGTTTTTTTTTGTTTTTTTCAATCCAAAACTCAACTTCTATTTATACATATAATACATTACTAGCAGGGGTACCCGGCGTTGCCCGGGTTTAAATTTAATAATAATACTGTACCACCATAATCACCATGACTACTACCACCACTACTAAGTACTACCATAATCACCATCATCAATTACTACTACCACAATCATCACAATACCACTACTACCATAATCACCGGCCTCGACCTCCCTGTGCCTCATTAAACGGCGACCTCGATTTTGGATCTGACCTCATCCGTATCCCCATTTTGGGGGGCTGCGAACAACTTTCGTTCCATACACCTTTTCGATCGGAGGCTTCCTGCCCCAAACGGCAAATTTTGTTTTATTTTTGTATTTTAATTTCGGCCTCGAAACGACCTCCGATCGTGGCCTCGCCCCCTCTATGACCTGACCCAGGTCATTGACACCCACATGCAAAGTTTCAGCTCCCCAGGTCCAAAATTGCGGCCGCCTATTAAGAACACACAGACAGACACACGAACTGATTTAACAATATAGATTAACAAGAGGGGCTCTCGGTAGAGTGCATACTTCTGCCTACGCTGGCTGGCTCTTTACCATAAATATCACAGGCCTAAATTTTCTTCTGGATCTGGGTTCCAGGATATGATCTGGATCACCCCCTAAATTGAATCACTCCTTCCTTGGTGCATATCCTATCTGCCCACCAATTTTTTGAAAATTAGTTAATAACTTTGCGAGATATCTTGCTTACAGACAAACAAACTAATAGAGGTGAAAACATAACCTCCGTCCAACTTCGGTGGCGGAGTCAATTATTGATTAGTATGCTTAATTCTTCAGAACTATACAGCATCTTTTGCCACAACAGCAAACAGCTCGGCTTTACCTTTAAGCCTGATGTACAGCAAGCAAAACAGGACAAGCATTCAAGTAAAAAATTATTGTTTAGAAAGTCTCATAGTGCATTTCGCTACGTCACCTACATTAGGAGCGAACACAATTTGTTGTTGGCTTTTTGTTTGGTCGAACCAAACATTAAGGGGCTGTTTTCTTTTGTTTGATTTTTTCACTAGTGGGTGACATAGTAAATGCACTACAGTAGTAACGATTGGGTTATGTTTCTTGCAGTACACTCTAAACCAAACATTAGATGCAAGCAGAATACAATACATTACATATATGCACAACACAACACTTCGAAATGTATAAAAACTAGGTGATGACTATATGACTTACATATACTGTACCATAAAATGCACCTACATACAGTAATTTCCAAGACATTTTACAGTATTACTGTACATAGTATAAAAAACTAATTACAATACTGTGGTAACAGAACAACTCACCAAATATACCATTATTACTAGTAGATGTCAACCAGTGCCAAGTCAACCAAGACTAACTAAATCAATGTCATCTTGAAGTCCTAACTCAACCCAAGAATATTGGTTGACTAGGTGTTGGTTAAGAGGTAGTGGTTCAGATAATATATTGGTTAATTGTCTGTTGACCAACTACTGTATTTCCACAGCACAACTCTCTCTTTCCTACTAATTGGTGGACCACATGTCTGGAGCAGTGGGACACCTCACTCTGTCCATTTTACCTTGGTCCTCTGGACCTTGTCTGGAATTACCAAAGTAAACGTCCCTAATGCTGACGTTATCTTTATAATGGATGCCTGTGTTCACACATTTACCTCAATCTGTATTGTTCTTGGTTTAAGGAGCTTATCCCGGATGAATCATGATACCTTCGTCTTATGGAGACTCCCTCTGGATTTTCGATCACCGGCGCTGGCGCGGAAATGGCTAATGTGTCTGACTCTCCTTCCCTAACCGTCCTCCCCTCGGATGGTGGTAGCTCTTTACCTGCCTCTATCCCGGGTACTTTACCGACCCCTGCACCGTCGTTGGACAACCAACCATCCTCTGCTCCAAATACAGTACTGAGCCTAGTCGTGTCAAGCTCTCTTGGCACGTCTACCTCCTCTAATATCGCTCCCTCACCAGTCACAAACTCAGTTCTTGCCCCTTTGGTTAACATCTCGGGCACAACCTTGACTACTGTTTCTAACCCTCCTCCACCCATTTCCCATTCTGGCGTCTCTGCTCGAGAGCACGCCTCGGACTCCTCCAGTACTATCACACCAAACCTTCCCAATGGGTCGGTTGTGGTTCATTCAGAACGGCCTATACCTACTGATCATGACGCCCCACTTCCACCCAACGGAGTTGCCCACGAATCGTCACACGTTTCTCAACCCATCGCTTTGTTCACTCGGCCCTCACCTGCGGTGTCGTTCCCCGATACTATGGTGACTCCTTCATCAATTATGACACTCTTACCTTTTGATGCCAAATCTTCTCTCCGCCGTTCAAAACGCCCACACTGAGCACACTGTTTGAGCCGCCGAGATGGCCGAAGTATTTCAAAGTTGAAAACTGCCCTCATGATGACATTGATCTTCAAATATATCTTCACCAAGAAGTGGGTCATGTTACAATGTTCCACCACTCAGAGACCTCCCGCATCGTGGAGGTTCATTCCGAGGAATAATCTTCCACCATATTGTCCCTCCTAGACACTCCCAGCGACTCATTAGGTCACCCGGAGGAGACATTCAACCATTGCATTGGCACAGTCGTCGTCCCCCACAGCGTCCTTGTTAAGGAGGCTGACTTCAAGGATGCATGTCCTTACCTGTGTCGTGCATTGTAGTTTGATTATCTGGCTGTACAAAAAGTCGAGACATACACTGTGTCATCCGAGAAAGATGTTGACCGCAATCGTCCACCTCTTCGCATCGCTAAACTCTACTTTGATTGCCACGACCTACCTCTCACCATCACTTTAGGTGCTGAGTTGCTGCGTGTGCGACCGTTTGTTCGTCGGCCTCGTCAATGTCTTGTCTGCTGGAAATTCGGTCATCCGGACAAATATTGTCGCTCTGGAAGGCGCTGCCTCCACTGTGGAGAGGAGACGGGAGATGGTAATCATCCTGTCCCTTGCCCCTCTGTTACTCCAACATGTGCGAATTGTGGCGAACATCACATCGCCTCAGATAAACAATGTTCTCATTACGTGTTTGTGAAGGAAGTCCTTCATCTACAATCGACGAAAGGCATTCCTTACCGGGCTGCTGCTCGCCTAGTGTGAGAGTTTGGGACGGCTCCCAAGCGCAGGTATGCCACTGTGGCACGTTTATCTAATCCATCACCCTCCCCTGCCATTACACGTACTCAGGTTCGCTCGACTATGCCATCACCATCTACTCGTCGAGCATCGACCACATGCTCCACCCACGACGCGACACCTGCCCTGACTACTTCTCCGATTTCTACACGCAATTCATTCATGGCTCTTGCAACAGAGGTTGCGACCACGGATCCTCTCCCTGATATTTCTCTTGATAAGCCTGGATCTCCATGTGCTCCACAGTTGCGTCATGTACCTGGTCGGTCTTCCACCCTGTCTAATATACCTAAATTTTCCTCGACAGGCCATGTGCGTGCAGGCCTTGATTCTACTGCCAAGACCAAGCCACCTCTACCTCAGCGCACACATCGTTGTGGTACTGTTCCCCGATCTCGACCTTCCTCCCAGGCACTGGTGACCTCCGTTTCAAAATCTAGGTCACGCCCCTCCCTTGCGGTTCAATCTCCGTTGCGTAAGACGTTACCCCATGACTCGCACACCCCGGGGTGCCACGGAATCCACTATCCCGAGCCCTATGGTTCCCACCAATGATACTCCTGACGATGTTGAGCAGGCGGTTGCTGCTTTTGACGGCTTCGCCCCACCTACAGACCCCTGGTCCCTACCTGATCATGACAGTTCATGTGGGTGTAATGATTATGGTCAGCGGTTCTTCCTCAATCATATCTCTTCTCCAACAGGCCCTTTGACGGAAGATCTAGAGATCTTTCGTCGGACGGCACCCTCGAAGGTCCCGCTTTCCTCACACAAACTTGAGTGCGTGTGTGTCGACCATCTTCAGCGTTCTACCCTTTCTCCTGCTGCTTTGATGGAGCGTTTTAAGCAACAACATGGTCTCGTGGATACTGGCCTGGTCACATACCGGTACCACATCTCCGGTTCGCAAGTCCAACTACATGATGAGCCTGTCTGCCGCAAGAGGTCGCTTGACTCTGCCTCTTCACCCACGAATTCCCCAGTGACGACCAAACTAGCCAAGCCTTCTAGTCTGCACCAGGGTGACGACTCTCCACAGTTGGTGGCAGCCACCACTACAGTGGCAGTTGGCCGGAAACCTCTGGATCCGCGTCTAGATGCTGAAAGTTCTAACAATCTGATTGACATGTCTGATGTTGACGGTACTCCCCAAAGCACTCGAGAATACCCTGCTCTAATCGACCGCAATGACGTTACCTCTTCACAAAACACTTCCTCCCATGACCCACACTGCGGTTGTTCGTCATGTTTCCTACCTTACATTAGGGATTCTTTGACCTCAACGGAACACGACATCACCTCCCGTGTGCGTTCATTCATCTCTGCGGCGCAGTCCTTTCGTTGCCCCTATCTCAACATGGACCGCACTGTGTCTGCGTTGAACATTTACGCCTAAACCTTGAGACACCTGCTTTTATTGCTCAACTACAATCTCAGCTTGACCACCTTGTTGCTGATTTACCTTCCATTACCATCCCTCCCAGCGATCCAGGGGTTTCTTTACACCCGCCCCTCAGTAATCAGGCTCAGCTGGTTCCTGGATCGTCATCTTCTACGCCTCAATCTTGTATTTCCTCGCCTTCTCTCTTACCCTCACCAACTTCCCTTCTCAGAAATCAGAATCAAAATCACCTGATCTACATTACTCCTACCAATGACCCGTGATATTATACACTGGAACATGAACGGATACAAAGCACGTTTGCATTCTGGTGAACTGCAGCGCTTGTTAACCCTTCCTACCCGGGCTGTCTTACCCAATGACGGTCGCCCCTACCCGGGCGAAATGGCTGAAAAACGTCTAGGCCTAGGCTACCGTATTTATGTTTATTTTCACTGCTAGAACTTTCCCACTCACCTATAATCGTAGTGCGGTTTTCAATCTGTATTTTGGCATTGAGTAGAGCTCTGTAAGTCAACTGGTTCAGTTGTGATGACGATTTCAGTGGAGCCAATATTGCAGAGATGTTGCCAATATGGGGGCTTTTCAGACACTAATTTCATCATGACGTCATAACAATAACATTGAGGAGTCTTCTCCTTCTTGTTTTCGTAGGTGCGGTGACGAACGCTTGGGTTTGTTGACATACGTCGTACGCACGGCGTTCAGACCAAGCTTAATTAGGCTATTAAGCTCATGCCTTACATAAGGCATACCGGGTAGCGGCCCTTCTTTCGTGCTGTCCTTACCTAAGGCAGACCGGGTAGGAAGGGTTAAAGTTGCACATGCCAGTATGCATTTGCTTACAACACATTGGATCGTTTCTTGTCCCCCCAAAAGGATATCGCAAGGCCGCTTGTTTCCCCTCTATTGAGGGGCACTTGGGCACGGCTATCCTAGTCCGAAACGATCATGCGTACTCCACTCTTGACTTTAGGTCCGTCCCCCTTCCAAACTGTTACTGTTGTCATATCACTACCCTAATTGTCACGCCTCACGGTGTGCTCTTCGTATAATCAACTGTCTTGCCACTATTCCACCTGTGACTTATCGTGTATCACTGATCAATTGACCCATCCTTTTCTCATACTTGGGGACTTCAATGCTCACTCTCCATTATGGGGAGGAGCTCATATAGATGTTCCCGGTGCACATATAGAGCAGTTAATATCCTCCACCGATTTATGCTGCCTCAATCACATGATCCCAACCTATAGGTCTTCCGCACACGATCCGTTCTCGTCTGTTGTTTTGTCTCTGGCGAGCGATTCTGTTGCACCTCACTTTGATTGGGTAGTTCTTGATGATCACTTTTCGAGCGATCATTATCCCATTCTTCTCCGTTTCATCAACTCAAATACCACAATATAACATCTCTAAAGCTGACTGGCCATCCTTTCAGTTATTATCAGGCGATATTCGTGCCTATAACGATGATGAACCCCCGGATTTGAACTTTACCTACTTCATGGATGTTCTCCATTCTGCAGCTACCGCCTCTATCCCAAAGATCTCCTTGTACCCGTCCTCGTCAAGTCCCATGGTGGTTGCCTGCATTGGGTGCTTTGATTGCTTTTAAACATTGTGTCGAAAGGACTCTCCTCAAGCTTCGATCACGCTTTAGGGATACACGATCGCTCATACCTTATTCTAAGGATCCCAACCTGATTCCGAGTCTACTACGGACTGCTTTGCAACTTTCGTTATTGAAGCCCTTTTACAATAAGATCACCGCTCATACTAAGCGTGCAATATTACAAAGCAAATTACTCTCGTGGAGGACCTACATAGCTACCTTTAACTGCCGTACCTCTACAGTGAACCCTCAAAATAAGCGCAATTTATCTACGCGTTATCAAAGGTACGCTTGAACCACAATTGAGGCAACAAATAAAAAAATACGCTCAATTATTCAAATGTACGCGGCGAGCGAACGAGCGGGAGTCGATTCATATATGTTGGAGAGTTTCGGGCGGCCATATTGGCGTGACGCCGGGCCCTCCAACGTCGTCACCGTTGACTGTGGAGAGAGACTCATCTCCCGTACCAAACTATTATGTATCTATAAAGCACAACAGGATATTATGAATCTATTAAAATACTGTTCTTCGTTTTTCATTGCATGTATCATTTATTGAGCAAACAAAATCGGAAATGGAAAATCTGTTTCTGTTCAGGAGTTGGTGAGATTGTTTACACTTCTCTCAAGTCGCTTCAAAGCTTACTGCTCTCCCCTGGCTAAATGATGTGAAGCCAATTCCATAATATGTATATGAGCTATTGAACTATCTCACTTGACACTATGTAGGCTATATGAAACTATAGGCTTATACAGGGTGTATTACTTTTCGACTCAAAACTTTACTATTATTTCGGTCGATCCGTTTCGGGCGCAGTGCTATCGATCGATGGCGCAGATCCATAACATCGGCATTCTCAACCACTACCAATGTGAATTAATTTACGGTTGTGTCTTAATTTTATGCATTAAATGTATTTTGTGTGGTAGATTAGGTTATAAAAACATATTTGTACAGTAATATGTTATATATTTGTTGTTTTTAGGTGATGAAAGGTAGAAATAGTACAACTATCGGTCGGACCCAGACCAATACCTATTTTCCCCATTTATATTTAACTCCCATGTACGCGCAAAGAACGTACGCATCGACAGCACAGTACGCATCCCCCACGTAATTTGAGGGTTCACTGTACAGTATTACAAAAAATATGGGAGAAATTCAGAAAGGTGAACGGGTTGAATTCTCGTCCTCCGCTATCATCGCTGACATGTCCTGAAACGAATGTGCCTTTAATTAATCCCAATGACATAGCTGACTGCCATGCCATCCATTTTGCTCGGGTTAGCTCGGACGCGTTACACACGAGCGAGTTCCTTTGCCACAAGAAAAGAGTCGAATCACAAGTACTTCCTTTCGATGGTGGTGCCACTTTTAACTATAATATGCCTTTCACTATGTCCGAGCTCGAGCACGCCTTACAACAGTGCTCTGACACCACACCTGGCCCCGATGGCATTCCATACGTTCTCATCCGTCACCTCCACGATAAAGCTATGCAATTTCTTCTCCAGATGTATAATAACTTTTGGAGCACAAGTTACGTCCCTCCTCTTTGGCGTCACGCATTTACAATACCAGTTTCCAAACCTGGGAAGGACACCACTTCTCCCACCAACTATAGGCCCATAGTACTAACATCTTCCCTGTGCAAATGATTAGAGAAGATGATTAATCCAAGACTCATGCATTATGCTGAAGAGCATGACGTATCACCCTTTCAAGATGGATCTCGTCCAGGCCGGTCTACTCTTCATTCTCTAACCCACCTTGAGCATCAAATACGTGCAGGATTCGTAAATCGCCATCCTACCGTGGCCATATTTTTTGACATAGCAAAGGCCTATGACACAACTTGGAGATACAGAATACAGTACTCAAGATATTGCATGACTCTGGCATGCGAGGCCCCCTATCTATATTTCTAAAGGCTTTCCTGTCCGATCGTACCTTTCAGGTCAAGGTAGGTGGCCAGCTATCGCGCTGCATGCCTCTCCTTTCTGGTATTCCTCAGGTCTGTGTCCTCAGTGGTACGCTTTTCATAATTGCTATTAATGAGATTTCCAAATGCCTTTCTGCGGGAGTCTCTCGCAGTCTTTTTGTCGATGACTTTGCAATTTACTACACCTCCCCCACCTTACCCCACATTTTACGTTGACTGAACTCCACTTTGACCAACATTCATGAGTGGGCATCCAAGGCCGGATTCCAGATTTCCATTGAAAAGTCTAAAGCCATGGTCTTTTATCCCGATAAACGTCACTTACGCGGTCAGTCCTATGACCTACGAATGGGGGGTTTACGCATCCCCTTCTTCGACAGCGTCAAGTTTTTGGGAATGACCTTTGACTCTCACCTTAATTGGATTGATCATATCTATCTATTGCCCGACGCCGTGATCCCCGAAGGAGTGGCCACGAACGAACCGCCCCCATGCACCTCTGTTCCCAGTCAGTTGACGCCCCTCCCCCCAACCAGCACCGCCTTCGTTCATATCAACAGTCTAAAAGCTTGTTGTCTCCAGCGCATGAACATCATCAAGACTATCGCTCGGGTCCGGTGGGGTGCGGATCGGCCTACCTTGGTACTGTACTACTCTACAAAGCCATTATCCTATCGGTGCTTGACTATGGTTGTCCGATCTACTGTACTGCTTCCCCCAAGGTTTTGCAAAGACTCGACTCCTTCCGCCACTTAGGAATTCGACTTGGCTCTGGTGCGTTTAGATCTTCCCGCATTAGTAGTTTACTAGCTGAGGCGGGTGAGATGCCCCTCCGCTATCATCGCAATTAGTTATTATGCGCTCAGCCATCCGATTATCGTCATCACCTAATACAGTATAATTAATTATTTCCTTTCTGACGATCCACTTGCGTGTCTGTCACCATCTTTTCCCATTGTGGCCCATTTTTTTTTTTTTTTTTTTTTTTTTTTTTTTTTTTTTTTTTTTTCCCCGAATACTTTGGTGGACGGATGTTTTGTGCTACCTTGGTGCCTGCTTCGTCCTACATTTTGCTTTCACCTATCATCGATCAGCAAATCTACTAACTCACTTATCTTTCGTACTCTTGCCTTAACCCCCCCGGGGCTGGCCTTCTAAATTACAGCACTAGGATCCGGGTGATCTGGCCAAAAAACATAATAGGCCTAGGCCTAGCTTTGTTATTTTAACTGCTAGAGAATTCACACACATCCCGAAATGTAGCCCTGTTTTGTATCTAGACTGGCATTGAGTAGAGCTCTCTAGGTCAACTGGTTCAGTTGTGATGACAATTTCCGTGGAGAGAGTTTTGATGCGATGTTAGCAATATCGGACAATAACAAACACTAATTTTTGTTCTACAAAACAATAACAACAAAGGTCTGACTTCAACTTGTTTTTGAAGGTGCGCGTCGCTCCGACCGGCTTTGTTTACATACGGTTCGACGCACGGCTTTCAAACCACGCTTAACCCGAAAACGGCGAGGGGGGGGTATTGAACTAGCTCCCCATGGGCGAGCATATTGACTCCATTCAGGCTTATAATCGTCATTTTACAATAAATATCGTTATTACTTATTCATATGAGCCTATTTTACCTTCACTATGAAGATAGTAACCTGTAACAACAATAAAACGTGAAAATATAATTTTTCTGGTCAAAATCGCGAATATAGATGGACCAGCCCATTCATGAATTATGGAGAAAATTGAGGCAACCCCTCCCTCCACGAGGCCTCAAGCCACACTGAGCCTACTCATACACACACTCGGTCATGTAACACACCCGCTAGGCACGTAAGCACATCCTCCACACAGTTTGCTAATGTTAGCACAAAAATATACCAACGAATTAGGGAATAACAGGGAAAATAGGTGATAATTGAAGGGGGAGAGGAAAGGGAGGAAGGAGGGGATGTGGGGGGGGGAAAAAAAAAAAAAAAAAATTGTTTAGTGCTACTGGGGCTGTTTAAATGTTTTTTTAGGCCTCCCTCTTAAGAGCTTTGCCGCCGTCGCCCAGTAAAACCAGAGCTTTGCAGCCGTTTAGGGGTTAATAGGCTTTCAAGCTTACGGATTTTAAAATGACACCCGGGCTCCTGCCCATCTTCCGCGGTGTCATTTTAAAATGATAACCGGGCAGGAAGGGTTAAACCACCTGTTTGCACATTGCCCTGCTGTTTTCATTTACACGGATGGTTCAAAGGAAGATGGTATGGTGGGCCGTGCTGCTGTTTCAGAATTTGGCACGCCTCGACGCACATTACACCCATATTCCTCCATACCGTATTTACCACTGAACTATTGGCTATCAGAGGTGCACTGAACATGATACGTGATCTTCCTTGCAATGTCCCTCACATTTTTGTCTGTAGCGACTCCATGAGTGCACTACAGGCTTTGCATTACTTTGCACCCCGCGACCCTCTCGTTCGCGAAATTGTCAACGTACAGTAGGGTCTCACATAAAACGAGTTTATGGTCGATAAACGAGGGCGTTTTATGTGAATTCGTTTTATGTGAACACAGCATTTTGGTGGCGCAATATCGTCAATGTTCACTGTAAGCGAAAATTTTCGTACAAAGCGAACGATATTTCGTACGTTTTGTACGATATTTCGGCGTTTTATATGAAAGCGTACGATATTTTGTACGTTTTGTACGATATTTCGGCGCTCTATATGAAAACTCCTTGTATTTGCCCCACTTTGGCGGCGGACTCGTTTTATGTGATCACATTCGTTCTGATCGAAAATTAAATATTAATATTTTAGGTCGGTCGTTTTAATCGAGACTCGTTTTATGCGAACACGTTTTATGCGGGACCCTACTGTACTTCATGGCCTTCTGATTGCTGGTCGTCGCATAACACTCTGTTGGATCCCTGCCCACATCGGGGTCGATGGAAATGAGCGTGCTGACTCTCTTGCTAAGTTAGCGAGACGTGGTACTCCTGAGAACACATTGCTTCGTCTACCTGACGTCTTTCCAGTGCTCGGGTCCAGGGTCCGTACTGCATGGAATGAGGAATGAAATAATCTCCCAACCACTACACATCTCCGTTCCTTCAAAGACCATGTCTCCCCGTGGTTATCGACTCCTACTGGTTGCGCTGACCAGGTTGTTCTTACCCGCCTTCGCATCGGCCATACCAAGGTGACACATGGCTATTTAATGACTACATCTAGGCCTCCACCACCTTATTGCAATCACCGTCGCCCATTTGCTGTGCGAATGCCGCAAATACACTTATGAATGTCTGCGTTATCTTAGTAACAAGACTCTTCCTGCACTGCTTTGCGATACTCCTACCTTTACCTTTGCTCCAATCCGCGCCTATCTAAACGCTATACATATGTTCGATAAAATCTGACTAACCTATTTCTGATCTGTTGCCCCACTTTCTCAACACATCATTGGTCTCCTAGCCTTATAAGTGGCATTCGCTCAGAAGGCTAGTATAAAATCTCACATCATCATCATCATCATCTAATACACACCACTGAACACTACAATACACTACTAAGAATATTATATACATACTGTACATATATATATATATATACTGTATATATCTATCTACTCCGGCATATTCCCCATTTTCTATTTTTTTATAATTAATTATATAAAAAAATATGATTGTTTGCTAGTATAGTGTGTGGTGTTAAAGTGTGAGTCTTGATTATCGTTGTTAAGCTGGTGTCACACGAGCATTTTAGCGGCGGACATATTGGAGCCACTGTATCCCAGTCAAAAAGTAGCTAAAAACGAGTCTACTATCCGACAGTTTCCTCTTTCATTATGACTGTAGATCGTAGGTTAGAGTTCTTAACCATTTACAGTTCAATTTAGTTTAGAAGCAAAATCAATCTAAATACTGTGAGATAATAACTTGTAGCGAGTCAAGGCTCCGATACATATAGCCAATAAACTTACTGGTATGACCCCAGCTTTACCCCTTGAGGATTATGACGCGTTCTAACAGTTTATTCTGGCTATCATGAGACGATTTTATACTGCTTAAGAAGTATATGTGGACGTTATAAGAGTAAAGACGGTCTCAATCAACCCTCTGACTGCCATAAACCCTTCCTAATCTGAAAAAATCATCTAGTAATAGCCAGAAATATGAAGAATATTGTGTCATAAGATCCTGAGAGGGTTAAGTATAGAATGTTATGTTATACTTGAGATTGATGATTGTAACCCGTGATGCAGGGGGTCGCGTGAGGACATGATCGCAGCAGCCCAGCAGTCCACCCGGCCGGGCAGCATGAAGGACAACTTGGTGGATGGAGCCGTTATGTCACCAGCTTGAGGCACCACCACCACCACCACCACTACTATAACAGTAACAGGTCTTCTCACTACTACCACAAAACCTTCACACCTCTTCTTTCATTACGTCTCTACCTTTAGTCACCTGTATATTATGAATCCTGTTTGTTTACTACCACAAAACCTTCACACACCTTCTTTCTTATACTACCCTTACTTTACTTCTCTACCTTTAGTCACCTGTATATTATGAATCCTGTTTGTTTAAGACCTAATGTCAATAACACCAAAGGCACAACTGTATTAGTTACTGCCATTCCTAAGAATCACCATACATATACAGTATATATTGTAACTATTTCTTCCACCTATTATAACTAAGGACATCAAACCTAATGGTAAAGTGTGTGTTGTTTATAGAGCAAGTGGTAATTATAATGCTGTGGCTACTTTGGTATTATTGATGTTATAATATAGTTTTTGGATTTTAGTGTCTTAGGCCTCCTTCCCTTGCATATGAAATACTGTATGTCTTACAACACTGTGTCCTGTAACTTATTTACGAGTACAATACTGTACCCATGTTAATAAGTGTTATATATCTTCATAAGAATGTATGAAGTAATTGAAGTTATACCATAAGTTTCAATATTCAGAAATAACACATTCTATATAGTGTAAATCTGTAGCACCTTATTGTGTAGTAGCACAGTGTGAGTGTATAACTGTGCACAACCCTCAGCTGTACCACTACTATGTTACTCCTGCACTACACAAACTACTACTGTCACCAACCCCACTTACACACACACACACACACACACACACACTCACTTCTACTGTTACCACCACCACTGACACATACACATATATGACTCACATGCACACCCACTAAAATACACCAGTAATCCTACATTCCATAGCTTGTTGTCAGCACCTTGTGTCTACTCACCTGTGATTTGTTATATACAGTATCATCTTAAGTTACCTTAAATTAGCACCTCCCTAGTTGTACTGTATCACTTCTAAAGGTTCTGTCACACGGCCAGGTTTCCGGCGTGTTTATTATAGGTAAAGCCAACTAACTTGACAATAATCTTGACCCTTTAACTTCTTATAACTCTAAATTAATGAAAGCAATCGGGCTGAAATTCCTCTCATTTGGAAAGAGTCCACCAGGTAATAGGTGTGGATATTGACAGCCAGTTTGCTCTAGGTCCTATTGAGTTATAGAGAGGTCAGGGATCAAGATTATTATCAAGTTAGCTGGTGCTACTTTTAGCCAACATTGGTTCATGGCTGGTGATTCTCTGATGATTACTAAAGTCAGTCACACAGGTCCATTAACTCACTCGAAGTATTTGGTTTGTACCGGGAGTTGTTGACGATCGTATATAAGTCGAACAACTGAAGGGAAAACCTGCGTATATGTAAATGTAAAAGGAAAATTTTAGGCAGAATTTGTTACAGACTAAAAAAAAATGCTGGAGAAACTGCTTATATGATGGCGCCTTTATAGACTAAAGGCGGTGTCACACAAGGTCTTTTTCCGTAAATTTTTACGGGCCATTTTTATCTGGTGGCTTCAAAATACAAGTTCCATAATAATTAAACTAGCTAACATAATCTAACTTCGATTTAGTTTCCGATTCCAATGCAAAAATATCCCTAAATATCACCAGAAAAAACTTGCTCATGGAAAATTGACGGAAAAATCGCCCGTGTGACAGTAGCTTAAAGTCATGTAACCTTCTACATCCCCAAAGTCTATGACTGTATAGTAACATTTTATAGAGTCCGTCAGACATCTAGTTATAGAAACATTGGTCGTTAAAACTTGTGTTTTTTTGTTTTTTTTATTACCGTAGTTTAAGGGTTAACCAGACCTCATGCTAAAATATAACAGTATTTATTATTAATTATATGCAGTAATATTTGTCAAGTCTTGTATAATTTTATCCTTAAAATAATTATTCATAAGTTGATCCATCTCCTTACTTGAAGTGTTATAGTCACCTCCCTCACTCAGTCCCTCACCCTATCTATCTTTCCTTAAGATCTGTGCATCTGGGAGCATATGGCTTTGTCAGGATTACATTATTTTTTGTTTCTTTTTAACATACAGTATCTGTTTGTGGGTCGTAATCAAGCCAAGCTTGAAATTCAGTACTGATATCCAACTTGGCCCATTAAGAGAAACAAAGCCTATTTATATTAGGCTAGACACACAAGTGTCTTGTATGTCAGTTATACCTGTAGATAGTCATTATAATTTGTTTGTATTGTTTGTCCTAGAGTATGAGAGCTGTGGCTCTGAACTATAGTATGAGAGCTGTGGCTCTGAACTATAGTATGAGAGCTGTGGCTCTGAACTATAGTATGAGAGCTGTGGCTCTGAACTATAGTATGAGAGCTGTGGCTCTGAACTATAGTATGAGAGCTGTGGCTCTGAACTATAGTATGAGAGCTGTGGCTCTGAACTATAGTATGAGAGCTGTGGCTCTGAACTATACTAAATTGGCAGCATAACAATGAGATTCTCCCTCAGGGACACACAGAGTTATATCATAATGATATTTAAAGGTAGATATCAAAATAATGATTATACTGTACAGTACAGTACTATAATGATTATACTGTACATACTACAGCATACAATGAGATTATACTGTACAGTACAGTACTATAATGATTATACTGTACAGTACAGTACTATAATGATTATACTGTACAGTACAGTACTATAATGATTATACTGTACAGTACAGTACTATAATGATTATACTGTACAGTACAGTACTATAATGATTATACTGTACAGTACAGTACTATAATGATTATACTGTACAGTACAGTACTATAATGATTATACTGTATAATACATGAAGCAGATCCAATACATCAACAAAGAGACAGGACTATATAATACCTGTTACTTTAAGGGGAGGTTTATAGTTTGTTTCCTACTCCTCCAGCAATCTAAAAATGTCACCCCCTTGACCCACTTTCAAGATAAATTTGTAAATTTTTCGGTAGAAAAATTTCCCGGCCAAAGGCCGGTTATTCTTAAATTACAGGCTCGCTATCGCTCGCCAGGATAAAATCAACACCTAAATGGCACGAAAAATCTTAAAATTGACAGAATGGGGCGTAAATTCATAAAATCGCCAAAATAATGGGGCGAAGGTCTTAAAATCTCAAAAGCAAGGGGGCTAGACATGAGGGAGAAAGGAGTCAAGAAAAAAGTCCCTCAAGTGGAAATCTCCCCTTAAGGCACAGGGAAACCAATAGTTGTAAATACTATGGCAGGTTAAATATAATATACCTGACCAATTATCTCCATTGTTAGGGTATATATATATATAACAGCCATTCTGCTGAACACACTGTAACAATACTATGGCAGGTTAAATATAATATACCTGACCAATTGTTAGGGTATATATATATAACAGCCATTCTGCTGAACAAGGAAGCTTTATAATACACACTGTAACAATACACACTATAACAATACACACTGTAACAATACACACTGTAACAATACACACTGTAACAATACACACTGTAACAATACACACTGTAACAATACACACTGTAACAATACACACTGTAACAATACACACTGTAACAATACACACTATAAAAATACACACTGTAACAATACACACTGTAACAATACACACTGTAATAATACACACTATAACAATACACACTGTAACAATACACACTATAACAATACACACTGTAACAATACACACTGTAACAATACACACTGTAACAATACACACTATAACAATACACACTGTAACAATACACACTGTAACAATACACACTATAACAATACACACTGTAACAATACACACTGTAACAATACACACTGTAATAATACATACTATAACAATACACACTGTAACAATACACACTATAACAATACACACTGTAACAATACACACTGTAACAATACACACTGTAACAATACACACTATAACAATACACACTGTAACAATACACACTATAACAATACACACTGTAACAATACACACTGTAACAATACACACTGTAACAATACACACTGTAACAATACACACTGTAATAATACATACTATAACAATACACACTGTAACAATACACACTATAACAATACACACTGTAACAATACACACTGTAACAATACACACTGTAATAATACACACTATAACAATACACACTGTAACAATACACACTATAACAATACACACTGTAACAATACACACTGTAACAATACACACTGTAACAATACACACTATAACAATACACACTGTAACAATACACACTATAACAATACACACTGTAACAATACACACTGTAACAATACACACTGTAACAATACACACTGTAACAATACACACTGTAACAATACACACTATAACAATACACACTGTAACAATACACACTGTAACAATACACACTGTAACAATACACTATAACAATACACACTGTAACAATACACACTATAACAATACACACTGTAACAATACACACTGTAACAATACACACTGTAACAATACACACTATAACAATACACACTATAAAACAGATACCTTTATGTATATGTAACAGAAAATGGCTGATTTAGGGGAGATGGGTGTATATATTTGCTCATTTATTTAGCTTTCTATTTATTTTTTATATTTGGTTTTTAGTTTTCTCCCTAGACCATTAAGCTAAAGACCCCCCAAGACTCTCATGCTAGAAAAATGTGTAAAACAAATAATAGAAAAATTTCCCGACCAAAGGCCCTTTCTTCCTAAAATTACAGTCTTGCTATCGCTCGCCAGGAAAAATTTGACACCTAAATGACCCGAAAAGTATTGACAAAGAAATGGGGCGAAAGGTCTTTATATTGCTAAACTACTGGGCCGAACGTCTTAAAACTAAAAACTAAAGGGGCTGAGCATGAGGGAGAAGGGGGGGGGGGGGCCAGAAAAATGACCCATCTCCCCTTGAGTGTTGGTCCAGTGTCTGTCTGTGCTTGGAAGAACATTATAACAAATCAGCAGATGAATGAATAAAGCAGTACTGTACTTAATATATTTGATTGCAATATAATGTATAATGAGAGAAAAATGTAAGACTAATATTTGAGAAGGTAAACTTTTCATTAATCTCTTGGGTTTATTCTCATTAATCTCATAGAACATCTGGGTCTGGATTTTGTTTTCTTCATTAGTACTATTATCATCCTAGAGTAATGATATTGACATGTTAATTAAGGGGGATGGCCATATTTATTTACTTAATTATTTATGTACATCTTTTTAAAGTTGTCACCTCTATCAAGATAAATTTGTACAATTTTCAATAGTAAAATATTCCGGCCGGGATGAATCTATTTATTGTCTACACTAATGATGTGAGAGTTATTAACAGTTGTGTGTGAGTGTTAGGATTCCCTGCTCTCACACCAGACTCACACAACTTGCACTTTACCTTTTGTCATGACCAAATGACAATATCACAACCAAGGTTATTAAATTGCCAAACTAATGGGGCTGAACCTGAGGGAGAAGGTGCCAGAAAAAGCAGCCATCCCCCTGTAAGTGTTCTCTTCCACTATGTTTATATTAAGAGGATGTGGTGTGCAGAAAGCTATGTTATCCCTTACATTATATAGAAGCAGGCGTTAACCCTTTCTCTACCGTGGGGCAGTCTTGGATTTTAGTCTGGCTATTAACCCATTCTGTTCCAACGACGTATTTTAAATTATACTCTAAGATATATTTAGACAATTTTGTGCAGTTTAGGAAGGATCTGTGGAAGTAAAATGGGCGTAGTAAAAACGGGCGTTTCCGCACCCTCCTCAGCTTCCCGCCTTGGAGTGGCTTTATTAGTGGTAAGCAGGGAGGGTTTTGTGGAGGCGCTCGTTTATGGCCTTGCTTGGGACCTTAGGGCTGTTTGGCCAGACAGCCTGAGGAACAGCAACAACAACAAAAACTGAGAGAGTTCGAAGCCTTGTTGAATGCTGGAGGCCCTTTTTAAACTGAATAAAATCATCGAATAGCAGCCAAAATAAAGTTAAAAAGACGTCATCGGTATTGTATGGATTATTTGGCTATTTTATTATGTTTGGAAATAGGGTTTTGGAGTCAACGGGATAATCTATAATGTGAAACTTACAAAATATACAAACCAAAACAGGGACGACACTATATAAAGGCAAAAGAACTCGTCAAAACAATAATTAACATAGATTTTACCACTTTGATTCTTGAGGTCCTTCGTAACCTACATAAAATTGTCTACTGCTTGCAAGAATAAAACTACCAGAGCTGCTACGTTACTGAAAGGATTATAAACAGCCTTTTGTTGATAAAGATAGTGTGGAAGTTTTGTGTGCTTTAAATTTTTTATCCTTTTTCATCAAGGGTTGTTGCTACCTTTATTAGTTAACTGTCTTGTTGTGTAATGCATAGTGCGCGGAATTTCGATGTGAGTATCCTGGGTTCGAGTCCTTGGAGTGCCACATGTATTTGTTGATTTCATTAATTAAGTTTAGATGTGAAGTTGGTTGGTGTAAAAAACATAATTCCTTCAATCAGAGAACGACAGTTTGTGTTTTATTCTAGTTACTTCCAGACGATGTTATCCACATTGAGAAGTATCTCTCACATTTGACGGATTCGTTCACGTCATTTTTAACCCCTTGACAATTACAAATTCTCCCAAAGCTGCAAAAATGTGCCTAACAATAGCAAAACATTTATAGAAGAGTGGTTACGTGGTTGAAGGGTGAAGAGCATTACCTTCCTAACCTGGCAAGTTGTGGTGAGGAATCCATATATTGTCTACAATAATTATGTGAGTTATTAGCAGTTGTGTGTGAGTGTTAGGATTCCCTGCTACAACTTGCACCTTTTGTCATGACCAAATGACAGTATCGCAGCCAATTTTGATTATCCAAAGAGTTGACTAAAGTTTCTCATGTGATTCTCACGTTATTTCTACTCATGTGAATATGACATTTACGAATAGACAGTTTTCAGTTAATTTTTTGCCATATTCAAATGAGTAGAATCAATGTGTATCAATGAGAAACTACTACAGTACTGTATTAACTCTGGATTGTCAAAATTGGTACGGTAGCAAAATATAATTTTGGACTGACAAAATTTAAACTGTCACCAGTAACCTCAACCACTAACAGGGTCATAGCAGGTATACAAGTAACCTCATTGCATTGCACAGACTTTTGGTTTAAGGGGAGGTTTTTAGTTTGTTCCCTAGATCTCCATCAAGCTTGAAAATTACATCCCCTAGATCCCCTTTCAAGATAAATTTGTAAATTTTTTCGGTAGAAAAATGTCCCTGCTTCTTAAATTACAGGCTCGCTATTGCTCGCCAGGAAAAAATCGACACCTAAATGGCACGAAAGGTCTTAAAATTGACAGAAATGGGGCTAAAGATCTTAAAACTGCCAAACCAATGGAGCGAACATCTCAAATTCAATGAGGCTAAACATGAGGGAGAAAGGGGTCCAGAAAAAAATCCCTCGAGTGGAAATCTCCCCTTAACTCATGACAGCAACTCTAAAATTGAAGCCTGTTAATATGGCCGCATCATAGGTATACTGTACTTGGTTAGCTTCTATACAAGGTGATGAGAAAGGATAAAAGATATGGTGGTGATAGTCAAGTCACCAGTGAACAAACTATTTTTTTTTTTTCTGTTCTTAACCCATACTGTACCAGGGACGTCGTTATCATCATAATCTGGCAAGTATTACACGATTTCATTCAGCTTAGGAAGGACCTCTATCAATAATGAGGCTCCAAACTATCTAAACCAACCCATTCAACTACCACAGATCATTCCTAAGCTGCAAGATATAATAACACACGTCGCTGGTACTCCAAGGGTTAATTATGAAAATATCTGAGATTTGGTGTGGTGTTAATAGGCTAATGCTATTAATTTGTTAATAATCTTTGTTGTTGGTGTTGATGGTAATAAGTGGTAGTTGATTTTTAGCTTAGGTCTTTGGAGGAATAATGCTTGTTTTAAGGGGGGATGGTTCACTTTTTGGCCGGTTTTTGCATGTACAGTATTCATTATTTTTCTAGTTTCCTCCCTAGACCTCTTATCACATTTAAAAAAACATCCATTAGATCCCCCTTCTAGATTAATTTGTACATTTTTCGGTAGAAAAGGTTCTTCCAACATTACAGGCTTTGTTCGCCAGGGAAAAAATCTACACCTAAATAGCACGAAAGGTCTAAATATTGACGAAGAAATGGGGCAAAAAGTAAAAAAATCGACTAACTAATGGGGCTAAACATGAGGGAGAAAGTGGTCCAGAAAAGCGGCCCATCCCCCCTTAATACATGCAAACTCAGTTCCTTCATCTCACTGTAACATCTAATACAAGTCATATTTTGGGGTTATTTTGAGGTTGTTGTGTTGTCCCTTTTCTGGCTCTGTTTTGAGCCCCCCCCCCCCCCCCCCCCCCCCCCAAAAAAAAAGGGGGAAAAGAAGGAAAAAAGAAAAGAAACAAAAATAGAAAAAGTGGGGATTGGGCTTGAGTATATAGATACATAGATAGATAGCTTTTTTGAGGTGGTTTGTGGTGCAATGGTTAGTGCATTCAGCTCACAACCCAAAATGTCCAGGTTGGATTCCTGAACAGGGAAGTACTATACAGAACGGTATAGGTAGCGCCAACGAACTTGACAATAATCTTGATCCCTTAACTTCTTATAACTCTAAATTAACCCTTATTTAGCGGGCTAGGTGGTCTATTTGACCGTAGCGCCCAGCGGGGTGTTTTTTACCCTAAATAGGGTTGTTTACGTGATCATTTTCATGCCTAAAGAAGACCCAGAGCGTAAAACAAGTATCTATCCCTGAAAGGGCATAAACAGAGCTTTCCAATGACACCCCAACCATCCTTGTACAACCACTGGTTCTCTTGCAACGATCGCGCAACACGAGTGCAAAAACCATGTAATTAGGTACTTTCCCTATATAATTCCCTGTGTAGCGAGTGTGAGAGGGTGGAGGAGGATGGGATTCATGTCAGTAGGTCCGCCGGTGTGGTCTAGAGCAGTCATACGCTTGCTACGCTCCTCCCACCACTCATCTCTCTCTCTCAGCAACATTACGTGGTGAAAATGGCACACAACATAAGTTGTGAACCGCCACTTAGTCCATATTTATTTCACACGACATAAGTTGCGCGCCGCCAATTAAGGGTTAACCCGTGGAGCCCCGGCTAGTTTTGTAATGTTTGCGCACCAGAACCCGGCCGGTTTTCAAAAAATGGTTTTATTCCAGAAACAATAGCGAATGGGTTAGGAATGAAGGAAAAACCACGAAAAACCGCTCAAAAAGCTTAAAAAATGGTCCTACAGAGACCCCGAAAACGGATTTTACAAGAGTAAAAAATTGAAGGCAATTATCCCAAAAAAACAGGTTATTGCGCGCTCGCGCGCACGCACGTGGACTTTGAGAGTTTTCAACCATCGGCACGGTTGCGTGGGATACGTACACAGTTCCCATACAAATCTGAGCCCTCTTGAGTGGCTACACCTGAGGTCACGGTCGGCGCAATTAGGGTGACGCGCCAGGCGCGTCTCTGGGGCTGTGCGTTACATACATCGCCGACGCGTCAGGCGCGTCGCTGGGGCTGTACGGGTTAATAAAAGCAATCGGGCTGACGTTTCTATCATTTGGGAAGAGTCTACCAGGATATACAGTATGTGTGGATATTTACAGCCAGTTTGTTCTAGGCCCTTTTGAGTTACAGAGAGGTCAGGGGTCAAGATTATTGTCAAGTTCGTTGGCGCTACCTGGAGTAAGTGTTATTTGTGTCCTGGGGTGACCTGGATGGTTTACAGTAGCCTGAGTGTATTGGTATGGGTTGAAAGGCAGTTCTATGTTTTACATGGGTATGGTTTGGTGATCTGATCTCTACTTTCCTCGTTCAACAGTCCCCTGAAGTAGCATCTCTCAAATCATTTTCACAGGCTTGCTAACTATACCTCAAAGGCTTACCACACATAAGAGGAGCACAGCATCAACAAAACCTGGTATGTTCTCCCCAAAAATATTGGTTTTATAATGTAAGACTTGCAAACCAAACAAACCAAATCAGGGATGACACAATATAAAGACAAAAGAACTTGTCAAAATAAGAACCGTGAGGGAAGATGAACTTGACCTAGTGAGATATTGTTGGTATGACTGTTGTTGTTGTTGTTGTTACAGTGGGATGGAGGAAGTGGCTGTCAACATGGCCTGTCATAAGCTGTATAGTCACCAATAAAAGTCATAGCTTACATTAACTGTTTACACATTAGTTATCTCAGCCAGGGCCATCCTTCAGTAGTGGAGGCAAGGCATATGAGATACACATTCATCTCAAATATAATATAACTATCTGTAAATGCTTTGTTCAGTTTTGTTAAATATATTGGTTATATACGTGCGTAACTTTTGAGTGTGACTGTACAGCTATATCCTAGTGTTAGTATAATAGTGTTGCAAGCCATTCAACACCAAAGTCAGCCCTATTTATATTTGATTTGCCGTATTATTGGCTACCAATTAGGTTTAATTAGGAATATGTGATATAAGTGAATGTAGAACTACAGTATACATATTTTTTACATTATAAATATTTTGTAGTAGGATAATGTTTGGTTAAGTAAGAAGTTTAACCATTAGTTAGGTGCAGAGATTACCATTGGTTTGCTTGGTCTTTAACTTGATTACATGTGACATATAAACAAATAAGAAAATACAATTCAATAAATAAATATATAAAATAAAATTATTGAGTTAAATGACCCTAACATACAGTAATATTAAGTGTTAGAGGCAATGACAATGTTTTAATGATTCTCATTACCGTCAGATGAAAGTATTAAGCCGAGGAAGGACAATTTGAATGAAATTCACCAATACAGTAAACCCTCGCTATCTCGGACCTCTAGAAGTCGGAAACCCGGACTACTCGGACTGGCATCGGCCTCTCGGAAAGTTCGCCGTATATCTCGGAAAATTCCGAGATGTAAGGGGAAAACTCTGTGGGCCCACATGGTCTGTCGGACAGGTGTCATATATCTCGGAAAATTCCGAGATCTAAGGCTACAGTGAGTTGGAGAAGGACAGTGAAATGGAGAAGGAAAGTGATATTTATAATATATGTCTGCTGGATACTGTACAGGTACTGTAATTTATCTTGAATCAACATTGTTAGTGATAGGGAAGTCTCCGTTTTCTCTGGTGGCTCGGACTCCCTCATCCAATTCGGACATTTTCCTCTCTTAGTCGGACATAAGTCGGACTTCGGACATCTCGGATTTTCGGTCATCTCGGACTGGGTCTCCCCCCAATTAGTCCGAGATAGCGAGGGTTTACTGTACTGTATTTCAGTCCGCTAATCCTTTGACTTAAGATTTCAGCTGGTGGTAGAAAATAAAGTTAAGGGGATTGTAAATGATTATTACTTCATTATACAGTGCTTGAGCCAGGTTGTAATTATGTCTGTACGGTCATTAGTATACTGTAGGTAAATTTGACCTTGGAAAGCTGATCAATTCTCCTGGCTGACCCGCTCCGAGGTTAGTAATTAAGCACGGCTAAGTTTGCTATGCTCATCTGACATATGTAAACAGACTATGAATAATTTCATATTATCACCAACCCACCAAGTAACTTACAAATAAACCTAATTAATTAAATCAATGAAACTAATGAATACATGTAGTTGGTCCTCCAAGGATTTAAACCTAGGATACTCACACCGAAATTCAGCGCACTAACCATTACGCTACCAAGACAGTTAATGGTTTATGCACAAGCTCATGATATATTCATATCAGAAATAAATTATATGTTAAGGTTAGCATAATCTGAAACAAACTAAATCAAATGACCAAACTTGGATGCATAAAGTAACCTGATAAGCTAAATTAATGTTTGTCTTACATACACACTACCTTATAATGCACCTGATGACCTGGCTCAGTGGGAAGCAGGAACAACATAAACTGAATATTCTCAGGAACACTAGTATGGCACACTAGCCAGTTTGTGTGCTGAGTAAACCTTATACAAATCCATACTGCTTACCTTAGGATCAAGCAGGTTAGTGGATGGACTAGCCACCCACGACTACAGAAAAATAGTGCTAAAAAGATTCATAGAATGCCTCGGAGTCGGACGTACCGTAAGTTGAGTGGTCAATCCTGTAAGTCCTTCAGTAAACTGGCATGGGTTGTCCCTCTTACAGGGGATAGGTCCACTTGGGGGCATTTTGTGTATGGCCACCCTCATTAAGGGGGTAAGGCATCCGGCAATAGATAGATAAATAGATGCTGGGTCCAATTGGTATGTAATATCCAGGAACAAAATACAGTATACCCACAATAAATTATAAGTTAGATAAATTAATTTGGTGTCTAAATGATTACTTTAACTATCATTCATTTAGACTAAATTTATTCATCTAGCTCTACTATTTGTTGTAGGTAGTATTTTAGTTGATTTTGTGCACTAATTGTCAGAGTGTGTAACAATTAATTCCCTAGTAAAGCCATTACACCCGGTCCTTTATAGTTTTGAAAGGTGTGCATGCTCCTCTGCCACCTCTATACATACAGTAGTGCCAGCAAACTTGACAATAATCTTGACCCCTTAACTTCTTATAACTTAATTGAATGAAAGCAATCGGGCTGACGTTTCTATCACTTGGGAAGAGTCCACTAGGAAATAGGTATGGATATTTATAGCCAGTTTGCTCTAGGCCCTTTTGAGTTACAGAGAGGTCAGGATCAAGATTATTGTCAAGTTCGTTGGCGCTACCTATAGTACAGTACGGTACAGTCCTGTCCTTCACAACTTCAACTACAGTATATTCTCTTCTCTTAGTACAGTATAAGGAAATATTGCTCCTTATCAAAACTAACAAAGCCTGGATATATAGGCTTTGTCTGTGTGTGTCGAGGTTTTCATTATCCTTTTACTAGGGAGAGATAAAGTAGAAATGATGGAGAAGGTAGGATGTGATTTTTAAAGTTGACTGTACATGATTGGTAAATATTACTCAAAGGAAAAGGTGTGTATTTTGAGTGATAAATACTTGTCTTACCTTTTATTATAAGTACTGGTACTATCACATTAAAACAAAATGTAATCAACAAGAAAATTATTTATCATTATGATTGCACTAAGATGTAGTTAGTTAGTTAGTTAGTACATCAATGTTCTAGAACCATAAACTAAAAACACCACTGGGTATTGTATTTAAATAGAACCATCAACAATAGACATATACTAGCATGGGATAGTGTTACAAATATCCTGTAAGATATAAGCTCTTTCAGACGTACAAGACTCTTAAATATTATTCATTATAAAAATGGCAAGATTAATTATTTACGCATGAGTATAATTGTTAAGCACGAACAATGAAAGTACTGTACTCAAGTTAACTTGTGTGATACTGTCAACCATATTCCCAGATTAAGGGTTTGACAACCTGAAGGGAAGGGAGGAAAACCTAATATTTAGTATTGTCCCTGTAGTCTATGACATAATACTAATAGTATTTTATGGCTCTGCTGGCCCATAGCCTAGTGAGTATAATTATAGTCATGCCAGTCAACATCAATATATCATCATAGATGATACCGGTACTGTAAGATTTCTCAAGGTACGTCACTAGGTGTGTAGATGCCACTACTGAAGAAGAATTACAGTAGATGGAAATAAGAAAAAAAAAAAAAAAATTTGTGCTTTGTTAAAGAATATGCCCCACGTATCCTGCTGCGTGATATACAATGTGACTAAAAGGTGGGAAAACACACAAAGAGATCTGGCTGCAATGGTGATGTTGCTAGGAGGGCTGGGTCTTCGTCCCTACTAATGTAATGGTTGGTGTCAATGAAGACATCTGGGCGACCTGGGGACCTTGACTAATGTTCTAGCCCCTACTAGTATAAAGAATGGTGGCATAGCTGTCATTAAGTCCAATTAATATAATTAAGCAATAGTTTGCCATATAACCTGTGTCTAAAAGAAACCCGGGCAGGACCAAAAGCACCAGCCCTGGCACCAAGACCCTACTCTGAGTCATTGTAATATGTACTGCGTTAAGAAATAGATAATGCTCAACCAGCCGATCAAGGGTTCCAAGGACCCTTGGATAGAACTGAGCAGGCACAGAGCTGGTCTCTTGACCAGTAGTTTCATAAATAATAAAAATTATTAATAAGATAATTTAATTATTCAAAAATGTTTATATTGATGCATGTATGTATGTATGGGATAATGTTTATATAAATGGTAGAAATATTTAACCAGACCAACAGGATTAATTGTAATGACAGCCCAAAAACATGTACAGTATTACTGGTACACGAGGCTCCGGAATCTGCGAGGTAGCCACATGACATGGATATGCCTACAGTATACTGTATGCATAATATATAAAAAGATACCATCAAACACAATCAAAATTTATATAAAACCTCCTGAATATCAATTAATGGAGGAAATCATGTATGAACATGAAACAGGATGTCGCTTAAACAGTTAGGCTAGCCCAAAAAGATTATAACTTACCCATAAAGCCTGTAAAACACACACAAGTTTAGTAAAAGCCTCACTGGAAGTTAAAACTTGTTTGGCTAGCTACAAAGGAGAAGAGGACAGATAGTTGGCCCTAAATAAACATTAGTGAAATTAATATACAATTACAATTCAATATGGTGTGGCATCAAACATTGGCTGGTGGTGAAACAGGGAAATATTCTGAAAGCACATCTAGTCTGAGTGCAAAGAACTTCCTGCACCTCTCCACATTATCCAGAAAAACAAAAACTTATTAGAGATAAGCGCACAACAGGACTCAGGAAAACGACAAATAAAGACCAGGAGAAAACACATCCACTCCATGTCGATGCCCGTCAACAGAGGCCAAGATCCACATGATGCTGGAAGACACTGGAAAGCTAGCAACACATAGATGGGAAGGGCTAAAGAGTAACTAGAGTGCACAATTTGATTTTGTTTTAATTTCCTTCCACTGTAACTATGTCTTTTACAGTAATGGCATCTACATCCAGTGATGAACCTTGTGAAATCTTACAGCATCAGCTAAGGTGATGGTTAACTGGCGTGACCAGTTATACTCGCTAGGCTATGGACCAGAGAAGCCATATAATAATATAGGTCCTATCCAGAGTGAGGTTTGGCATCCTCTACCCAACATCAGCCGTTTCTGTCCGTCTCTTTTACTGCCCTACTTTTCCTTCTGGGGGCAGGGGGCTAGGAATCCTCCTCCCCTTGTAAAATTCACCTACTAGATGAGACAGAGAAAGGGGCGAGGGAACACGAAAGTGGTCCTGGACCCTAAGAGAACTTTACCTGTTGTTTCTGTTCGAGCTCTGTCTCGAGTAGGCCATTCCCAGCTATGGGGTATGTGCCTGAGTACATACATACATACATACATACTTTATGTCATAGACAATATGGGCCACTACTAAATAATGGTTTATTGCAGGTTATTATTAAATATACTGTACAGTAATATTGTTTAAAGAAATTTATTTAGTGTGCTCAGTGTAATGATGCAGATTAATTTAAAAACTTAATGTCTTTGATATATTTGTCTTGTTATTCCTCTCTGTATAATTCTATCATCCTGAAATTAAAAGACAATATCACAATGAATTATAAGTTTGCACAAGATATAGTTGAGTAGACACTAACCAGCTTGTGCATTCCATCAGTTTGGTATTTATTATTACCAGTCACCATCCAGCGGATGACTCCGTCGTCGACACCTGCCCGGGATGTAACACAGCACCCCATACCATTAAACACATCATAGAAGATTGCATTTCACACAATCACTTACGCCAACAACACAATCTACATTCCTTGAAAGCTCTGTGGGAAAGCCCGACCGTGGCCATGACCTTCCATGGACTCAGGGCTGTTTTCGGCCAGGCAGCTTGGGGAACGACAACAACAACAACCAGTCACCCATAGTATTGTATACACCACCAAATTGATTACCCTCTTGAGAAAATACTGTTTTTAGACTTTCAAACTACTGTAAGGAAAGGCAATGAGTACCAATGTTACCTTGCTTGGAATTAAGTGTGGTTTGATCAGTGAATATGACTATTAATTTGATATTATTTATCATACATCCTAAGATAATCATTACAAAGGCACCTAGTAGGTTCAGGCACTAAGCTTATTGAATTATATAAATCTGTCAACTATTGTGATGAAGTTAAGCAATGTGAGGGTTTGAGGCACTTCTACATATCCATAAAGTGTTCACATTGTGCTTTATGTTGTGGGACCTAAGGGACGTAAACACACACCTTTATAGGTAACGCCAGCGAACTTGACAATAATATTGACCCCTTAACTTCTTATAACTGAAACGAATTAAAGCAATCGGGCTGAAGTTTCTATCATTTGGGAAGAGTCCACCAGTAAATAGGTGTGGATATTTACAGCCAGTTTGCTCTACAGTAGGCCCTTTTGAGTTACATGGAGGTTAGGGATCAAGATTATTGTCAAGTTCGTTGGTGCTACCTATAGTACAGTACACAGTCCACACTCAAACACTATAATCATCAACCGTCACTTGTACTTGTATTACCAGATAAAGTCCTGCATAATCTAGAGGTGATACAAGAGTCCTAGGTGCACTTTAACCTCTTCAGTACAAGAACATTTTTGTATTATTCTGTCTAACATTAGATGAGTTTATTCAGCTTAGCAAAGACGTAACTAACATTGGTAGAGTATGTGGAAACCATGGGGCCCGTGTTAAACAGTCTTCAAGTTAGCTATTGGTGTCATGGTGGTGGTAGAGTCTGGGATCTTCTACTTAAAGCCGGTATCACACGAGAGCTTTTATAGTCAACATTCTATGATCAACATTTTTCTGGCAACATTTCTGGAGTATTTTGCACTGGTATCGGAAACTCTACTGACGATAGATAAATTTAAGTAACTGCAATATAATAAATGTTTACCCCATAAGTTTCCAGACCAGTGTTAAGGATAAATGTTGAGTGAAAAAGCGCTCGTGTGATACCGGCTTAACTGATAGTACAGTACTGTATTACAGTTGAGGATAGTTTTCTCTGACTCTGCCACCAAGAGCACTTCCTTTGGCTAGAATTTGAAATAGGATCTCTGCTGACGTGTCGTCCTCGCCTGTATTATTTCAGGGGTTATCTTTTAAAAAAGCCTTGAAAGGAACTATGTGAGAATGAAATTTTTGTCTAGGATTGTGCTAAACTTGACAGTTTTATTCAAATATAATGATGAAGAATCCTATAGGTCTTTTTTAATCTAATTGAAATTATCTGATGATAGGTGGAATAACCTGAAAAGTTGGTATTGTACAGAAAGTTTTAGAACTGTTTGTAAGGATCAAAGTGCTGTAATCTAGTTTTAGAAAAAGTTCCCCGTGTCAAATCAATTAGGTTACTGTTGACAGATCTCTACAACTGTGTATAATCATTTGTTCAACAGTGTACCATTAGATGTAAAATATTGTAATGGCCATTGAATGAAAACCTGAGTAAATGGATTTTACATCATCAATCTCTTCAAAACCATTCCATGTGTCTAAATTCATATTATCAAATACCGTAATGCTTGTTATGTGTGAGAATTATATGTTTTACGTATGAATAGATATGCCATGGTAAATATTGTGAAGATTCAGGTAATTTTGTGTATTAAACTAAACAGCATTTCTTGCATTATCTGTCCTCTTCTGTATTTAAGAATATTTCTCTATTGCTGTCTCTTGGTTAAAAGTATCTCCAGTTTCATAATTACTGTATACTAAATTGAATTATAAGCCAACCATAGTATATTGTACAATCATACTCAAAGGTCATGTCCTACTCAAGTTCGAGTTTGATTATCTCTACTATAAAAAAAGAAATAAAAATAACGTGAAGCAAGGTTCAACCCGAGCTTTCCTCAGTTTTGTTGAAAATATTTCTGTTTTATATGGAAAGAAGAAAGTTAATGTTGAGAAAGTGGAGAATGACTTGAAAGTGATTGTACAGTACTTGGGAATACTGTACTATATATCTCAATGAACCCAGACTCGATTAGAATGGAGACATAAACAGACATGAGAAAAATGGTACAGAAGAGGATAGATTACTGTAGGCAAGGAATAATGAGTTAACACCAATTATTTTAATTAAACTTGATTAAGAGTTGAGTAGAGTGTAGTGTGGTGTAATTGTTGTATGGTAATACTTCTCTATCATTATCATTAGTCTAGAACATAAATAGATTAGTTATGTATAAATCATACACTGGCACCTGGCTCTGGTTCTCTATGTATCTCTCGCACTCTTATTCCTTCTATCTATCTTCCCTCCTCTCTCTCTCTCTATCCCCCTCCCCTCTCTCTCTATCCCCCTCCCCTCTCTCACTCTATCCCCCTCCCCTCTCTCACTCTCACTCACTCCCACTCCCCCTCCCCCTCCCCTCACTCTCTCTCTCTCTCTTTCTTTCTTGCCGGCCTGATACGGTCCGGGGGGTCTATGGTAATTCTCTTTCTCTCTCTGCACCTTATTTTCCTGTTGGTAATTGAATACCACAGCCTGGAGTTGAGCTAGAGAGAGTGTGGCAGATGTGGCACAACTATACCAGGAGGCGGAGATGATGATGTTTGGGAATGTTATAGAGAAGCATTATTGTACCCTGGTGTGTAAGAGTAGTTTCAATCGACAACATTGTAAGATATGTATATTCATGTGACCTTTGTCTTTGTGTACATATTCTACTGTAAAGGCATTCCTCTTATAGAGAAGTACTCCTCTGACATGGTGGCATTTATAAATTGAAAGGTTATTGATTTGTACATGTCTGGCCGGTCAGAGAAGCACCAAGTTAGCCAATTTTAAGTGAGGAATAGATGTATTTTATTATTGGGTACTGTGGCATTACTCAGCCCAGGAGCATTTGGACTGGTGTGCTTACTGTAGGTGTGCTTGATGGGGGCAGTTCTCACTTTAGATATGCAACCTCAAGCCAAAATTCATCCCTACCATTCATCTGAGAAAAGAAACAAGGAATGCTGTTGATTGATTAAAATGTTTTAGCCTGAGCAACTGTAACCACTGTGTACTCTTCCTGTTCTCACTATTTTGACAGATACTCAGACATCTAAGCTCTTTATTACCCTTGGTTTTGACTTGATTCAGAGCCAAGGTGGGGTGAAACTTTAACTTTTAACATCAGTAAATGTAGACAGAGAGTAAAGTAAATTATGAGACAAGTGCGTTAACCCGGCAACTACTGGAAGACTCTTAAGAGTTTCCCCGGGCGACTGCGGGAAGACTCTTAAGAGTCTGGGGGAAAACAAATCCATTTAAAATCACAATTTTATTTTTTATTTTATTTTTTTGCCCCTGGGCCATGCCAAATATCACTCCTCCACCTCCCCTCCTTCCCCACTTTCCTCACCTCCTTCAGTTATCACCTATTTTCCCTGTTATTCCCTTATTCTGTGGTCTATTTTCGTGCTAACATTAGCGAGTTGGTAGCAGGGCGTTGTCATCACTGTTACCAAGCGTGGGAAAGAGCGAGAGAGAGACTATTGCGTAACAGTGTCTCTCCAGACAAGGGGAGGAGAGGAGGGGAGGGGGGTTGCCTCAGCCATACATTATGTAACTCCCGGCCTGTATCGCCGATTTTGACCATCCAAACGCTGTTTCCACTTGTTTTATTGATGTAACAGGTTAATACCTTTATAATCAACCTATAATAGGTGCATATGGATAAGTATTAATGCTATTTATGGTAAAATAACGATGTTAGTGATGGGAACAGCTCAAATACGTCGGCACAGGAGTGTGGTGTCTCATACCCCCCATGCACACTTCTTAGGTTAAGGGGAGATGGTTCACTTTTTGCATGCATTCATTATTTTTCTAGTTTCCTCCCTAGACCTCCATCAAATTTTTAAAAAATCCATTAGATTCCCCTTCTAGATTAATTTGTACATATTTCGGTAGAAAAATTTCCCGGCCAAAGGCCGGTTCTTCCAACATTACAGGCTCACTATTGTTCGCCAGGGGAAAAAATCGACACCTAAATAGCACGAAAGGTCTAAATATTGACAAGAAATGGGGCAAAGGTCTTATAATCGACTAAATAACATCTGAGAACTAATGGGGCTAAACATGAGGGAGAAAGTGGTCCAGAAAACTGGCCCATTCCCCCTTAAACTAAAGCTTCTTGATAATTGACTATGGTTCCAAGATCTGGTCCTGGGTTGAAGTTTTGCCAGAAGTTGTTATATACAGTATATATATATATAAGTAAAAATGCAGTGTTTGTAGTGTAGTCATAAGCTGTGTGGAAGTGTATTATTGTACTGCCTTATTGTCAGTCACTTGTGGTCAGGGCCAATAACAGAAAACATTGTATAATTTTACCCAGTGTTCTTCATATTAAATTGTAAAAAGTCAATCATCTTCAAAACGACAATGATATATGTAATTTTTTCTTTTTCGTTATAATCTTATGTCATTTTTTAGATAATTTATAGAGTATTCAACATTGTATAAGATCGCTTGGTAAAATATTTGGAGAAATTGACAAAATATTTCTCTTGAGAAATACCATGTTATGCAAAACAGATGAAACTGTTTATATTAAAGAAAGTACAGATAAAACTTCTGTATTAATGTTGAAAGAAAGTTTTTTTATGATTTTCAAATTGAATGAAGCACTGCTGTTTTGAAGTTTTTTGGTTCATGAGCCTGACCACAACTGTTTGTATATTAGGAGTATTAAGGTGTTATCATATTACCATAGGCCTTATTTTCATGCAAAATAACCACGCACCCTTTGATATAATTGAAAGTTAATTTATATTGTATTAGCCTCGTTTTAACAAAAATAGTAAGATGTACTATATATGATCGCTGACTGTACTATTGCAGAGTTACATGTAACCAAGTTGTGTTGGTGTGTACGGTCCACTTTATTGAGGCTGTATTGAGGATGGTTCACTTTTTGGGCGATTTTTCCATGTATTTGTTATTTTTCTAGTTTCCTCCCTAGACCTCCATCAAACATCAAAACATCCATTAGATCCCCCTTCTAGATTAATTTGTAGGCTACATTTTTCGGTAGAAAAATGTGCCGGCCGAAAGCCGGTTCTTCCAACATTACAGGCTCACTATTTATTAGTGGCCCCTCCATCATTGACGAACATGCCTATTACATAAGGCATCCTCTTCAAACACTAATCCGCCGTAGTTTGAATCTACCGCGCAGAGCATTTAAAAACTGAGGAGCCTTCATCATGAGCGCACGCGACCTCACTCATGGCTTCAGTCATTATGAATTGGGTTCTCACTACGAAAAAACTTCGTAAAAAATAAAAACAAAAAGAAAATAAGAATAACTATCCAATAAGCTTTCCATCATATCGTGGATGTACTTGTGTGGATTTCTGACCAGACGCTGATCCAGGCGTCATTCCTCCTTCTTTGCTCTGCGCTCAGCCTGCCCGGACGTTCCTTTCAGGCTCCGCTGGTTCCGCATTCGTGGCGTCCCTAGTGAGTTTTTTCTCATTTGTTTACTCTGGGATGTATCGAGTAAGGTTAGGATAGGCGTAGCAGGAGTGTCCTGGGCTGGTTGCCCGCAGTGCAATGTATTTTGGGTCGTATGTATGGGGCATCTATTTCGGATGTACCCTCGTGGTCCTGTTGTGGACACGTGAACTTTTCACAGTTTGGTTTAGTTGGTGATGCAGGCGGCTTTCATTACGCGTTAATTATTGCTGCCTTTTATCCTTCTGATGAGGTAAGCTGTATGTTTGCTGACGTTCCCAGCGTATTTTTCTTCACTTAGTGAAGTTTTTTCTGGGTCCGTGTCAGGCTTCCCGGGGTTGGGAAGTTATCGCTTCGGTGGTGTGTTGGCGGTGGTTCCTGTTGTGATATTCCAGTGTGTGTTTATATTTCAACTATTTCTTGCCGTCTACCTAGGCCTAGCCAGCCGCTCGTAGCTTTGCCACATGTCTAGTGTTATTATTTATTTTATAAATATGCCCTACTGTGTCATGTGTATCCGGGTTTTAGTTGTGTATTGGCTAATTCCTCGGACTATATTTGTTTCCTGGTTTAGTTGTGTATTGGCTAATTCCACGGATTATGTTGTGACCTTGGTTAGTCGTGCGTGTCTCTCCTCGTGTCGTATTGTTCAGATGGTGTCTGTTCAGGGTGGGGTTTGCCTTCCGGCGGGTTTTTCTCGGTTTCACCGTGAAAAAACCTGACCGATGAGCAGTGTTAGGCCACACGTGGTTGTTAACACTGGCTAGTTCCCCGGCGGGGGAGGTGTCTGTGGCTCTCCAGGACTGCGTATCTGTGGGTGCCTGGTTTCAGGCCTCCTTTATTCCCGGCGGGATGGCTGTACCCATCCTTACATATATATTTAGTTATATATAAAGAAACGATGTTCGTGAGAACACTTGTTTTTTATAGGTTTTTCTACCTGGTTTACGACAAACCACGGGGAAAACCTAGCTGTTGTTTAGGCGTTCCTCCCCGGCGATCTTTTACAAAGTAGTGGGGTCAGGAACTTGTGGGGTTAACTTTTAGACTTCTCACCCGGCGGGTGCACCTTAGCAGGGTGGGATAAAACGACTTAGGTCTCTTATAGTTAACCAATCCATGTGAGTGATACTCTGTGTATCGCCGCCTTTACTCTTACGGCATTTGAAGGATCAGTGAGGTTTAACCAAATCGATTTCCACACCCGGCGGGTGTCCCTAAGTATAGGAACTAAGGAATTTATAAACAAATTCAATTTCGATTAACCTTAATTAGGAGATACTTTCAGTATCGCCGCCTTCTATTTTTACGACGATCGTTTGGGACAATTCGTTAAAAAATCAGATCTCGTATTTTCCTGCCCTGGGCTATTCTACTAAAATATTTCAAGGGCCGGCGTCTTTATGAGGGGGGGCTTTGTTACAAAATTGAATCTTGAGACAGTCACCACCTCCTACAGACTATAAGTGCCATACTGGACCATTATATCAGAGGGTATTCTTCATGTTCTTAGCTAAGAAGACTTGTTTAGCCTCTTTATACCCAGCCGCGTGGCGAGATGTGTTAGCTGTGTCTTTGCATCCCGTTACCCGGCGGGTTATTAACACTTGTATGCGAACACTTGGGTTAACCTTATGAGCATTAATTCCTGGAAATTTTCTTTATTTTTCCAGAGCTGAGCTCCGGCGGACCAATACAGACCCGGCGGTAGTTCCTCTCACCAGTCTCTGTCATGGCTAATGTCACCCCAGTTTTTGCCCTGTGCATTACCCCTACTTGCGCGGGTATCCCCATTTTTGCACACACCCTTTGCATAAGGTGTGTTAGATGTCTAGACCGTTCAAGGGGTCTCTGGGTTACAAGTAATTGTTCTTTTTGCTCCCAATTAACCAATAAAGTCCTGTGTGACAATGACAAGACCGCGGCGGTAGCGTTGAGAGAGGTCAGACAACAAATGTCGGCCTACACTACCATTGTCGCACATAAGTCACTTCAATGTGACAACGTCCCACTTTGGGATAAGTTGCTGTCAGAGCACCCTCCCCCTAAACGTACCTCTAGAGTAAGGGGTTTTAAGCCGACAGAGACTAGCCAGGATTCTGTATCGTCTGAGGAGACGTTTAAACGCCCGAGAGAGCCTACTCCCCCGGCAGCCACCTCCTCGTCGCAGGCGAGATCGAGGTCAAGGTCTCCCCTCAGACAACGGTCTTCAAGTCGGGCCTCTTCCCCGGCGAGTAAGAAGTGCAAGACTGAAGCTTCCCCCAGGGACCATGGTGGTGATCCGTCCAAACCTAGGTCCAGTTCGCGGTCACACCGTAGCCATAAATCCTCCAAAAAGGATTCCCATAAGAAGTCCTCTCGACATTCTTCTAAGTCTAGTGCATCTCATCGTACCTCTACACCTGACAATGTTTCTGTTACAGCCTCAGAGTATAGTGAAGCGCCTGTCCCTAAACAAGATTTACCTATTGATATTTTAACCCTAGAAATGGAGAGTTCAGGATATTCAATAATTGAGAATGTTTCAGACTCTCAAGAGAGTGTAGGCCAGAGCCTAGGTGTTTGGCGTTTTGCTCAGCCAGGGTCTGTCCATCCACGTCCGACTCATACGAGTCACACAGTAGCCGATGTCCACAGGGACGCGGCGGCCCCATCCTCTATCCCTGATTTATCTTGGAAACAAGGTGCCCCTGCCTCGGCGGGGTCTTCTCAGGAGGATCGGGAGGGACAAGATGAAGTGTCATTAATTTCAGATAGGGAAGGACAAGGGTCAGGCTCAGGCCTGGACGCCGCCCATGTTAATACTAATTCACCTGAAAGTTCTGCACCTAACCAGTTTGTTACAGCACAAGAAATTGATGGGTTACTTACTCATGCTCTATCAAAATTCTTTAATCAACAACGAGAAAACCCCACAATGGACTTGGGGGCTCCCTTGACAGGTTCTGCGGTACGGCCTCTGATAACGTCAATCGATTTATCTAAGATTCCTAGCCCTCCTACTTTGTCACCGGCAGGGAGCTCTAAGCCAGCTACGGCGGCATTCACTACGTCAAATGTCAGGGTCATTACGGATGTTAATCCACCCCCTCTAGACAAAGCGCCTCTTAGAAAGGTAGCTATGCCCCTGCTTTATGGGCCAGACGAGTCATGGGTCCCTTTGAACCCCTCTAAGCCAGAGCTTGCCCAGCCTACCTTGTCAGGGGAACTCCCGGTACCAAGTGAGTGGTTTATCCAGGGAAATAAGTCTAAGAAATTAAGGGCATTGGATGCCTTGGGTAAGGTTTTGGATGTAAATATCAAGGCTATACCTAGTTATTATTATCAGGATTATTTTGTTTATGCATCTAAGCCTGCTTTACCCCCTGCCTCAGCTTCAAAACTTTTTTCAGACTGGTCTAAGCTGGATGGGTTTAATGATATTAAGGCTCTGTTGGCTATTACTCCTGAACTAGATTTACAGACCGTCACAGACGAGACAGCTAATCCAGTGTTGAAGGTGGGACAGTTAGGACCAGGACCTTGGGTGGATTGGGAGGTAGAGGCTCAGAACTTTGCAACCACTTTCACTTCTAAATCTTCCCACCAGATCCCTCAGGATACACATTCATGGTTCTCAATGCCGGTAGGTTCTGCCGGCGGAGTTCCGTCAGCTTTATTTTCCTTTTTAGCTGCCCCTAAGATTAATCTTTGTGAACTAAAGGAACCATTCATTACCCCTACCCCTTCTCACCTAGACAGAGAATTTAGGCTTAGGGGAAAAGCTTTCCGCCTGTTTTCACAGTACATAGTTTCTCAACAGGTGGCTAAGTCTTTACTCAGGTCTACTCAGGCAATCGCAGACGCGGATGCTCGAAGATCAGTTGAATTATCCCGGCGTCTGATTCTTCAGTCGTCAATTCAATCCTTAGGTGACATACGCACAGCCTTACTTGAGGCGGTGCGAGCACGACAGGATCTTAGAATGTCATTAGTTCGCAAGCTGCCTGATCGCATTGCTAACCAGGTGGTTATGTCCCCAGTACTTACACCTTCTTTAATGTCCCCTGATGTATGGCGAACAGTGTTTAACATGGCACAGGCCGTGAAGCACAGTCCCGCACAGGCTAAGAAACCCGCATTTAACTTCCCCAAACCTAAGCCTCCTACTAAAGCTCAGCCAGGGGGTTCTAAGCCGTTTCTTCCGCCTAAGTCCTCCCAATCCCCCCTGGGTCAGTTCAGGCATAGACAGAGAGGGTTTTCAGGACAGAGGGGACGCGGCCAGTATAAGCCGGGTCAGGGCCAGTCTTCGGCCCACACCAGCCAGCCGGCGAAGCGGCCAACACCACCAAAACCACCATCAAAAAACTAAAGTCTTTCTCACTCCCAGTGCCTACCTTAGAGCCGGAGGAACCGAGGGAAGTACAGCCGGCGAACCCTTGTCTGCTAACTGGGTCGTTCCGAACGTGTCACCAAGCATGGCCGTTAAAAACATGGGCACGGATGGTGGCACGCAAAGGCATCACTTGGCAGTGGCTCCGGCGACCTCGCTTACGTCAGCCGACAACGGCAAATTGTGTTTCATTAGAGGTGGAGCTGCTGGTCCAGGAGATGATTGCCAAGAATGTCATCATCCCGGTACCCCCCAGATTACCCTGTATTCACGTCAAAACTGTTTTTGGTTCCCAAACGGGACAGTGTTCAGATGAGGCCGGTCGTAGACCTGTCGTATCTGAATCTTCACATTTACAACGAGTCTTTCAGAATGTTAACAGTTCATCAAATCAGGCTAACACTTCCGCCGGGTGGCTGGATGTGTTCCCTAGACCTGACAGACGCCTATTGGCACGTGTCGGTCAACAAAAGATTTCAAAGGTTTCTGGCCTTGAGGATCAGGCACCAAAATTTTGTTTTTCAAAGGATGCCGTTCGGTTTGAACCTAGCACCTCGATTATTCACAAAATTAGTCAGGCAAGCCCTGATGCCATTGTTAAAACAGGGAATCAGAGTGTTGTGGTATCTAGACGACTGGCTGGTGGTGGCAGAGACACAACAATTATGCATAAAACATGTCAATATCATTTTAAATCATGTCAAAACTCTAGGCTTCAAGGTAAATCTGGTAAAGTCAAACCTTGTTCCCTCAAGAGTAATTCAGTGGATAGGGCTGGTCTGGGACACCGCCGCTCTCACTCTGAGTCAGAGTGTGGACAATCGCAACAGGTTTCGCAGGAAACTGTTCAGGTTTCTTCACAGTCTGACTACGACACGAAGAGTCTGGGAGTCTCTGGTCGGCTCTCTCAACTGGATTCAGCTAACTGTCAAGTTGGGCCGGTTGAAAGTAAAACGATTAATATTGGAGGGCAACAAATATTTCCCACTCTTACCGGCGGGAAAATTATGGCCCATACCAAAATTAATCCACACCTTACTAGCGGTCTGGGCGAAGAGGGAAACATTGCACTCAATCATGTCATGGACCTCTCCTCCTCCAACGGTATGGGTAGACACGGATGCGTCAGGCACCATAGGGTGGGGATTTCAGTCAAATCAGGGGCACCAGGGTCAGGGACTTTGGTCCCACTTAGAAATCGCTCACATAAATGTCAAAGAGTTACTAGTCCCATTGTATTTCCTTCAGGCTCACGGCTCGGCGTTACGGGGCAAGTCAGTGGCCTTCAGAATGGACAATCTGAATGCAGTTCACTGTATTCAGAAACAAGGGTCAACGAGGTCAAGGAAGTTGCTACTCGTGTCGGAAGAGATTTTTGTCCTAGCCACCAGTCTAGATATTTATCTTCACGCATCTTATCTCCCAGGCGTAGCGAACGTCTGGGCAGACGCTCTGTCCCGGAGACAGAGCACGACAGTAGAATGGGAGCTCAAGCAACCCATTTTCGACCTAATGATTGCGGAGCTCTCCCATCCACAAGTGGATCTTTTTGCGTCCGAGGAGACTCACAAGCTCCCTCTATACCTCACCCGCCGGACGATAACGCCGGCAGGGGGGCCAGACGCCCTAGTGACAGACTGGAACAGATGGAGCTCCATCTATCTGTTTCCACCGCCAGATGCGTCACTAATGTGCCACGTAGTGAACAAACTACGAGTTTATCGAGGCTTAGTCTCGCTAATCGCGCCCCTGTGGCCGGCGCAGGTGTGGTGCCAGCAGTTAATAATGTGGTGCCCGGACCCGGTATCGCTCCCGGTCAGGTACTTCCACTTAGACACGATTGGCAACCTAGAGACCTCGCTGACTTTTGCATTATGGACATTCAGGAGGCCAAGTGGCTAGCACCATACGGTAGAGATGTGACCAATAAATTGCTCAATCAATATACTCAGTCTACTAAGCGACAATATCAATCTCATTGGAAAGCTTTTACTTCTTGGATTGTTAGAACGGAACAAACTGTACCCTCAGTGGCATTGGTTTTTAATTACTTGAACTATCTGTTTGAGCAGAAACGTTTATCTGTGGTTACTCTGAAGAATCACTTAACTGCGATTAGAGTGCCCTTTTTCGACCTTACAGGTCTATCCATACCGGTGGCGGAGGAAACAGGATTTATGAGAGCGTGTTTTAAACTCCGCCCACCTCCCCGTCAGCTCATGCCTACTTGGTCTCTGGACAAAGCTTTGTCTTTACTTCATTCTCGTCTGTATCAAAATACTGCAGACTTTGCTTTAATCTTAAAGAAAGCAGTTTTCCTTTTGGCTTTGGCCACCGGAAACAGAGTGTCTGAGCTGGCGGCGATGAGCAACACACCTAATTGTCTTAGGTTTGGTAGACTTAATGATTCCATTTCCATTGCACCCTCCCCGGCGTTTGTAGCCAAGAATGAGCATAGTGCACACGTGTTTTCTGAATTCACGGTGCCGGCGTTAAAAAGGGGAAAGGTGCATCATAATTTATGTCCAGTGCAAGCTCTAACCAAATATTTAAGAATAGCTCCTCATAACCCCCAAGGTGCTTTATGGGTAGCGAGTACGGGTAAACGCTTACTTAAACGGCGATTAGCCTCTCTTCTGGTAGAAGTCATTAAAGAGAGTAATCCCGGCGTTGTGGGTAGGGCCCACGATTTACGCAAGTGGGCGGCCTCTTTACGTTTCCTGAAAAACTTTTCAGTTGAAGATATTGCGTCCACACAGTTGTGGGCGTCTAATCATACGTTTCTCTCTAGATACTTGTCAGTTGCTCTAGACAAACCTTCCTTACCATGTATAGCTTTAAGGCAGAGGGTCTAGGTGGCCCTGCAGTCACTTATGTTTATTTTCAAGGAAAGGGGGGGGGGGGGGGTGCAGTCAGTTGACATAGGACACCCTAGACCCCGCCGGAGTATGAGAACTGTGATACATTTTAAGGTTGAAATGTGATATGAAAATTTCTCTGAGAGAATTTGTGCTAGTACAAAGTTTAGTACAAAACAACAGTGTTGTTATAGTAGTTTTAGCTGCGAAAGCAATGTAACATTAGTTCAATGGAGTTCATTAGCAATTGATCTCCACATGTATTTTGGGGTTTATGATGTGCACATATAAACTTATAACTTATTATTTGTCACCACTCGTTGAGTGGGGTGCCTTTTGTAACTACAGATCTGTGTTCAGAATCTTCAGGGTTACCTATTTTTGTCAGGCAGGCTTCTTTGAAGCACGCACCTGCCTGAACCCCCTTTTTCTTGTATATTTCCGGCCTACGCCGTATTAAATACATTTTTCAAAAGTAAGAATACTATGTGGTTGTTTTTATTATCTGCTTTTCTAGAGTTATGATATGATTACGAATGTCCCCCTCCAGTCTTAGATATCAGGCATGTTCGTCAATGATGGAGGGGCCACTAATAAATTATAGGTTTGACTCCTGTAAGGAGATTAGGAAAACCTAATATTTAGTAGTGGCCCCGTAATCATTGACGACTGGGGCCCTCCCGACCGTCCCCTTCCCATTCGTTGATGTATTAAGGATTTTGGTTTACTTGATATGTCAGTGAAGGAGGAATGACGCCTGGATCAGCGTCTGGTCAGAAATCCACACAAGTACATCCACGATATGATGGAAAGCTTATTGGATAGTTATTCTTATTTTCTTTTTGTTTTTATTTTTTACGAAGTTTTTTCGTAGTGAGAACCCAATTCATAATGACTGAAGCCATGAGTGAGGTCGCGTGCGCTCATGATGAAGGCTCCTCAGTTTTTAAATGCTCTGCGCGGTAGATTCAAACTACGGCGGATTAGTGTTTGAAGAGGATGCCTTATGTAATAGGCATGTTCGTCAATGATTACGGGGCCACTACTAAATATTAGGTTTTCCTAATCTCCTTACAGGAGTCAAACCTATAATCGTTCGCCAGGGAAAAAATCGACACCTAAATAGCACGAAAGGTCTAAATATTGACGAAGAAATAGGGCGAAGGGTCTTAAAATCGACGAACTAATGGGGCAAACCTTTTAACATCTGAAAACTAATGGGGCTACACATGAGGGAGAAAGTGGTCCAGAAAACCAGCCCAACCCCCCTTAAGAGCCATGTCCAGTACTGTTCCCAAGATAAAGGCTAACTTGTCTTGATAACACCAACGAGGCTTCATGGGCAGAGACACCATGTCAGGATCAACCTTTATTGTCACAACGTTTCCTTTAACTGGTTATTTTTCTTTCATGTCAAACTGGGCCAACAAAATATTGTGGACTTTTATAAACTACTGATTTGTATATAAGTGTCTATAGTATAATTTTGTAACTGGATGACCTGAAGCAACTGTAGAGGAAACCTTGTTGTAAGAATATCCTCACGCAGTGTGTCTCTTACCATTGTCATTTCAACTTACCCCTGGCTTCATGTTAGCATAAACAGTCAGTTGGGCTTGTCATGTCTCACTACCACACAGGCCAGATTCAACATGTGTGTGGGTGGTTTGATGATTAGTGCAGGTCTCACAGGCTTACACAAATAAAGCCACACACACACATGCTCTTAGTAGCTTCACACTGGCCTGTACAATGTTGGGCCTGGCATGTGGAACTGTGCATGTGTGGCGGCCTTTACACTGCACACATTAATATCCAGCAAGATTTGTTTAACTCAGTTTACCCGTCCCTTTTTGTTTTTAAGTAACATGGGTAGCTACTATGGTATTGTTTGTTTATATGCTAATATTTTAATTGAGCCTAATTATTATTTTTTTTTTATACTAATTACAGGTAATCCAGTCTGATGTATGGTAAGTCAGACTTGGTTACATGGATCATATTGGTTTGAGTTGTCAGTCCATATTTACTTTGAACAAGTAAAAAACATATTGTTTATCATTTGTTGTTAGTACTGTATTGAAGGATTATGACTGGAGATGTTATGAAATGAAGTACTGATTTTTTTTACATTTCAGTCACCAGTTGCTTGTGTCGGTTATATTGCCATTGTTCTGACTGTGTAATGATGAAATATTAGCTAGCATTAATGGTACCCAATAAAGTGGATAACTTATAATGTATGAGTTTTATTGGTAGGTTTTACAGGTTTATCACTTTAGCAGCAGACAAGCAGAGGGGAGTCATCATACATACATAAGCTGCGTTTTCTGTTACCCCAAAGTCTGATAACCCACTCTCATTATAGTGGGGTGGCACAAAATGAACAAGGGGCGATCCAGACTTAAATATATACATTATATGGACAACCTTTCCTGACTATCTTTAACAATGAAAGTAAATATGCATTGCAGAATAATTACTACAAAGCAAATAAAGACAAAATAAAAGCGAAATAGCGTAATATACCAACTATCATGAGGTATGTCAGGGACTGGAATAATCGACAACAGAACATATCGGCAATAAATTTGAATATATACATTTTAAGATGTGTTGTGACATTACATATTAGGTGAAATTATACAACATATTTATTTGTTTAATAGTAGAGCAAGAAATAATCGCATACATAGAAATTTCAATAATTCTGAGGAGTGACGACGGATTAATTACCGTGACGAACACTGATTTTCTGAACTTGACTCTTGGGAAGACGACAAGGTCAAGGTCACGAGGCTACAAGCACATGCTCAGCTCGGCCACTTCTCCCTCACTACCCTCAGCACTCCCCACGCAGCCGTGAATACGTGATGCTTTGCTAAACTCTGACAAATGTTATGATATTTATATATATGCATGTACTGTTACTTAGTTGTTGTTGTTGTTGTTCCCCAGGCTGCCTGGCCGAACAGCCCCAAGGTCCCGAGCAAGGCCAAGGCCATAGAGCGCCCCCACAAAACCCTCCCTGCTTACCACTAACAAAACCCAGGTGACCGAAGCCACTCTAAGGCAGGGAGCTGAGGAGGGCGCGGAAACGCCCAGGAAACCAAAGCCCCACCCAAGGCCCTGTGCCCCTCAGCAATTATGAAGGGAAAGTTGAAGGGCAAGGGAAAAATGTGATGCTTTGGCTCCCAATCTGCCAACTTTTAGGTTGGCAGTAGGGAGGTCGATCCACGGAAAAGACGCCGTCACTTGAGATCTAGAAGATATATAAGTACAAGGAACAGTCAGAGTAAGCTATGGGTATGGCAGAGATCGCTCAGCTCTCACTCTGATAGACCAGCCCATCACCACTGTTACTTACTGTTACTTAGTAATATTGTATTGTGTAGCCTAATCAACCCAAATGATATAAATTTAAGTAAGAATACACCGAAATATAATCGTGATTAGGCGCGAATAGAGTGGCACCGCGGCTGCAGCCATGTGCTCCAATGTGTATAAACAACAGGCTTTACATATCAAGATCAATATTTGATCCATCATTTCGATATTTTTTTGATCTAGTTGAATTTGTAAAAAATTGTGATGACTATTCCTATAATATAATCGCTTACTTTGGGGTATTATATATAATAACTCCGGTAGGTTATCGGCCTTCTATAGGATTATGACGCTTCTTTTGGACATTCTGAGGATATAGCTAGCTACATTTATAATTATGACATCCAAATCGATTATTTATATATGGATATATACAAAAAGTCTTAAAACTGTTATCAAGCTCCGAAAGTCTGAATCGGGTTGAGTTTCGACCCTGTGTAGGAGCAGGGTTGAGTTGGCTTGCTATTGGACACCCTTTTATGGCATTTGGGTGTGAAATACTGTACGACACCATTTCCAGTCTATCGGGGATAATGATGGTAAAGGAAAATGCGGCTATACAAGTTTAACCTCTCGGCTGCGCCGCCCCTGTAGTGTACACCATACCCCTGTGCGTAGGTATTTAGACTCATTCCTCACTAAAATCGTTAATTTACCATAAACATAATTAATACTTATCCATATGCGCCTATTTTACGTTTATTATGAAGATAGTAACATGTTACAACAATAAAACAAGTGGGAATAGTGTTTGGGGGGTGACAAGAATGGGAAGTTTGACGTACCTCCCAACCTACCAAATAGGAAAACCTACTATTTGGTAGTAGTCTTGGAAAATCCAACGTCAAGGCTATTAACCTAATTGCAATGACGACTTGTCTATTTTGACTGCTATGTCGTCATTCCAACCGCGGTTAAAAAGAAAACGTCTAGAGTCTACTCCTTATCTTGCTCTAGGAGACGTTGTACATTAACCAAAACTACCACCGAAGGTGAAAAAAGCATAGAAGAGAAGAAAAAGGGGTTTACCTTAGTTACCGCTTAAGGCCCATCCCGTGTTCCGTCATGTGCAGATCCCTGTCGAACGTGCGCATGAGCGACCCTCTCTTGTCATCACATCTCACGTCAGCAGAAGAACGCGGATGGGCAGGGGTCCGGCGTGAGGGAGGGTATTATGTACGTTGGATTTTCCAAGACTACTACCAAATAGTAGGTTTTCCTATTTGGTAGGTTGGGAGGTACGTCAAACCTCCCAATTTGTTAGTAGTCTTGGCAAATCCAACGTCAAGGCTGCATAACAAATAGGAGGAGGACATCCAAGCCCAACCTACCAAAAAAAACCAATGCATAAAACAAAATTACGAATGACAAAGACACAAGTTAAACAAGAGAGTTTAATAAAAGAGTGAAAAACTGAGGAGTAGCTAAAAAGAACAGTTTTAACACATGCCCGTCATTCATAGTAATGCAAAAACATAGACTTGTCTGAAACCAAAAAGGTACTGTACCCAAAAACCCTTTTCTTCAAAAACCAACAAAAACACTGAACACAAGAACAAAACACAATTTTCAATGTGGCAAAAACACTTATGTACTGGAACAATACATAATCCCAAACTTGCAATCCAGTGTTGCAAACCCGTACACCCCCCCCCCCCCCCCCTTTGTCAAAACAAAACAAAGGAAAAGAACGAGGGACAAGGGGGAAGACCAGGGATCTTCGCCAGAGCACCAGGAAACACGACCCCCGAGAGCAATCACCGGCCGAGGGGGTCGAACACTGGACACGGAGAGGTAGGAGGAGATGAAGGAATTGATAGAAGACCACAAAACCGCTGAGGCGATGGCAGGGAAGGATCGACGTGGCAGGAACCGGAAGGAGGCAGCAAAGGATCTGACATCGTGCGCAGAACCCCTACAAACAGGGTGACGGGCACGAACGGTCCGACAAACGTGGCGGCCCATCTGCACCTGCGAGAGCCTCCCACCTGTCCGAGGAGACACCCACACAGCAGTACCCGAAGGCGGCGCCACAGACGCAACAGAGGAGTGCAAGGCTGACACCGGGCACAACACATGGCGAGGATGCCCACGCCGTAAAGCCTGGACGGCGAAAGGCTGGAAAACGGGGGCCTCCCTCCCATGCGTGGTAACAAAAGGAGGGGAGGAGGCGAACGAGACGCCATGCAAGGACGGGGAGAATCGCACGCAGTCCCGGGGCCGTGACAATGCCGCTAGTGCAGACACCCGATCCCCAGTGGCCAGAGCGACAAGGAAGAGTGGACGCCCGAGCAACGGAACCGGCGTAGCGGCCCTTGTATACGTGGGGGAAGCCAGAAGGACCAGAGCCCGCCCCAGATCCCACTGCGGAGGGACCTGGCGCGGAGGCGGTCGATCCCGGAAGGCAGCCGTCAGGAAGGAATCCAGCTCCCGTGGCGGAACGACCAGCCCAGCGACGGACCCAAAGAACCCCCGGACGGCAGACAAGTGGGTACGTATAGCGTCGACTGGAAAGCGACGTGTACGGAAGAGGTGAAACAAGGAGCGTAGGACGAGGGAAGGAGAGCCAACTGGCAGGCGAGTGGCCTGTAGCCACCTAGTAAAAGACCTCCAGCGGGACCCGTAAGTCCCCCAAGGAGAAGACGGCCTGGAACGCTGCAGGAAATCAGTCAGGGCCCGGCCGGGGACCGGGAGCCACCGTGCCTCATGAACAAGCACGATGCGAAGGCCAAAGAGGTCCGCAGGACCCCAACCTAGCCCAAGTGGAAGCCGGAGACAGGTAGAGGGACCGGACCCGGGCACCACCGCGGCAACCGGGCGGACCAAGTCCGTGCCGGCCACAGAGGCGCGAGGAGCCAGACGCAGCCGTGGTACAGCCGCAGCTTCGCGAAGACTGGGCACATCAACAGCGCGTCTGGTGGCGGAAAAATGGATATCGACCGCCACCTGTACCAGGCGACCATGAAAGCGTCCGGACCCCCCCCGGAGCGCGAGGCCGGAGGGAGAGGTCCAGAGGCAACTGGCGCGGCACCCCCGATGCGAACAAGGCGACCTCCGGAACACCTCAGGAAGCCGCGAGGTCGGCGAACACAGTCCGTTTCATCGCCCATTCTACAAGAACGCCCTGCCCTCTCGACAGGGCGGCCGCCCAAAGGGTGGCAGGCCCGGGCAGGGAGGAGGCATGCAAGGAGAAGGGGTGTCGGTCCGCGAGGAAGAACAACTCCACCGAGACCCCTAATAGAGTCAACGACCTGGAGGACCCCCGCATAAGGAAACAGGGGACAGCTTGTCTGAGTGTCCAACCCGAAGGCCACCGACTCACCCCGAAGGGCCAGCGCGTGGTCCCGCAGGAAGAACAAAGGAACCAACAATCCGAGGGCATAGACAGGTAAGAGGAGGGAGACCCACCCATCTGCCGGGAAGTGGACGTCCCAGGTACGATCGGGAACCTCACCCAACCTCGCTCGACGTATCTGTGGTTACCCAGACCGTCGGCGGGGGGGTCGGTCCAGGGCACAGCCGCAGAGAGCGAGCCCCGAGCAACCCAGCGACCGAAGCGTCGGCGAACGGTACGCGGGAGCGGCAGGAGCCGATCCATAGGGGCAACGGAAACACCGCGGTGCCCATGAGGAGGAGGCGGCGTAGCCAGAGGCTCCCTAAGGGAAGGGGCAGAGCGGCCCAATGCAGCGAACCCACGAACGAGTCCCAGAGCCACCCCGGGAGGGAGACCGAAATGACCTAGAGCAGTTAGTTCAGCAACCCACCCGTATCCCGGATCGCATCGGAGATCGGCCCAACATTCTTGACCTGTTTCTAACTTCTAACCCTTCTTCTTATACTGTCGATCTTTTCTCTCCTTTGGGCTCCTCCGACCATAAACTTATCTCTGTCACCTGTCCTATCTCTCCAGTACAGCCACCCGATCCTCCTAGCCGGCGGCGCTTGTGGCACTTTGGCGCTGCCGACTGGGAGGCTCTTCGGCAGTACTTCTTTGATTTCCCATGGAATGATTTCTGCTTCCATGGCCGGGGACCCTCGGAGAGTGCTGAACGCATTACCGAGGTAATCCTATCGGGCATGGAAGCATACATTCCATTCTCTTTCTCTCAGACTAATGCTAAAAAATCTTGGTTTACTCACGCCTGTTCTACTGCTGTCCGCAATAAGGAGGAAGCATTCAAACGGTACCGACGCCTTAAAACTCAAGACTCTCATTCTTCATATGTTTCTGCCCGGAATCAAGCCAAATCTGTTCTTCGACTTGCCAAACACTCTTTCATCAATAATAAATGCACTGAACTATACAACTCTAGCTCTTCCCAAGCTTTCTGGCATCTAGCCAAAAACCTCTCCAACAATTTCTCTTCCTCGTCTTTCCCTCCCCTTTCCCACTCTGATGGCACAACCATCACTTCTTCCTCTGACAAAGCTAAACTCTTCGCTCAAACTTTTGCTAGAAACTCCACCTTGGATGATTCCGGTGCTATTCCTCCCTCTCCGCCCTCCTCTCTCTTACTTATGCCTAATATCCTAATCTCTTCTAAAGATGTACTTTCTACCCTCTCTGGGCTTAACACTAATAAGGCGTACGGTCCGGACGGTGTTCCTCCTGTTGTTCTCAAAAACTGTGCTTCCGTGCTGACTCCCTGCCTAGGCAAACTCTTTCGTCTCTGTCTATCCTCTAACGTCTTCCATTCATGCTGGAAGTTTGCTCACATTCAACCTGTCCCAAAGAAGGGTGACCGCTCTCAACCCTCCAACTATCGTCCAATTGCTCTTATCTCTTGTCTTTCTAAAGTTTTTGAAACTATTCTTGCTTCCAAATTTCTTAAGCATTTCTCTTCTCATAATCTGCTCTCAGATCGCCAGTATGGCTTCCTTAAGGGTCGCTCTACTGGTGATCTTCTTTCATATCTTACTAACTCTTGGTCATCCTCCTTTCGGGACTTCGGTGAGACTTTTTCTATTGCACTAGACATATCGAAAGCCTTCGATAGAGTCTGGCATAAATCTTTAATTTCTAAACTACCCTCCTTCGGTTTCTATCCCTCCATCTGTGCCTTTGTCTCTAATTTCCTTTCTGGCCGTTCCATAGCTGCGGTTGTGGACGGCCATTGTTCACTTCCTCACCCTATAAACTTCGGTGTTCCTCAGGGCTCTGTCCTATCTCCTATTCTCTTTCTAATTTTTATGAATGATCTCCTTAACTGTACCTTAATTCCCATCCATTCATACGCAGACGACTCAACTTTACACTACTTCATTAGTTTTTCAGAACGCCCCAGCCAGCAATCCCTCAACGACAAACGTAATGAAGCCATAGAACTCTTAAATTCTGATCTAAATACTATTTCCAATTGGGGCAGAGAAAACCTTGTTAACTTTAATGCTTCCAAAACCCAATTTCTCCATCTATCTACCCGTCAGGATCTCCCAGCGGACTATCCCTTATTCTTCAACAATACAAAAATCAACCCTTCATCTTCTCTCAATATTCTTGGTGTCTCTTTTTCTTCTGCTCTCATTTGGAAGGACCATATTACCAGTCTTGCTAAGGCAGCCTCCCAGAAGCTGGGTGTGCTCAACCGCCTTAGGGGGTTCTTTTCCCCTGCACAGCTTCTTGCTCTGTACAGGGGCATAGTGCGCCCTTGTATTGAGTATTGTTCACATGTGTGGGGAGGTTCCTCTCACACCGCTCTCCTAGACAAGGTTGAAAGGAAGGCCTTTCGTATCATTAACTCCCGTCCACTCACCAACTCTCTGCAATCTCTCTCTCTCCGCCGCAATGTTGCATCTCTCTCGCTATTCTATCGCTACTATAATAATCAGTGTTCCTCAGAGCTATCCCAGTGCATACCACCTCCTTTACGTAGGGCACGTGGTACCCGTCTTGCAACTCAATCCCACCCCTACTCTGTGCAACTCTCCAACCCAAGAGTGAAACGTTACTCTCAAACTTTCTTCTACTCAACATCTGAGCTCTGGAACTCTCTCCCAGAATCAGTCTTTCCCTCTTCCTATGACTTAAATTGCTTCAAACTCCGTGTGTCCAGGCATTTTGGCTCGAACGTCCCTTGATTTGGCCTTGTCACTCTTTCAACTATGGGGGAGGCACTCGCTATAGGCAGTTATGCCTTTTGCCTCCCTCAATCACATAGAAAAAAAAAAAAAAACCAAAAAAAAACACGGCGAGGACCGTCCACCGAAGGTGCACCGCGGCCGGCAGACCCCGGGTCACCGTAGCGCCGGACAAAACCCATGCGAGACCGACCCATGGCACGACACGCGACGGGGTCAAGCGTGACTTGGGAACATCGAAGGGGAACCCTAACCGTGCGATGTCGCGAACGACTGTGAGGGCGGCGCCAATGCACAGGCCTAGGGCGTCGGAAACTACCAACCAAACGGCCAAGGAAAACAGGAGCTGGAGCCCGCTCCTGAGGAGAGGACCCAGAGCCTGCCCCACCAGTGCGGAGAAGATCTGCGGCGCGATGTGGAGACCGAAGGGAAGGCCGTCGAACAGGAACACACGATCGGAAGTCCGAACGGCCAAGAATCGCTGGAAGCGAGGATGGAGAGGAACGAGCCAAGACACATCCTGGAGGGCCAGCGACACTACCCACGACAGAGGGCACAGGGCCAGGCGTACCAGGGGTACCGGCAGCATCCGAAACCGTGTGTGCACGATGTGCCCGTTGAGGGCCAACAGATCCACCACCGGTCGCATCGCGTCGCAGGTCGGCGACGGAACCAGAAAGACACGGGAGAGGAAAACCGGGTGACCGGCGGTCAACTCCCTCGACGCTACCCAGCTCGGGCATGGAAGTGAACACGTGGGCCACCTCTGAAGAGATGGGCCGTTGTCGGTGACAAGAGCGGAGTGGGGGTCTGGATGTCCACCTCCAGGTGAGACCCCTCCGCGCAACCCGCCGCCCCCAACGTCCCTCGCGGCTACCGAGGGGCGCAAGGGCGAAAACAACCCGAGGGAGCACCCGAGAGGAGGGGAGCGACCCGGTACGCCCAGGCGAGAAGGAGAACAAGGAGGCCGACCCAGAGAACTACACATTGTGTTGACGTGGAGGTACCCCCGGTACGGGCCGTGCGGGCATGAGCGCCACGTTGACCTCCTCTACCCCCGCCCCCCCCAACCTCGTCGAAAAGGGCGGGCCACCCCAACCCCAGGCCGGCGCGGGGCTGACCCCTTCGAAGGGCGGCCGGAAGCGGAAGGCCGGCCAGCCCCGACACAGAGGGGATGAAAGGGGCAAGAACAGAAGTGTGAGGCGGAACCGAAGCACTGGCCAGCAACGTCCCAGTCCTGCGCCCGTGCAAGGCGGCAGCACTTGCAGCAGCACCCCGAAGAGGACCGGCAGAAGGACGGGACTGAGAAGACCCCGCGCGCGGCACAGCGCGTCGGTGCGTGACGTAAGCAGGGGCCGTAACGACACAGCGCGGCGTCGCGTGTCGGAAGCAGGGGCCGCCGACAGAGAAGCGTAGCATTCCCAAGCATCCTGCGTAAAAAACCCCGACGTATATAGCGCAGAGTACAACAAACCCTGACGAATAACCAAGGGGGCCGGCCGGCAGAACGAAGACCGTACCGTCGTGCGGTGCCGAGTTGCCGCGCACAAAACCGCCTTCAGCTCGGGAACCAAAGATACCGCGAGCCGAAGGTGGACCCGCTGAACGCGGTCCAAACCCTCGCGAAGATCGCCTGGCGCAGACGCCTCGAAAAGCCGCAGGTGGTGAACAGACGTCTGGAGGGAACCTAAAGACAAGACAATAAGTCCGTCACCCTCCGTCGCAAGGGAAAAACCTTGGCGACAGAGGGCTGATCCGGGTGAGAGAAGAACGGGGTAGCAATAGAACAAAGTTCAAGAACGGGCGCGCTCATCCAGGACCAGAACGCGCCGTCCAACCCGCCGACAGACACAAGAGGAGGCAAAAGCAGGGACGACTCCGGGGGAGGGACGGAAGGAGAGCCGTCGACGGATCGGTGTGTGAAGTCGAAGGCCTCAGCAAACCAGGCCTCCAATGGGAGAGGGTGACCGAGCATGATGGCTAAGCCAGGCGTACCGGCGTCGCACAAACCTGTCCCATAGGAGGACAGACCCGTCAACACAGCCAGGGACTGAACAGCCGGAAGGATGTCAGGGCGGCTGAAGTCTGACCAGAGCGTAGGCCTGCAGAAGGGAGGGGGACCGTAGCAGGGGTAGGTAGGGTGAGGCACCGCCAAGAAGGGCGAGAAGAGGGAGTCTGCCATCGACTCCAAGCGCCCGTCGAAGCGTGACACAACCCAGCCCTGCATAGCCGACAATTGATCCGAGAGAGGCTACCCCCCCCCCCCCAGATTGGTCGGCCCGCAGGGGCGAGCGTGAGCGGGAGCGAGACCCACGACACGAACCAGCAGCGTCGCGGCCCAAGGAAGGCGAGCGACGACGGTTGTGTCGCCGTTGAGGGACTCGTCCCCGATCACGAATGGCCGAGGGGGAAACGGCACCATTCCCCTCTTCCAGCGACACATCAGCTCCTGAGAAAGGGGACCCCGAAACCTCGCGAAACCCCACCGAGGCAAGAGGAGGGGTACCCCCCTGGCGAGACGGTAAGTGAAGGTCAGGAAGAGAAGAATGAGGAGGAGCAGGACGACGGGAGTGGGAAGGCTGGCCGGGTGAAAGGAGGCCAGGAGCCGCGGGGGGAAACAGAGCAAGGATCCCCGGGGCTGAGATAACAGGGCGGCCCGACACCGAGGCGGAGGAGGGAGGGACCACCACCGTGGGACGAGACCGTGAAGGAAGAATAGGCACTGAAGCAGGTGAAGTAGGAGAAGCAACGACATCCAGGCGGACCCTCCTGGACAGTGTAGGAGGAGGGAGCAGAGGGCCAGCTACAGCATGAACAACCGCGCGCGGAGAGGACAACGTAAGAGGAAGTCGTCTGGGCTGGGGAAGCGGGCGGAAGGGAGTAGAGCCCCTATCCGTAGAGGCCAGGGGAGGGCGCACAGGGGCAGAGCCGCTAACCCCGGCCTCAGGGCGAGAACCATGACGAGGGCGATGGGCGTCGTCAAGGCGATCAGGAGGACGACGAGGCGAGCGAGAGCGTGGACGGAGCCGGGGAACCCCCCGACGATGGGACGACCGGCTGCGGGACCCAGGGGAGAGGGCCCGAGCAGGGAGAGGGCCAGGTAAATGGCCGTCAGTCGGGTCAGGGATACCCAGGGCGACGCGGATCCGGTCGGCAACAAAGGCCGGGGAACGGTGGCCCACAGTCCTAATGTGGCGGGAGACCATCGTCCACACCGACGGAAGGGAAGCAGGAGGCCACAGCCGCCGCCGAGGAACCAGGGCCATGGAGCAGCACAACCACCAGGGCCAGACACGTGCCACACAGAGCAGGGAGGTAGGCCGTAGAGGACACACAGAGCGAGTGGCGCAAGCAGGACTTGTGGCTCTCCAAGCACGGGGAGCGACAACCAAGGCGAAAGCAAGGCAGCCTACCTGCACTAGAAGAACACACACCATAATCAGCACGTCGAAGGAGTAAGTGGAGAGAATGTCCAAGAAGAACCAGGGAAGGAGCATGGGGAAACAGGAACACACATGCAAACAGGTAACCGTACTCACCCTAAACCGGGAGCACAGAGGTAGGTGAGGAGGGCGGCCGAGGCGGAAGAGCACTAGCAGAACCTGCAAAGATGGAGAAAGTGTTAACCACCACTCAACATCTTACATGCAGGGCCTATAACACCAGTAAAGTGCATACACCAATATAGTATCAGGCAACAAGATGACATAACAAAAGTCAATAGTGAAAGCCAACTATTACCGCAAATTTGCGGGCCAATGGAGGCATAACCGTACCGACACCACCCTCCTGCAATTTCGCGGGACCCCCCAACGATCTCCGCAAATTTGCGGGGAACCGAAATGTCCCAGAGGACCGAATCGAGCACCCCGCAAATTTGCGGGACCGGCCGAGATGGTCCGGCGCCGAAAAAGCGAGAGGAGCGTCTAGGGAATACCAAAAGAGGCCCAGAAAAAAGCGTCATCTCCTTATGAACTCCAAGCGACGATGGCCATCAAGCTGAGCAGTGTCTTCCTTGATAATATCCTGACTCAACCGGTCAAGGGAGAGGCAAGGAAGACACACCAGGGGAGAGGAGGCACATCCCCTAGGAACCACCCAACCCACAGAGATAGAGCAAAGCCCATGAGGAGAAGTGGCAGGAAGGGTGGTTTGGCACAAACAGGGGCCCCCGTAGGGTACCCCAGGATTGGGCAAAAGGGTATGAAAGGATGGAGGTGAAAACAGTAAGGGAACACAAAAACCAGTAAATGAAACTGGCGAGAAAAAGGGTGGCCTAGCCGTGAGGAGAGAATGTGTCAGGGGCGAAAAAACCCTGTGGTGTGAGGGAGGGGCCCCCGTGGGGTACCCCAGGATATCACGAACCACCAAGCGCCCAGGCCCTTGAGACACAGTGAAGGCTCGAAAGGGGGGACTCGGGAATAACGCTAATAATGCGGCCGACACAAACCCTACAAACAGCACCGCCACCATGAAATCTCAGATCGTGAACCAACTGTACACCTAGGCTATGAAAATATGAAAACTCATAGGGGCATAGCAATTCCTGAATGAGAAACAAGCTAGGCTAAAATAAGCTAAAAGCTAAACTATGCCCAGACTAACAGGAAAAAAAGAATATGAAAAGAGAAAGGAATAAAAAACACACACGAGGAACGCCAGGCGCCCCCGTACCTTCGGTAGCTATTTCCACACGCGTCTCCATTAAACACACTTAGGAGCCCATTTACGTGTGCCCTAGATCACGTAACATCTGTCTAACAAAAAGAAGGCCAGATAAGCCGAAACGAACCTAAACAGGGTGAATTAAAGGAGCACAACAAAAGCGACTTCATTCAATGGAGCGCGTGAAAAAATGATGACAAGAGAGGGTCGCTCATGCGCACGTTCGACAGGGATCTGCACATGACGGAACACGGGATGGGCCTTAAGCGGTAACTAAGGTAAACCCCTTTTTCTTCTCTTCTATGCTTTTTTCACCTTCGGTGGTAGTTTTGGTTAATGTACGTCTCCTAGAGCAAGATAAGGAGTAGACTCTAGACGTTTTCTTTTTAACCGCGGTTGGAATGACGACATAGCAGTCAAAATAGACAAGTCGTCATTGCAATTAGGTTAATAGCCTTGACGTTGGATTTGCCAAGACTACTAACAAATTGAAATATTGCAGAGCGGTTCATTCATGAAGTTGACAGGGAGCGAGAGTACACCCTCCCTCCACGAGCTCTGGTGAGAGACTGGAGGTAGTTAGGGCTACTACTCTCTCTCTCTCCTCCTTTCACACCCTCCCTTTGCACCTTGGAACCGGGTGGGGATTTTTGGCGCGATAAATAAACCGATAATTACAGGAATAAGAGAAAAATAGGTGATTATTGAAGGGGGGGGGAGAAGGAGGAGACTGACAGATGTGGAGAAGTGATGTGAGGTATGGAGGGGGAAAACAAATGTTTCAAGTGCTACTGGGGCCTTTTAAAAGTTTTTTTTTTTAGGCCTAGGATCTTAACCCTTTCGCTGCGGGTGACGTTCTGGAATGTTTTGGCAAGTTACAGCAATTTCCAGGCTTTAAAAGCCTGTAAAAAACGTAAAAATCAAGTGTCAGTGGGTGGGAGCGTGAGGGGCCCACCTCCGACCCTCAGAGCACCGAGCGGCTCACTGAGCTAGGCTGTGTCTCGCGCGGGTCTCTCTCTGTCTCTCTCACCAGTGTAGCCAAGCGAGCGAGTGTTACATACTAGCGGGGTTCCCGCGTTTCACTGGGACCACTGCGGGTGAACCAGACCACGTACAGGGTCCGTTCTGGTGTTATTTTGAAGCTATTTTCGCCTAGTTTTTGGCAGAATACACTTCATTTAATGCAGATGCTTGATTTATCATTCAGGAGTGCCTGGATATGCCCTAAATAGCCGCAGACAAAGGGTTAGGTTAACCCTTTGGCGCACCTATAGTTTCCAATCAAAGTTTTTCCCACTCCCAAAGTATATCTCCGCTCACTCAGAGCCAGTTTTGTGCCCGGCGATAATTTGTTTCTGTGACGTTTTTATCCACCAAAAAATCCTTGTATTTGGATTAATGAGGTACCATCGGCTTCGTTATTGATTGAACTTGAAGATAAGCGAATAAAAACATAGAATAAATACAAAACAACCACATTGGGGCACTCCGAAATAAGAATTGTAAAAAATAAATAAAATACCTTATCTCCAACTCACGCTAGCTCAAAATTTTGCCCACAACATTTTTGATTTGCATACATATATGGAAGCAGAATTTAATGAGGATTCCACTGGTAACTTCAGAATTACTATAAACTAAATAGTTACTGAGATACACGAATAAACGTGAAAGTATCGAAACACAGACGGAGGTGTACTCTGCTCCCTTCCCAGCCAGCCGTGAGTAAACCATTAAACTGAGGGGGTTGCCAATTGTACCCATTGAACTAGACTTAATACTTAATATATATGCCAAATATGACGCGCGTCAGACGAAAACTTAATTTTTGGCGAATATTTTTAAGTTTAATGACTTAACGAGTCATCGTGCGCCTAGGAAAAAAATACCTAATGACTCTGAACGAGTCATCGTGCGCCAAAGGGTTAAGAGTCTCCCCGCAGCTTCCAGGTTAAAGACAGCTTCGTCCAAGAGAGTGTGGTTACAGTCGTATGTCCTAAATGGCGGCATTCCAGGCGACCCTGTCAAGGGCTGCCTCTGTTGTCAAGTTCTATATTTTGAGATCAGACCAGAGTACCTGATCCCACGTCTTTCTAGGTCTACCTCTACGCGCAGCACCCCCCACATTCACAGTCTGGCATTTCTTCACCCAGTTCTGATCATCCATTCTCTCCCGTTTCCAAACCAACCAAGTCGGCTCGTGCACATCACTTCACTGTGGTTTTTATGATGCGTTTTTTACCACCATGTACTCCTTACTCACGAGCTGGGCTAAGGTGGGTGCACTGATGATTAGGGACTTCAGTGAATAGTTACCAGAGATTGTTAGAACGCGCCGTCTACGAACAGCACCGGCGTCTGCCAATAACACACACGCACCCCAAATAAATATACTGTAGCTTCCTTCGCAGACGACATAACACTCACATGTACACACCAAGACTCGGACAGAGCAAGACATCTCCTTCAACCCTATCTCAACACACTACATGACTGGTGCACTACAAACAGACTCAAAGTAGCCCCAGCAAAATCCACTGCAACACTCCTCACAAGCTGGACAGCCGAACACAAAAACACGTACCCCGCACAACCCCGAAAGGGGTTGAAATAGCGAAGCTATCTCCTCGCCAAAGGTGGCTTTCTAGGGCCTTTCCTAGCTAATGCTGAGAGGATTGGGTTCTAGTCATGTGGTGATGGGCTGGTCTATCAGAGTGAGAACTGAGCGATCTCTGCCATACCCATAGCTTTCTCTACTGTTCCTTTTACTTATATATTTTCTAGATCTCAAGTGACGGCATCTCTTCTGTGGATTGACCTCCCAATCTACCAAGATTGGAAGCCAAAGCGTCATATTTTTCCTTTGCCCCTCAACTTTCTCTTCATAATTGGTGGGTCTTTGGTTTCCCGGGCGTTTCTGCATCCTCCTCAGCTCCCCGCCATGGAGTGGCTTCGGTCACCCAGGCTTTATTGTGGTCGACAGGGAGGGTTCTGTGGGGGCGCTCGGTTATGGCCTTGGCCTTGCTCGGGGCCTTGGGGCTGTTCGGCCAGGCAGCTTGGGGAACAACAACAACAACACCCCGCACCTCACCATAAACAACACTCCCCTAACACACACACACACACAATCTTAGGAATAACATATGATACTCTAATGACATTCAAACAACATATCACAAACATAAACTGGCACCCAGATTTAACACCCTCAGGTCACTTGTCCACACAAAATTGGACACAACAAAGAAACTACCACCACAGTATACAAACAGTACATAAGATCAGTGATGGAATATGCAAGCCCAGCCTGGGCTTCTAACCTAGCTGAAGCACACCACAAGACCTTGCAGAGTATTCAAAACAAAGCCCTAAAAATCATCACAGGCTGCACAGCTACTACACCTACAGACCACATACATCAAGAAACCAAAGTCTTCGAAGTCAAAGACTACCTAGACATGAAAGGCACTCAATTCGATAATATTCAAGGACACTAGTGCGACGTTATGAGAAACAATTTATTAGGGAAAATAGGCACCAATAGATTCGCCATATAGTCCGCATGGAGGATTTTCGTTATCAACAAATTGAAAAATACCCACTTCACAGACAAATACACCAAAAATCTAAGTCAAAGCGGGGGTGTGGGGGCGGCAGCCCCCACCTATAATACTAGGTTAGGTTAGGTAAAGTTGTTAGGTTAGGCTAATGTCCTTTCAAAGGGGTATATGGTAGTAAACACTAGGATAGCCTATACCTGGTCAGAGGTAAGAAGAATAAGAAGAGTCCTGCAGTAGTCTCCTTGAATGATACCCTCAATTCTTGGCTGCAGCCTCCACAAACCAACACCATCTATAATTTATAAACTATAATTTTGATGTCAGCCCATCTTCTTTGTTGACTAATTTAGGTATAATGAATGTAATGCAACGTAGGGATTATTTTATGTCTATACAAATGTACAAATGTGTAAATAGTATTGCTCTCACATATTTAACTGATCGAATAGATTATGTTCAAGATCACTGTTAGAGAAAATAGAAGTGTTTGTAATGTTGTATGTTCCTACACCAAGAATAGAAAAATGTAAAGAATCATTCCAGTATATAGGACCAACATTATATAATAGCTTACCACCAAGTGTAAAGTCATGTAGTGTATCTAATTTTAAACAAAGTACTAGAGAATAAATTTTAAATAAGTAACTATCCTGTATGTAGTTGTATGTGTGAGTGTTAGCCAAAGCATGAACTTTTATTGTATCAGAATTTTTTTTTTTTTTTTTTTTTTTAACTGGGCACCAAGTGAGAATACATTTTTGTAATTGGTTTTACCCAGTATAAATATGTTTCAAATAAAAAAATAAAAAAATAAAATAAATCCACTACAGTACATGGCAACACACCCACACTGGAGCGGAAGCTAGAGGAACAGGAGACAAAAAGCTTAGATTATGAACGAAGAGAAAAACGGATGGCAAACCAAATTGGTATTTTGAAGGATGAGAATTACGTGTTAAGGGTTTGTATTAGCGAAATGCAGGAAGAAATGGACAGGATGAAGAAAGATATGAAGGATGTTGAATTAAAGAAGGATGAATTTCAAAAGAACGAGGAGGTAAGGAATTTGACATTTTCGGAGATAGTAAAGGAGCAACAGATACATAGGCAGGGAGGTAACTTTGAAAAGGATGTAGTTAAGGTAATTAGACAGAAGGAAAATCTAGTGAGGGAGACTGCTGGAAGAAAGAAATGTATTGTGATAAGAGGAGATAAGGAGAAACACAATGTAAAGAGAGAGGAGAGAAGTAGGATAGAGAGAGACCGAGTGAGGGAGATTCTACAGGTAGTGGACGAGGGTGTGAGAGAGTGGGAGAATGAAATTGAAGACATGCATAGAATTGGAAAATATAAACAAGAGTCTAGCCTGTCTAGGCCAATGAAAGTGCAGTTTCGCACAGTAGGAATAGTAGAGGAAATCATGAATAATAAATGGAGGTTGAAAGATAAGGATTGTCTGAAGCATATTTACATCGAAAAAGACTTGGACTTAGATGAAAGAAACAAAGTGAAAAGTTTGAGGGATGAGGTGAAGGAATTGAATGCCAAAAGAACAACAAGAAGTGGATTTTTTTTATTGGAGACTGGTAGGAATGAAGAAGAGGAAATGGTTCATCAAAAGCCCACAGAGGAAGACGGAGGGGCAAACAGAGAACTTAGGGATGAACGGTCGGACAGGGGAAGCGAGTACCAGTACCGAAGGACAGGAGGGAGAGACTGGTGTAAACCAGGAAAAAGTGAGAGGAACAGGGCAGGTGGAGAGCACGGGGGAGCAAGGGAGAGAAGGTGGAGTGGAAGCGGGGGGGGAGTAGAGTCTGGGAATATTAGGGAAAGAGAAAAAAAGAAAGGTGTAAGAAGGGGGGAGATGAAGCTGATGTATAGTAATGTGGATGGCTTGCTGTCTAAGAAATTAGAATTGAATGACTATATTGAGAAATATAAACCACATATTATGTGCTTAGCAGAAACAAAGTTGAGAGGTGGTACTGAATTGGGAGTGTTGGGATGGGAAGGGTACAATGTGTGGAGAAAAGATAGAGAAGGAAAAGTGGGCGGTGGAGTGTTAATAATGACTGACAAAAATATAGAAGCAAGTGAGATTAACCTAGGCAATAATAGATCAGAAATTATAGCAGTGACAATAAAAGACAAGGACAACAAAGCAACTGATATAGCAGTGGCTTATATACCACCACAAACTAGAGCATGGAAGCGGGATAAATATGATCAACTAATCACGGAATCTCTAGATGCACTAAAAATACTTTTTAATAGGAGAAATAAATTATTATTAACAGGTGATTTCAATTGTAAGGAAGTCAATTGGGAAGGGTTAGATGCGGGAAATAATAATGAATCTTGGGACAGTAAATTATTGAATCTAGTAACAGAAAACATGTTAACACAACATGTTAGAGAAAACACATGAATCAGAGGGATGGATGAACCATCCAGGCTAGACCTAGTCTTCACCAGTGATCCACATGATGTTAGAAAGATAAATTATCGTTGTCCCTTGGGAAAAAGTGATCACAAGATATTAGAAATGGAGATGGATTTGGGAAAAAATGAGGAGAGAAATGAAGGACATAAAATAAATAGATACAATTATGCTAAAACTGGCTATGGAGATCGTCAACTCTTTTAAGTATCTGGGCAGTGTGTTGAGTAAAGATGGGACTATGGATGAAGAGGTGCGGGAGAGGGTACAACAGGGGAAGAGGGTTGTAGGAACGCTAAAAGCAGTAACAAGAAATAGGGTGGTCAGTATGGAAGTGAAGAAGTCCTTGCATGACAGTGTGGTAATCCCGACACTGACTTACGGAAGCGAAGCATGGACGTTGGTTGAGAGACTCAGACCAAGAGTGAGAGCAGTGGAAATGAATTACTTAAGGAGTGCGTGCGGAGTTACATGGAGGGATAGACAGACTAATGAGGAAGTAAGAAGGAGGTGTGGTGTGGAGGTAGATGTGCTGGAAAGTGTGAAAAGGAACAACTTGAGATGGTTCGGCCATATGGAACGTATGGAAAGTGAGAGAATGACTAAGAGGGTGTACGAGAGCGAGGTGGAGGGACAGAGGGGGAGAGGTAGACCGAATATGAGGTGGAAGGATGGAGTGAGGAACTACATGAACGAAGGCGGTGCTGGTTGGGGGGAGGGGCGTCGACTGACTGGGGACAGAGGTGCATGGGGGCGGTTCGTTCGTGGCCACCCCTTCGGGGATCGCGGCGTCAGGCAATAGATAGATAGATAGATGCTAAAACTGATTTTAAATCATTGAAACATTATTTCCAAAGTATAAATTGGAAGGAACTAGAAAGCCTGGAAATGGTTCAAGACAAATATAGACTTTTCCTGAAAGTATATGAAGAAGGGATACATAAATATGTCCCAAGGTTCCAATCAGGGGTAAAGAAGGAAAAAGAATGGTTCAATATAAGATGTAGTAAGGCACAGGATAGAAGAAACCGAGCCTGGAATATAGCACGGAAGAGACATAGTGAAAATAACTGGAATAAGTACAAGGAGAAAAGAAATGAATACGTAAAGATACGACGCGAGGAACAATATAAATATGAAAGGAATATTGTAGAGAAGTGCAAAAATGAGCCAAAACTATTTTATAGATTTGTAAATGGAAAAATAAAAACAAAAGAAGGTATTGTCAGACTAAGAGTTGGAACAAACAGCTATGAGAAAGATAAAGAATTGTGTGAAGTTATGAATGAAAAGCTTCAGTCAGTGTTTGTAAAAGAGGAGTTTATAGAACCTGATAGAGAAATGAGAACACCACAGATGCCTGAAATGAAAGTGACAAAAAGTGAAGTGCTGAAATTGATGCAGGATTTGGACGTGAGGAAATCAATGGGACCAGATGGAGTGGCTGGATGGATCCTCAAAGAATGTGCGGAAGAGTTAGTGGAACCAATCTATGAAATCATCAAATCTTCACTGAATGAGGGAGACCTGCCAGTGGAATGGAAGAGAGCGAACATAGTACCAATTTACAAAGGAGGAGACAGAGAAAATCCGCTTAACTACAGACCGGTGTCCCTCACCAGCATTGTTTGTAAAATTTGTGAGAAAATTATAAGGAAAAAGTGGACACACTTCATTGAGGGACAGGGGGTGCTTAGCGAGAAACAGTTTGGATTCAGGGAAGGGAGATCTTGTGTATCTAATTTATTAAGCTTTTATAGCAGAGTTGTAGATGTTACACAGGAGAGAGAGGGATGGGTTGACTGTGTTTACCTGGACCTGAAAAAGGCCTTTGACAGGGTGCCTCACAAAAGGTTATTGTGGAAATTGCAGGTTGTTGGAGGTGTACATGGTAGGAAGTTAAAATGGATGGAAAACTTTTTAATAGGAAGAGAAATGAGGACCACGATACGAGACGAATATTCACAGTGGAGGAGTGTGACGAGCGGAGTACCACAGGGATCAGTGTTGGGTCCGATAATGTTCCTACTTTATGTAAACGACATGCCAGAAAACTTGAATAGTCATATGAATATGTTTGCGGATGACGCTAAGATCATGAAGAATGTCACCTGTATAGAAAGTTGTCAGGATCTTCAAAAGGACCTAGATGAGTTGCACAGATGGAGCCAAACCTGGAAAATGAGTTTCAATGCAGAAAAGTGTCATGTTTTGGAAGTGGGAACAAGTGAGATAAGGCCAAGCTGGGAGTACAAATTAGGAATTGAAATAATCGGCAAAACACGGCATGAGAAGGACCTTGGAGTGATAATACAAGATGATCTATCCCCGGAGAAGCATATTAACATGATCATTGGAGGAGCATATGGAATAATAACCAATATGAGAGTGGCATTTAACTATTTGGATGAAGAAATGTTAAGAAAATTGATAATGACTATGATAAGACCAAGATTAGAATATGCAGCAGTGATATGGTCACCACATTTGAAAAAACATATAAACAAATTAGAGAAAGTCCAAAGGATAGCAACGAAGATGATCCCAAGATTGAAGGAGTTGACATATGAGGAAAGACTTAAGACACTACAACTGCCTACCTTGAAAGAGAGATGGGAACGAGGCGACTTAATAACGATGTTCAAGGGAGTAAAAAGTTTGGAACGAGTAGATAGGGAAGATCTATTCGTGAGGGATAATGGAAGGACAAGAGGGCACGAGTTTAAGCTGAGGAAGGGCAGATGTCGTAAGGACACAAAGAAATTCAGCTTGCCATATAGGAGTATAGAGACTTGGAACAACTTGGAGGAGGAGGTGGTGAGAGTGAGGAACATTAACATGTTCAAATCTAGGTTGGATAAAAGTAAATATGGAAATAGGGCAACATAAGTTATGATATGTTAGTCCAAAATACTGAGAACTGGGAATATCCATTACGATACTTGTCTAAGTAAAATGGATTGATTATAAAGTAACTAAGACAGGACAACACGAGCGCTGCTCAATTCCTGTAAACTACAAATAGGTAAATAGGTAAATACAGATACCAAGAAATTTCAAAACAACACCCAGCACTCGGTATCACACACAAATACTGTCATCTCTCCCTCCCTGCCCACCCCAAACCAGGTTCCAGAAGCACATCCATACTCATATCTCTCGCCGTTCCATTCAATCACTCAACGACAACATGCAGCTGCAGGCACGACCTCCCGAAATACATCCTTCGGAATCCTCCCTTTCTCGCGAGGACAGAGTCCACCTGGCCAGGTTGAGATGTGGGCACCATCCAGCTCTTCTGAGCTATCAGAAGAGACTGGATGGCTCTGTCGACGACACCTGCCCAGGATGTAACACAGCACCCCATACCATTAACCCCCCAAAAACAGGGCCGTTTGTAACATCAACTACCTGCCAGGCGGGCATATTTACCAAAAACGAGCTTCATTCCATACTCTTTTTCATGCATAAACAATAGCCAGAGCGTAAATACAAGTACAGTATGTATCCTTGAAAGGGCGATAATAGAGCTTTCCAATGAACCTGAATCATCCTTGTGCGACCACGGGTTATCCTGTAGCGATCGCGCAACCGGAGGTGAAAATTCCCTAAATAAGGTAATTTCCTTGGTTTTTTCCTCGTCTCGCGAGGCCGATTGTGTGTAGGAAAGCGGGACCACCGCCAGTCGCGGCCCAGTGGTGGTGCCGAGCGGTCAGAGTCTGCCTATCATCCTCCCAACGCGCTGACTCTCTCTCAGAGCCCCTAATGTGCTCAAAATGCCGCCCGTCATATGACGGGTACCGGAGGATAGTCCATTTATCTCTCGCCCGTCATATGACGGGCACCGCGGTTTGAGTGACACATCATATATATATATATATATATATATTTGTTTTTTATAAAATTAGTTTAACCAGCCCACTGAGCTCCACAAAAGAACTCTCATAGGGCTGGCCCGAAGGATTAGATCAAGACGGAAAATGAATCAAGTCAAGATAGATAAGGAAGAGCAGGAGGGGAACAAATCTAGGAAGGTGAAGACACGCAGACATTTCTCGCCATCTCACCAGTTCAGCCGGACCACATGAGCTCCACAGCAGAGCTCTTATAGGGCAGGACCGAAGGATGAGACAAGAACTGCTACACTGCAGCACCAACCAAGAAGTGACCAGGGTGAAGAATGAGAGATTAGGTCTAAGGTACAAAAAAAAAACACGAGATGCAAAAAAATGCACTACTGAGGGAAATCAAATCAGCTCGGCTGCAGCAGCAACCGAAGAGACAAATCAGGTCAGGAGCCTACTACCTAGCCAAGCCAGGAGGCATGTGATATAGGCTGCCCGAGGACAACCGAATGAGATAGAATAAGAATAGAAAGGGAAAAACATAGAAAGAGGAAAGAAAAAAATCTCAAAATTAGTCAAGCTGACGACGAAGGCTCGAGGGGAGAGGGAGGGAAATAACCCTAACCCTCCCCCCATCAAGCCCCAGTCGCCGGCTCTGAAGCCCCCCAACAAGGAGAGTAGTACCAGGAGGGTAAACACATCATAGAAGACTGTGTTCCACACAATCACTTAGTCCAACAACATAATCTACAATCCTTGAGAGCCCTGTGGGAAAGCCTGATCGTGGCCATGGCCTTCCTTAGGGACTCGGGGCTGTTCGGCCAGGCAGCCTAAGGAACGACAACAACACCAACAACACACACTGGCTGGCCCAAGACTTGAACCGTCAAAGTCACGGTTTTCAGGCGAGTGCTCTACCAACTGCACTACGGCCTGTGGCTCCTATTGCCCAGACGCCCTTAATTCCTCACTCGATACGCCGTCCCTGAGGTTAACCCTACATATCCGTCCCTGAGGTTAACCCTACATATCCGTCCCTGAGGTTAACCCTACATATCCGTCCCTGAGGTTAACCCTACATATCCGTCCCTGAGGTTAACCCTACATATCCGTCTCTCATATAAAATACAAAAATTGCTGAAATGTATTGTATGTACTCAGGCACAACACCCCATAGCTGGGGGTGGCCGACTCGAGACAGAGCCCGAACAGAACCAACATTTAAAGTTCCAATTCCTAGTGTCCGGGACCACTTTCGTGTTCCCTCGCCCCTCTCTGTCTCGTCTAGTAGGTAAATTTTATAAGGGGAGGAGGATTCCTAGCCTCCCGCCCCTGAAGTAGGAAAAGTAGTACTGTACAGGAAAAGACAGACAGAAATGGCTAAAGTTGGGTAGAGGATGCCAAACCTCACTCTGGATATGACCAGCCCTCACCCAAAACATAAACTAAGAAATTTCAGTGTTACTTTTTCAGGAAAACATAAGCAAAGTAATTTTCAATACACCTTTATTCCTTCACAAAACTATACACCCGAGACAACAATATCCCACCAAATTATCTACAGATATATTTCTAATAAAATTATCTAGTTAAAAATATTAAATTGACTTCTGAAAAGTAACCTGACCATTAACAACAATTTCTTCCAACCTGTTGCAAACATACAGTATTCTTATTAACAGTGACTAATCAACTTAATTTAGCCATTCATATTCATATGTCCATGTATATACAGTATCTAACATACAGTATATATTTAACAATGCACAATTACAATAGAACCCATAATTTGGGACCAGAAAACTTTAAATAGTCATTTTGGGGGCATTGACCTTATGGGGAAAAGATTAATAGGTTCCAAGCCTTAAGACACAACTCCTTTATTATGTATATTTGGGAGAGTCGGGCACTGTAACCACTCGGCCATGAGCGGATATAAGGAAAGCAACCTTAGAGTCGGGCACCGTAACCACTCGGCCATGAGCTTTCCTTATATCCGCTCATGGCCGAGTGGTTACGGTGCCCGACTCTCCCAAATATACCTGGAGTGAGTGGGTTCGAATCCTGGTGAGGATACCTCTTACCCATCCTTTATTATGTTAGGTTTTATAATGTAAATCTTGCAAAATAAACAAACTAAAACTGGGACGATACAAGATAAATGCAAAAGAACTGATCAAAATCGCTATGTGGAAACAACGTTTAATAAAATAAAATGTTGAAATAAAAGAACACAATCCACCACATAGGGTGTACACAACTACATGAGCAAGTCAATTTGTTTCACAAGTAAACTGATCGCACATATAACAATGCATCTCGTCATGTTCAAGGAATTAGTAAATTTGGGAAGTCCGGGACGTTCTGGTAATTTTATTAAATTCTGTATTAATAAAGAAACTACAATATATATCAAATTTTATATTAAGATAAATTTGCAATTTGACAAGATATCAACAAAAGTACAAAAAACATACATCACTCACTAACGATAGTGCTATCGGGTAGGTAAGATGAATATTGATATGTACTATAAAGTAATAACAGGGATTAAGTTACTTAGAGGCAACATATTAGGATTGGTGCCCGATAAATTGGTTGCTGACGCCGACACTATGTCAACTGAACAGGGAATATAAGGGGAAAACAAGCTGGGGAATTATCCTAGGCTAGTTGGCCTGACTGCATTGTATCATGTTTCTTCTTCTCTGTTGGGAAGACAGTATCACAGCACATACTGTACTGTACACTAAAGCTTTATCCAGCAAAAGTAGTCAACAATTAGGGTTTAGCTGCATCAATAATAGAGCTTTATCAGAAGTTCTGAACTCCTCCACTTAAGATAATATACCTTCACTCTAGTTTTTTTTTATGCAAGGGAGCCCTAATATGATGCTAAAGATCAGTTGTGCTATGAACATTTCTGAAAAATCGCCAAATTTTTGGCTGTAATTGTCATTTTAGTGAATATTTGAACATTCTAGACTACTGTATTGCCATTATTAAAATTGCCATCTTGGAATTTGCCAAATGAAGGGTTCTACTGTACAGTATACTATATATATTTTGTCCAAGCTTTTGCTTAGCAGGCTGTTGATAAATAGTTTTATGTCATAAAATATTATCTCAAATGATGATAATAATAACAGTAATACCGGTAATAATAATAATAATAACAATAATAAAAGATCTTGTCAAACAATTACTCTTAAGTTAGCTTTTCTCTGTGGACTAGTGTCACAAAACACCTGTTCTTACAGTCTGTGTCAAACTCTAATACTAAAAGATTAGTTTGCTTGGGAAACAGATTAACTTGCTCATGTAGTAATGTACAGTACACCCTATGTGGTGGATTGTGTTCTTTTATTTATAAATTATTATTTTACTTAATGCGTTGTTTCCACATAGCAATTTTGATTAGTTGTATTGTCTTTTTACTGTGTTCGTATACGTTTTGGTTTGTTTATTTTGCAAGTTTTACATTATAATTGATCATTACTGTATTTGTTTTACAAACCCAGTAATTCTGGAACCACTTCTTGAGGTACCAAATTTTAATTTCTTTCGTTCTTCCTATTACTTAAAATAATAGTATAAATTTGTGCATCCAACCATACTATATTTACATAAAATAAGATCTTTGTATTTGGATTTTCTATTATTATTTTCTTTCAAAAGGTTAGGAGTATAGGTAACTAAATTTTGCCTACTTCACAAAAAAAAAAAAAAAAAAAAAATACTGTATCAATAGTCTATATGCTCTCAAGTACCAGATGACTGGTTACCCTCTCAGTGGGTCATGATAACAGTGAGATGCAAGTTCTAGTTAATCCTATCTATTACTTTAGTATTAAAGTACTCTATACAGTTGTTATATATATTATTATAAGTATAATTATTGGCTAGCAAATTAAAGATAAAACTAAACACAAAAATGGAAACTATACAATGGCATTGTATTTATCTACATATAAAAGTAAGATACCGGTATATTAAGGAGTACTAAACAATACTTGACTTCAAAAAGTATAAGCAAGTGCATCTTGTGTTTTGCAATTTAGGAAGATCTGGCCAATTATAAGATGGGATAATATGAAAAGAAAGATATTCATCAAGCCAAATACAATACCATAGTAGTACAGGAAGTTTAAAGCTGGAATGCAACATATGGTATACTATTCACTATATACCAGATAAACAATGTACTGTATAACATAAACAATATCCCACAAAGAAAAAAAAATGTATATGAAAATATTAATGACTAATATCCACTATGAAAATATTAATGACTAATATCCACTATGAAAATATTAATGACTAATATCCACTATGAAAATTAATTTACAGTCAATAAAAATGTGGTTCTACAGTACAGTAGAAAACAAAATCTATCTGCATACATTGACAATTGAATTGTACAAGCTTACAGTCCCTCCACACAGACACACTACACAACATATGGTAATACTAACACTGCTATCTTGCTGCCGCGGTTGACACATCAACACATTTAACGCATGTCCTCTGCACTGTACAGGCCCTGGAATACAAAAGTTAAAAAATTAATAATCATAATAAAATATAATAATAAGTGCTTTACAGGCACAGTAATGTTTAGAGTGAGTAAGTTCTGTATGTGATATCCTGGGAGGATCACATGTTCTGTATGTGATATCCTGGGAGGATCACATGTTCTGTATGTGATATCCTGGGAGGATCACATGTTCTGTATGTGATATCCTGGGAGGATCACATGTTCTGTATGTGATATCCTGGGAGGATCACAAGTTCTGTATGTGATATCCTGGGAGGATCACATGTTCTGTATGTGATATCCTGGGAGGATCACATGTTCTGTATGTGATATCCTGGGAGGATCACATGTTCTGTATGTGATATCCTGGGAGGATCACATGTTCTGTATGTGATATCCTGGGAGGATCACATGTTCTGTATGTGATATCCTGGGAGGATCACATGTTCTGTATGTGATATCCTGGGAGGATCACATGTTCTGTATGTGATATCCTGGGAGGATCACATGTTCTGTATGTGATATCCTGGGAGGATCACATGTTCTGTATGTGATATCCTGGGAGGATCACATGTTCTGTATGTGATATCCTGGGAGGATCACATGTTCTGTATGTGATATCCTGGGAGGATCACATGTTCTGTATGTGATATCCTGGAGGATCACATGTTCTGTATGTGATATCCTGGGAGGATCACATGTTCTGTATGTGATATCCTGGGAGGATCACATGTTCTGTATGTGATATCCTGGGAGGATCACATGTTCTGTATGTGATATCCTGGGAGGATCACATGTTCTGTATGTGATATCCTGGGAGGATCACATGTTCTGTATGTGATATCCTGGGAGGATCACATGTTCTGTATGTGATATCCTGGGAGGATCACATGTTCTGTATGTGATATCCTGGGAGGATCACATGTTCTGTATGTGATATCCTGGGAGGATCACATGTTCTGTATGTGATATCCTGGAGGATCACATGTTCTGTATGTGATATCCTGGGAGGATCACATGTTCTGTATGTGATATCCTGGGAGGATCACATGTTCTGTATGTGATATCCTGGGAGGATCACATGTTCTGTATGTGATATCCTGGGAGGATCACATGTTCTGTATGTGATCCTGGGAGGATCACATGTTCTGTATGTGATATCCTGGGAGGATCACATGTTCTGTATGTGATATCCTGGGAGGATCACATGTTCTGTATGTGATATCCTGGGAGGATCACATGTTCTGTATGTGATATCCTGGGAGGATCACATGTTCTGTATGTGATATCCTGGGAGGATCACATGTTTTCATAATTTCATTTGCGGGGTTATTGGTGTTAAGAGCGATGTTAAAAATATAATAAAATAATACCAACAAAGGTATGTATATACTCAGGCACACACCCCACAGCGGGGGGTCGCCGACTCGAGACAGAGCCCGAAAAAATAAAATATATATATACTGTATACAGTATACAGGTACTGTATATTATATTGAGGGTGGTCGGGGGCCAGCGAAGTGCTGGAGGGACCCTCGGTCTCTGGGTCTTCTCCTGGGTGACTTAGATGTGTGTGAATTTGTGTTTTCATTGTTTTCTGTTGTGTTGTGTTGTCCCTATTCGGGCTCTGTCTCGAGTCGGCCACCCCCAGAAAATAAAAAAAAAATAAAAAAAATGGGGAATGGGCCTGAGTGAGTATACAGTATATATATACTGTAGTTTAGTTAGTTATGTAGAGCAGATTAACCAGACCACTGAGCTCCATACGGAACTCTCATAGGTCTGGCCACACATGTGTGTATATATATAAAATATATATATATATACAAATTCACATGTAGGTCGCCCAGGAGAAGACCCAGAGACAAAGTTAAGAAGGTAAATAATAATTGGTAAGAAAGAAACTGACTAAGGATTATGCAGCAGGCATAGTTCCACATACTGTGTTAGTAATCATAACATGGCTTGTTTACAGTCCGGTTAACTCCTTATCTAACTATGGCTTGGGATAACAAAGTAAAATATAGTACATCAGTATAAACAAGTAATGTATTACTAACCTTAGCTCGCCGCAAGACTGAGTCCTTGGTAGGGTCATAGGGATGATCTTTAGAGGGTATCTCCAGGACTGCTGGCAGTGGGTTATCATTATCACTGTCTATCACATGACGAATCTGCTCTGCAATCTGTCAATATGTCATACAAAATAAACACTTGCTACAGTATTACCAGTAGGCCTACAATATTGTAAGTTTAATAATTAACAAATAAACACTTGCTACAGTATTACCAGTAGGCCTACAATATTGTAAGTTTAATAATTAACAAATAGTATACCAGTAGGCCTACAATATTGTAAGTTTAATAATTAACAAATAAACACTTGCTACAGTATTACCAGTAGGCTACATATTGTAAGTTTAATAATTAACAAATAAACACTTGCTACAGTATTACCAGTAGGCCTACAATATTGTAAGTTTAATAATTAACAAATAAACACTTGCTACAGTATTACCAGTAGGCCTACAATATTGTAAGTTTAATAATTAACAAATTATATTTGTCAATGTACACTCGGTCAAAGAAGTATCTGCACCCCTATGCTGTTCATCTAGTGTGTACAGCTTGGTAGGGTTGACACCTCTGCCTGCAACTATATCCATGTGTCAGAGACGATCCTCTCTGACACATGGATATAGTTGCAGGCGGAGGTGCCAACCCTATCAAACTGTACACACCAGATGATCAGCGTAGAGGTGCAGATACTTTTTGGACCGTGTGTACAGTCATAACCCCTAACCAGCGGGCATATTTCTGTATATTTTCAGGTTTTCAACTTGTAACTGTGAAAAAAAAGGATATGGGAAAAATAAAAAGTGTAAAAGAAATTTTTCATTTTGGGCTGTACGGGGATATCAATTTGTAGTTCACCTAAAACATTGTTGATAATATGGGTGAAGTTTAAAAAGAATATGTAAAATTTTCTATGTGAAGCAAATAGTACCAGTCACAGGCTATAAGAATCGCAAAGACTATTAAGGGAAGCGATAGTAACTTATAATAATGCAGTTTATGAGCAATAATCTTGGCAAACTATTGATTTTGAATGTACAGGTACACCGTCTATACCCTCATTTGTTTCATATTAAGAAAAATACCATTGAAACACTACTGAACAGTACTGTACTTACATTCTGGCTGATGAGTATTATGTCAATATCATCCCTCTTCATGAATTTCTTGTAGCAGTCTTCAATCTCTTGGACACTCGTATCTAGAAAAAAAAATGTATGCTGAACATTACAAATAGTTGACTACAAACAGCTACTGAATGTAAATCAAAAGTTTCAACAATATGAAATATGTAAAAACATTTTAATTGGTGGCGGTGTGTAATAACTATAGTACAGTACAGTACTGTATATGTAAACAATAATAGCATTTCACACAACCACTTACGCCAACAACACAATCTACACTCAAGGAGAGCTCTGTGGGAAAGCTCGATCGTGGCCATGGCCTTCCTCAGGGACTCGGGGCTGTTCGGCCAGGCAGCTTAGGGAACAACAACAACAATAATAGCTAGAGTATAGGTAAACAAAGACTGATGAAAACATCATCTAATATAAGAAGCAATACTATAACCAAATGGATGAACCTAAATTTAATCACTTCAGTACAAGCAATTCTGATGCAGATGCACTTCGATCTCACTCCGTGCCACTGGTAGACGTCAAGAGTTTGGACACTCAAGTCTAGTGATTTGTGACAAATGTTTAGTAAAGTCCCTGTAACAAGGGCAAGCCCTAGCCCTGTCAATCAAGGGAGTGCATGCCTATAAAAACTGCATCAGTACAAGCACTTAATTTCTAATTAACTTGGGCTATATTCTGATCAATTATATTCAATTTAGGAAAAATCCCTCCTAGTAAAAGGCTAATGTGTGTATGTATTTTTTGTAACCCTTTGAATACAATACTCTTCAAATACTAAACAAAATTGTTTAGTCAGGTCAATAATATAAGGCTTTATCAAAGTAAAAAGATTAACCCCAATAAGGTCAAATGCGTAGATTCTACACACCTCAGGTTTTGTGCATTGAGTATCAACTGCGTATAATTTATGCAACTGGTTTCACGCACAAATTCATTCAGTTTGTCGTCAAGTCTGGGCCGCATAAATGGTATGATATTGATGAGGGTGTTGCCATATGCATAGATGCTATAGCCAGTGTGTTTAGACCAGACAATGAGTCTACGGCCCTACCTGCCAACACTGCAAGCCCGACCTTCGGAATATAGCCAGATGAGAGGGTTATGGTGTGGTGGTGGTGGGTAAGTATGGGGGGTCGGAAGGAAGGCAGGATGGAGAAAAAAACTAACAATAAAGAGAAAGAATAAAATAAGGGTGATGGGTAAGGGGGAGAAAGAATAAAGAGGAATACATGAGAGAGGGAGATTGGTAGGGAAGAAAGGAAAAGATAGTAGTGCTGTCTTCCAGAAGGTGGAATATGGGTAAATAAGGAAACAAAGAAGAGAGAAAATATAAGCGAGAGATAAAAACAAAATATGTGCATGAAGGGGACAAAAGGCGAAGCTGCCTGTAATAAGTGTCTCCCCAAAGGTTGAGAAAGTAATAGAGAGCCAAAATCCAGGTAAGTTAGAGGTAATTTACTGTAGGTGTGTTGGAAAAAAGTGCGGTATGCTTACATACATACAAATAAGTTTAAAGACCGTTTTGTCCACAGAGAATGTGGTTACAGTCTCACGTCCTAAATGGCGGTTTTCCAGGCGGCCCTGTCAAGTAAAGTGTAGTGAAATGACTAGGAAAAGTTATTGTTTGTGAGAGTTCGCTGGATTACTCTGTGTAGGTGAGGCACAAATAGAAACAGTGGGGAAAGCTAGGCAAATGATACAGGAGTTGCTGTGGCCTCCCCTGGGTACTGCCCTGCTCGATTGGTGCCTATAATCTCCCCAGAATAATAACACACACACACCAGCAAGCTGGAATCACTCCAAGAGTTTGTAACACTCAATGTTGGAGTATCACTATCTCCAATTGTTTCAACTCCAGCATCCACCACCGCCCCAACGTCATCTGCCAACAATCCAACACCTGCAGTAGACACTGCAGCAGATGCTTCTGACGAACCTGAGCCGACATCAAACCAGGACAGCCGCCCTGTTCACCTTAGTCTCTCCCCCACTCCTCGTGCAAGAAGCCTGCTAGCACGAACAGTACCAACCCCTCGCCCCCGTTCTAACCACTCCTCTCCCCGACCTGTACGTAGTCCCGCCACCACAGGTTTCCGGATTTACACCAGTGAGGAACGGTGCACGGCCAACGCAGAAAAGGTCTCATCTACCAGTCACAATGTCAAACAGATTTGAGATATTGGTAGAGATGGAAGACGAACCAGAAGAGACCAGGCTCGTTGGGGATTCCATCCTACGAGGACAGGTCGAAGAGTTCTGCGACAGAGTCCCAAATCAACGAAAAAGATTTTGCATCCCAGGAGCTGGACTGGACGACATTGTGGAAGCCTTCAAAGATACCACAAAGGATGCAAATGAAAATACCCTTTTTGACGTCATGCGCACCAGATCCGAAGAGTTGATGGAGAAATATCGCAAGATGATCCAGCACTACAAAAACAAGTCAAGGAATATCATCATCTCAGGCATTCTCCCCAAGATTGACGCACCTGACAAATTCTACGACAAGGCCTTCAGCACAAATAGCCGACTAAAATATTTGTGTCTGAGGGAAGAAGTTGAATTCATCAACCTCTGGGACAACTTCTACAACCAGCCTACTCTGTTCCGCAAGGATGGCACTCATCTAAACCCTGTGGGTTCAGCACGCATGGGTCGTCTCCTACACGAAGCAGTCCGCAGCCATGGATCAAAAAACGCCATCCGAGAAGAAGCAGCAGTGACATAAATCATCCAATGCCAAGAAAAAAACAGAGGCAACAGAGGACCACCAGCGATAAGGACCGAAGACAGCGAGGACCGAGGACAGCCATGAACATAAATGTAGATCCGACAAGAACCAAAAATATTATTAAAGAGCGTTCCGTGAGTTCTAAAATAACAAATTTAAAGGTTTTCTATGCAAACGCTCGTAGCATACACAATACATTTTCAGATTTAAATGTTTACAGAAAATTATGATGTGATTGGCATAACAGAATCTTGGCTCAATACAGAAGATAGAGACTTTTTAGCAGAGTATTCACTTCCCGGTTATGTAATGTTTGAGAAAAGCCGAATAAATCGAAATCGTTTTTGCTTTTTGAGGTGGCGTTTTACTTTATATCAAAGAAAGTCTTAACCCTACCCTCTTGTCAAAACCTCAAATTGTGAACGTCGACGCATCTTTTGTGCTAATAAAGAATAATAAAGGTACAAAAATAATACTTGCATTAATATACAGACCTCCAGCTCAATCAGTGCAAACTGACTGAGAAATTTACGAACAAATTGCAGATGTAAGTAACTCACAAGATACCGTAATTTTTGGCGACTTTAATTTACCTGTGACCAAGTGGGGCAATACTCTTACTTCACACTCCGGACATGACTTGTATACGAACTTGCAAGAGAGTTCGCTTTATCAATTTGTTTGAACGCCGACCCGTGGTAATAACGTTCTTGACATTGTACTTGCAACAAAAGAAGAATTAATAGAGAATTTGAATGTTGGTGATGAATTCAGTAACAGTGACCATCGTACGATAACTTTCACTTTAAAGTTTACTAGTAACGAACCAAATAGTAGCATCGAAAAAGTCCCTAATTTCAAGAAAGCAAACTTCCATAAACTTAGAGCTATGTTTAAAGAAACTGACTGGAGCTTTTTAATTCACAATAACGACATAAATACATCTTGGAAGTTATTCGAAGCCACTTACCTAAAAGCAGTGCAAGACTGCATACCATCGAAAATACGGCGTCCAGGCCATAATAATAAGCCCAAATGGTGGAATAAAGATATTTCAAACTGCCTGCTTGCTAAAAAATTTGCTAATGATTGATTAAAATCCTCACAAAATGACGAAGAACGGCTGAAATTTGTAGAGCTACGACGCAAAGCCAAAAAGTTAATTAAGCAAAGTAAAAAGACCTTAGAGTTACATATTGCGAATCAAAGTAAAACAAACCCGAAAGAATTCTATAGTTATATCAGAAAGAAAAAAGTAGTTACTTCAACTGTTGGACCGTTAGTCGATGAAAATGGAGAATACACCAAAGACGAAGTACAAATGAATAATGCCCTCAATACCTTCTTTGCATCAGTTTTTACAACAGAAGACCTCAGTGATATCCCTACACCATCGCCGATTCAGATTGATAATTCAGATGTTCTAAGCAATATCACCGTTACAGAGAGAGAAGTATTGAATTGTTTAGATAAACTCAAGGTAAATAAAACGCCTGGACCTGATACAATCTCGCCTAGAGTTCTAAAGGAAGCTAAGGATGAGCTCTCCAAACCACTGACATTACTATTCAATAAATCCTTGCAGTCTGGAACTATGCCCGATCAGTGGAAGCTAGCCAACGTAACACCGATATTCAAAAAAGGCAGCAAATCCCTACCCAGTAACTATCGTCCAATTAGCTTAACCTCAGTTGTATGTAAAATGCTAGAAACGGTCATACGAGACAGACTCGTAAATCACTTAGAGGAAAATAACATACTTAAAGATACTCAACACGGCTTTCGTAAAAAACGTTCCTGTTTAACAAACCTCTTAGACTTCTTCCACGATATCCTCAACCTCTACGATGAGAGTAAAGCTGTAGATATTATATACCTTGATTTTCAAAAGGCCTTTGACAAAGTTCCCCACAAATGTTTACTGCTAAAACTAAAAGCGCATGGAATACAAGACGGTGTGTTGAAATGGATAGAAAATTGGCTCAGCGACAGAAAGCAAAGAGTAGTCATAAACGGTAAGGCATGTAAATGGACCAATGTAAGTAGCGGGGTACCCCAGGGATCGGTACTAGGACCAATTCTCTTTCTAATTTACATCAACGACATAGATGAGGGTCTCACCTGTACAATCTCAAAATTTGCTGACGATACAAAAATTGCAAATAGCGTACTCTCAAAAGAACAAGTTGACGATATGCAACACAATCTAGATAAATTGTCATGTTGGGCCCAAATTTGGCAAATGAGTTTCAATGCGGATAAATGTAAAGTACTACATATCGGATACCTAAATGAGAAAGCAAACTATTCGATGAATGGCACTCAGCTTAAGAATGTAAACAGAGAAACTGATCTGGGAGTAACAATATCGAGTAACCTAAAACCGAGTCAACAATGTTCAGAAGTTGTTAAGAAGGCAAACAAAATAATTGGCTTTATAGGCAGGTCATTTGAGCATAAATCCAAAGAAGTTATCCTAACCCTTTACAATTCCTTAGTCCGCCCTCTTCTGGAATACTGCGTTCAATCCTGGTGCCCTTATTACCAATAAGATATAAACAAGCTAGAACGAGTTCAACGTAGAGTTACCAAAATGATACCTAGCCTAAAGAACAAACCATACGAAGAGCGTCTTAGAGAATTAAATCTATTTCCTTTAACCCAGCACAGATTAAGAGGTGACTTAATTCAAGTGTTCAAAATCATCAAAGGCATCGACAATATGAACTGTAGTAAGTACTTCACTATCGACCAATCTAATTACACGCGGGGAAACGGTTGCAAAATTATTGGTAAATCTTTTAACTCACACGAATCTAAGAATTTCTTCTTCAATCGAGTTGTCAACTTGTGGAATGGGCTTCCCCAAAACGTTATAGACTGCATCACCGTTGATTCATTTAAACTCCGCCTAGACAAATATCTCGCATCAAACCCGCGACTGACTGCGTTTGTAAATGAATAACTTTATTTTATCCCCCCCTCAGTTACTAACCCATCTACTAACCCTACTAATTTCCTAATCCTGCCACGGACATTAGTTCCAGGGCAGTAATTCCCTTTCCAATGTTCCCTTACCCACTCTAAACCACTGTTTGGACACTTGATCTTCAGTGTTTTGGAGGACAAGCAACCTAGAAGGGTCACTAGATCTGTTGTTGCTTGATTTCCTTTGTACACACACACACACACACGAGAGACGAGTGGGAGCGGACGTCGTTGGCTGGCGCTCCTCAAACTACCATCTGACTTGCCTAAAGTGGGGTACCGGTATACAGGAAATTATTGTGTATTGTCCCGCTAATAATATTATTACAGGAAAGTGTTCAGTCAAAGCTATTTAAAAATATGAATGTTTAAACGAAACTTAGAGTTTGTTTTGAGAAATCAGCTGGTAAGGCTGGTGACGTCACATGACAACAACAATGGCTGACATCGAAGCCACGGATATGAGTGGGGAATGTTTTTATGAACCTACCCCTAACCAATACAGTACGGTACCACCCATACTGGTACTGTACTGTACTGTACTGTACCTCTGCCAACCTTACAAAATCCGAACATGACTCAACCCGACTTGACATAACGACTTACCTCCTATTAGACCTTAATAACCAATCCTCATCTTACCTATTTACTTACCCTCAAAACACTTTCTAGTCCTTAATGACCTTGACCTATAGTTAAAACTATGTAGGGTACAATACTTGTACTCACTATTTAGACATCCTATCTTTAGATCCCTTTCAACTAACAAACTTCCCTTCCCCTCAGCAAGCAACTCTATGCCTGTGCAGTAATCTGGAGATCTGAAATACTCCGAGCAAACTGCACATATAAATATCAAGAAGAAGAGAAGACGAGGAAGGGGATTATTCAGGCTTTCCTGAAGGTAAGGAGGACCAGATCATCTTCCTGAACAGGAATCTGATGGGGCTGATAAAGTGGAGAAAGGAAATGGAGGGGTGGAGGAAGATCATTGGGACTGTAGTGGAAGAGAGCTGTGTCCCGGGGGAGGGTTTAAATGATCTAACTGCTAGGGTCAACGAATTGGTATCTGAGAATGTGGCTTTAAAAGAACAGATTAAGGAATACAAAGAACATTTAAATGAGAGAGTGAAAGAGATAGATGATGGGTATAGGGAGCGGGCTGAGAGAGAGATTCGTGAATTGAGGGAGGAGAATGCTAGGCTAAAACAAGGAGTGGAAACAAATCAGGACAGGACACAAAAAATAGAGGAAGAGGTATCTCAAATGAAAAATGTCTGGGGTGATCGAGTGGGTGAAGCAGAGGCAGGGTGTCAATCCACAAAATATGAATTGTGTTATCATTATGGTTTATTATTTTGTTATCATTATAGCGCGACGGAGCGGCGAGGGCACGAGCTCTAGGGGGGTCCGGGGGCATGCCCCCCCGTGATTTCTTTTGAGAATTTAGGTGTCTAAAACAGTATTTCCTGCAATCTAGCCTAAAAGCAATCAAGATGGAAAATATGGAGACCCAAATTATGTCAATTTACCATTTTTTTGTTTCTTTAAAAAAAAAAACGCCTCGTTATCCTGGAAGATAACGAGCGTTCAACGAGGGGCAACATGGCTTTAGAAAAGGCTGCTCCTGCCTCTCACAACTACTATCACACTACGACAAAATCCTACAGGATATTCAAGACGGAGAAAATGTAGACGTCATATATCTAGATTTCGCCAAAGCTTTTGACAAGGTGGACCATGGGATCCTTCTACATAAACTCAAATCACTGGGAATAGGGGGAGACCTTGGAAGATGGCTCCACAGCTTCATCACCAACAGAAAACAAAGAGTCACGGTTCAAGGAAGCCTATCAGAAGCAGGTGGGGTCATCAGCGGAGTACCACAAGGATCAGTACTGGGACCTCTCCTATTCCTCATGATAGGAGACATCGACAGGGACCTGGAACACTCAACAGCCACATCGTTTGCAGACGACACCAGACTCATGAAGAAAATCACCTCACAACATGATGCTCAGCTACTACAACAAGACTTGGACAAAATCCTGAAGTGGGCAGAAGAAAACAACATAGCCCTAAACGGAGACAAGTTCGAGCTTCTAAGGTACGGGAACAAGAGAGCACTACAAAACGACACCAACTACAAAAGTGGACTGCAAGAAATTACCGCCAAGGACACAGTGAAGGACTTGGGAGTAAATATGAGCAGTGACGCCACTTTTTCTCAGCATATTACCAAAGCCACAACAACAGCAAAACAAATAGCAGGCTGGATCCTGAGAACCTTCCACACAAGAAATGAGAGGTGTATGCTAACACTGTGGAAGTCACTGGTCCTACCACGACTGGAGTACTGCTCCCAGCTCTGGTCTCCCCAAAAAGTAGGAGAAATAACAGAAATTGAAGCCACCCAGAGGACATTCACCAGTAAAATCCATGGGTTTCAACACTTTAACTACTGGGAGAGACTTAAGGAGCTGCAGCTGTACTCACTTCAAAGACGTAGGGAGAGATACATCATCATCTACGTCTGGAAGATTTTGGAAAAAAAGGTACCAAATCCAAACATCCAAGAGACACAGCACCAAAGGCGAGGGAGGCTGTGCTATGTGAGGACTACGCCGGGATCAACACAAAAAATCAAATCCCTGATCCATCACAGCTTTACATACAATGGAACCAGACTGTTCAACTGTATACCAGCCCCTCTCAGGAACATGACCGGGGTGTCTCCAGACACCTTCAAGAAACACTTGGACATGTGGCTGGCCAAAATACCGGACCGGCCACCAACACCAACTCCAACCGACTTCTGGAATGGAGAGTGGAAGAAAGGGAGCTCCCTGGTCGCAGTGGAGCCCCAGCTCAACTGTGTCACTAACGGACGGAATACAACTAAGTGTAACTAAGTGTAAGTGGTTGGGAGAGTTTCTGTTATCATTATACAAAAAGTTCATTTGCGTTATCACTAAAAAAAAACAGCGTCGTTTGACACCCTGAGCAGAGGTACAACTAAAAGCAATTATTGAGGAGCAAAAGGGACAGCAGGAGGAGAACCGGAACAAGAGGGTAGTTAATGCCATCAGACAAAATGAGAAACAGGTCAGTGATATTATTGATAAGAAGAGATGTGTAATTATGTTTGGAGATGTAGAAGGGGAAATATTAGATAGAAATACGAGAAAGGGTGTGGAGATGAAGAAAGTTGAGAAGATGATTGATGTGATAGATAGACAAGATAAGGAGGGATGGAAGAGAGAGGTAGAGGATTGTTGGAGACTAGGGAAATACAAGAAAGGAGAAATGAGGCCAATGAAGATTAGATTTAAGTCAACCAAAGTAGCAGAGGAGGTACTCAGATCCAGCTGGAAGTTAAGTCAGGAGGGGGAATACAGAAATGTTAAACTAAGGAAAGTCTAAATGCGGAAGAGAGGGAAAAATTTAGAGAAATAAATAGAGAAGTCAAAGAAAAGAACGATAATAGATCAGAAGTGGAGAAGGGCTTTTTTTTCTACAGAAACATGGATGGGAAAGTAAGGAAGTGGTACCTGAAGAAGGGGGAGAGGATAGGGGCGGAGGGGGGGGAAAAGAAGTGGTGGTACAGGAAGAAGGATTGGAGGGAGAGGTGCAACAGGAAGGGGAAATAGTAGGATAAAGACAGGGAATATCAATCATAATGGTAAAAGCAACAGGTGCAAGATGGTCTATAGCAATGTGGATGGGCTGCTATCAAAGAAATTAGAAATAAATGATTACATCAGACAGGAAGAGCCCTTAATATTGTGTCTATGTGAAACTAAACTAAATAAAGGGATAAGTTTGGAGGGAATGGGATGGAACAACTATAATATCTGGAGAAGGGATAGAGAAGACAAGATGGGGGGAGGGGTGCTAATTCTTACACATAATAAATTGAAAACCAGAATGATTGATCTGAATAATAGTAAAGCGGAAATATTAGCAGTAGAATTGACAGATGATGACAATCAAAAGGCGGATATTGTAGTGGCCTACATGCCGCCCTACACAGGGGCTTGGGAAGAGGAGGAATACAAATATATCAAAGATGAGATGATTATTTGTATTGAAAAATTAACTCGTAGAAACAATGAATTAATTATAGTAGGGGACTTCAACTGTAAAGAGGTGGATTGGGAGCAGAGAGAAGCTGGTAGCAACGTGAACTCGTGGGGGTATAGACTACTGGATATGGTAACAGAAAATTTATTGGTGCAAAATATAAAGGAAAATACATGAAGAAGGGGAAATGATGAAGCATCCAGATTGGACCTAATGTTTACTAGAGACCCAGATGTAATTTCTGATATAAAATACTTACCACCTTTAGGCAAGAGTGATCACGTTGTAATGGATATAGAAATCCTATTGGGTTATTCCAATATGGAGGAGAGGGAGGAGCACAAGGAAACTAGGTTTGACTATGCAAAAGGAGACTACCAATCACTGAGACAATACTTTAGAGATGTTGACTGGAGTGAAATACATCAGAGAAATAGTGTAGACGAGAAGTATGGAGTATTTAAAACAATATATGAAGAAGGAGTTAATAAATATGTCCCTAAACAAGGTAATAGGTCAGCGAAGGTAAAGGATTGGTTTAATGAAAAATGTAGGAAAGCCAAGGAAAAGAGAGACCAAGCGTGGAAGGTAGCTAGAAAAAGGTGTAATAGAGAAACTTGGAACAGATACAAGAGATTAAGAAATGTATATGCTGCAATCAGGAGACAAGAAGCCAGAGAATATGAGAAGAACATTGTGAAAAAATGTAAGAGTGATCCTAAGCTGTTCTATAGGTTTATAAATAGTAAAATGAAGGTAAGGGATAGAATAGTGAGGTTGAAGGTTGAAGGGACCACTTATGATGACGACCAGAATATGTGTGAATTATGAACAATATACTACACTCAGTATATACTAAAGGTGATAACTTTGAAGAAGTACCGGTAGGTGAAATTGGTGATAAACTGGGAGAGATTAATTTTCTCCCAGAGGAGCTAGTAGAAATAATGAAAGGACTAGATGTGAAAAAAGCAGTGGGACCTGACAATGTAGCGGGATGGATTTTGAAAGAATGTGCTGACGAACTAGTGAAACCCTTATATGAGATAATGAAATACTCTCTGGAAGTGGAAAAATTACCAATGGACTGGAAGAGAGCCAACATTGTACCGATTTATAAAGGTGGGAACAGGGAACATCCATTGAATTATCGACCTGTGTCACTTACTAGTATAGTGTGCAAAATCTGTGAGAAAATAATTAAGAAAAGATGGATGATTTACTTGGAAAAGAATAATCTACTATCTAACAGGCAATTTGGATTCAGGGAGGGTACCTCATGTGTTACAAATCTACTCAGTTTTTATGACAGAGTGGTTGACATATTACAAGAGAGAGATGGATGGGTGGATTGCGTATATATTGACATGAAGAAAGCTTTTGACAGAGTATCGCATAGCAGGCTGAAGTGGAAATTAAAAGAGTATGGAGGGATTCAGGGTAGTTTGTTAAATTGGATGGAGGACTATCTTTCAGGGAGACAGATGAGGACTACTATCAGAGATAAATTTTCTACGTGGAAAGATGTCACAAGTGGAGTTCCGCAGGGAGCGGTGCTGGCTCCCATAATGTTTCTAATATACATTAACGACATGCCAAAGGATATAAATGCATATATGAATATGTTTGCAGATGATGCCAAGATCATGAAGCGTATAGAAGATGAAAACAGTGGTAGGGAATTACAGAGGGATTTGGATAGGATAGATCAATGGAATTTAACACAAATAAATGTCATGTAGTGGAAATGGGAGTAAGTAAAAGAAGGCCTCATATGGAATATAAGTTAGGAGAAAACACTATTAACCCATCAGAGAAAGAAAAGGACTTAGGGATAACTGTTAGGAGTGATCTTTCACCTGAGAATCATATTAATAAGATAGTGGGAGAAACATATGGACTGCTAAACAGAATAAAAATAGCCTTTAACTATATAAACGAGGAGATGCTGGAGAAAATAATAAAAACATTGGTGAGACCAAGACTGGAGTATGCGGCAGTGGTGTGGGCACCACATCTAAAAAAGCATATAAAGAAGCTGGAGAAGGTTCAGAGAGCTGCAACTAGGATGATACCAGAACTGAGAGAATTACCATATGAGGAGAGATTAAAGAAATTAGATTTACCATCTCTAATGGATAGGAGGGAGAGAGGCGATATGATTATGATGTACAAATGTGTGAGAGGACTCGAAAAGGTGGACAAGAAGGGTTATATTGTGAAAGATAATGGTAGAACTAGGGGCATAGATATAAGCTAATGAAAGGAAGATGTAAAGGAGATGTGAGAAAGTATAGTTTCCCTTACAGAAGTATAAGTAAATGGAATCAGTTGGAAGAGGAAGTGGTGTGTGCCAAAAACATTCATATTTTTAAGGCAAAGTTAGATAATTGTAACTCAGGAAGCGGGACAATACGAGCCTAAAAAGCTCAACTCCTGTATACTACAAATAGGTAAATACAAATAGGTAAATACACACACACACACACACACATGATAAAAAACAAATAAACTTCGGCTGGCAAGTGGGAAATTAGTGACTAATACTAGAGGATGTGAGTGAATCATCGGAAGAGACCGCACAATATTGTGGTTTCGGCGCGGGAAGTTCTCGGCTCAGTATGGTGGGTAAAAGTATATGTCATATGTAAGTGTGTTACCCAGCACAAGAGGCAAGTTATTTGGTTCCAGCTACAAGAGGAAATAGGTGGGGAAGATGGTTAATGAAGGTGACGAGGGGGCTGAGGAAGAGAGGGGTGATAAAGGCAGGAGTGACGAATCGGAGGGAGAGCCGGATTTTCCCGGTTTCTTGAAAACATGGACGGCTGAGGACACTGGAAAATGTTGCTACATGCTATTGAACAAAATCAAGAACTTGGAGGACCGAGTGACCGGCTTGGAGATAGTTAAGAAGGAAATTGTTACAGAGAATGGTGAGTTGAAGAACAGGTTGGAGTTAGTGGAGAGAGAAAAGGCAGTGATAATGACTAGGCTAGACACCAGTATCTCTGAAGGTAAAAATGCTTGGGACATGACTACAGACCAAGTGGTAAAAGATTTAGACAGTGTAAGGACGGCAAACAGTGACGAATTCAGGAAGATAATGGATGAACAGAAACAGCAAGATGTTAGGATAAAGGACCAGGTAAAAAGTATGGTTAAGCAAGGCATCCACGAAAACTCTCAGGCCATCCAGGAAGAAAGTCGTAGGGCTAACTGCCTCATAATATCAGGGGTGGAAGAAAAGGAGGAACTAGACTGGACAAAACGAAGAGAGAAGGATGAAGGTCGCATCAACAAGATTCTGGAATCTATTAAGGATGAGGAGGACACCTGGAAGGAGGAAATATCAGACATGTTTAGGCTGGGAAAATATACAAAGGAATACAATAGACTGGTAAAAATCTAATTTAACCCTCCAGCCCCGGGCACTCTAGCTCGCGACTGTGCTGTGGTACCGGGGGTTTTGACGATCTTTGGGCTATGTTAACTCATCTGTAATTCAATGAATATGGCATGTAATGTTATGAATAAAAAAGTAAAATGTTCCACAAACCTTCCTCTGTAGAATGCCGTTGAGTAGAGGTCTCTAGCCCCACTGGTTGCATAATGGTGAGCGCGGGAAGACGAGTGCTTTTCGGCGGAAAATTCTTCCCGCGTTCGGATGCGTCGCCCCGGCCACGGCTACCACGCACCTAGCCGCTCGTCGCGCCAAAGTGTTTATCTCCCTTAGACAATTTTAGTGTTTGATATTGAGAATGTGATGTTTATTTGATATTTTTATAGTTATTTTGAGGCCAATTATATAAAGTATGTTTATTAGGGTATCACTGTCACTAATATTGCTCATTTTCACTCGATACCGTACATTTTATTAGTAATTGAGGTAGGTTATTGTTATATTAGGCACTGATTATTCGTTATCACAGGTGTTTATTATACTTTGGCCATCAAATATTAGGTCTTGTGTCACTTTCACTTTGATAAATATGCTTTAGAGAGTGTCACTGTCACTGATAATGCTCATTTTCACTCGATACCGTACATTTTATTAGTAATTGAGGTAGGTTATTGTTATATTAGGCACTGATTATTCGTTATCACAGGTGTTTATTATACTTTGGCCATCAAATATTAGGTCTTGTGTCACTTTTACTTGGTTATATGCTTTGTAAACGTTTTATATACAATTTATTGTCTTTTTTCACTGATTTATATATTTCTATAGGTTGTAATCATATGAATGTCACTGATTATATACATATGTGTCACTTTCACATATTATTATGGTGTAATTGTATTTGTATAAATTTTCTCATAATACATGACTTTTGTATAACGATAAATTGGTTTACTTCCACTTTTTGCCTATATATATACTGTACATATTGTCATTATCTTTGGCACTTTCACTATGATTATTAGAACTCCTGCTTGGAGTGGTAATCAAAGAAGCACCCTACAGCACAGAGTGCCACCTTGCACTCCACACACTCCAGGGTGGACCTTTTACCTGACCTCGCCCTCAGCCTGGTGTTGTAGCAGACATGGCACCGCTTCTGCTGCGTTCTTCCTGATTCATTCTAAGGCAGGGGACCAAGCCTGTGCATATTCATGTAATATGCACAGTGCAAGCGGTCAGTAGCGGCGGGCCCAGCATGTGCCACTGCCCTCTGTGGCGTACCATACTTCTCCAGGAGCTCCGTCAACACCTGTTTTTGGAACCTCCGCAGGCTATTGAACTTCATGGGTGTGTTCACATTCCGAAGCTTGTATATATTGTAGGCATTCAGAATTGACATGTCCACCATATGCAGAAAGAACTTTTTGTACCATCTGCACGAGGTACGCAGGCAGTCAATGAAGCCTATCTGCATGTCGGACTTGTCCACCAGCCTCATGTTGATGTTGTAGTCCAGGACAGCATCGGGCTTGGTCACCCTGGTCTGGGTGCGGCGATCCACCTTGCCAGTCTCCACCATTTCCCCCTTGTGGATGGTGCTCATCTTCCGCTGGTCGTGCCAGTGGATAGCCAGAATGGGCCCCGACTTCTTCCTGAACACATCACCTTTTTTGGTCTTTGGAGGGAAAGCTATGCCAGCTTTTCCTTTTCCCTCGTACTGTGCCTACAGTCCCCGTCTTGCGCTCATGCAGGTACTTTGAGAGAGTGGGGGACGTGTAGTAATTGTCCGTGAAGAGGACGTGATTCTTGTGGAAATAGCGGTCCATCATGGCTTGCACCACTGCTCCGCCAAAGCCAATGAGGGGTCCACAAGCACGTCCCCTTCCTTCCCGCTGTAGACCAGGAAGTCCAGGACATAGCCAGTTTGGCAGTCGCACAGCACAAAGAATTTTATGCCAAAGCGATGTCTTTTTGAGGGGATGTACTGCCGGAAGCTGAGTTTTCCCCGGAACAGCACAAGAGACTCGTCAATGACGACCTTGCGGAAGGGCTTGAAGTAGGAGGTGAAGCGTTCTCGCATCATCTCGTACAACGTCCTAATCTTCCACAGCTTGTCTGGGAGGTGGATGTCGGTGTTGGTGACAAGATGGAGCGCTGCGAGGATATCAAGGTACCGGTCGCGAGACATATATTTCCCGAAGGCAGGGGTGGATATGAGATCATTGGTGATCCAATAGTCAGTCAACCTATGCTTCTTGACATGAGGCATTAGCATGGTGAGTGCCAGGAACACCATGAACTCGTGATGAGTCACAGGGGTCCACTGCCTCATGTGGCCCTTGGTCACCTTGCCCAAAAAGTGGACCTGGAATTGGTGCTGCTTATTTGTCTCTTTAACAACATACCCTACCACCTCCTCATCAAAGAAGGCCTCAAATAGTTTGTGTGGTGGAGCATTGGGGCCTGCAGGAAAATTGGGGGTAATGCCTGAACCCTCCTGTACCTCATCAAAAGCTGGCACATCAGGGTTGTACCCATCCCCGTCAACTACGTCTTGCCACTGAAAAACGTAGAATGGGTCTTGTCTACGCTGACGAGGAGCTCCAGCTGGTGGCCCAGCACGCCCACGGCCAACTCGGGAGGCGCGCGCCCCAGGGCGGCGGCCAGCACGACACCGGGCCAAGCGGATGGGTCGAGGGTCGTCGATGTCCATATAGTCATCGTCAGAGTGGTCATCTTGCCCTGACGGTGGACCTATGTAATCATGGCCAGAGTCTTCTGAGAGGTGCCCTTCATCATCAGTGGCCCCCACATAATCTGGCGGGGAACGAGTGATGCGTGGGCGGCGTGCAGGTGGGGAAGGAGTGGCAGGTGAGGCTATGTCCCCCCGAGGTCCTGGGCTCCTTGGCCTGCGACGAGTGACAGAAAGCAATGCTTCACTGTCACTAGGCCCAGGTATTGGTGATGCGAGCTCAAAGACTTCGTCAGGAACATATGTTGATGGCTGGAGAGGTGGGGAGAACCGTGGGGAAAGTTGCGGGGGTGTATGGCTGGGGCGGGCAGGGGTGGACGCCGCGGGAGCCTCGAACAAAACCCGCTTACTTTTCTTTCCTTTTTTGGCATATTTGCTGCCTTTCCCCTTATCGGCAGCAGTATGTCTCCTGTCGGGGGACCTAGGAGGCAAATAGGCCGAAAGTGGGGGGTCCTCAACCCTTGGCAGTGGTGGGGAAGAATGCGGGGCACCCGGGTCATCTTGGGTGGCTTGGGTAGATAAGGGAGACAATGGCGGGCGAGATGAGTCACCACGCTCACCCTCACTCACAGCCTCATCCTCACCAAGTATTTTGGCTCGTTCCCTAGCTGCCGCGGCCGCCTTTTCAAGTATTTGCTTCTTATATAAGTGTAGCTTGAAAGGCGATTTAGCTGGCGAAGGGCTTGGGGTCGTGTCACTCATGCGAAACTTGGAGAGTGATCTTGAACTTTCCCACTCACTCACTCTCTCAAGTTCACCGTCTTGAGGTAAAACAGCTTCCTCACTAGCTGGTACATCACTTTCATCACTCTTATCACTCTCATGTTCTCTCGCAAATCCCAGGAATTGCTCTTCTTTGTCACTCTCATCGCCATAATCACTCGACTTATAATTAGTGGAGTGATCACTGCCTTCATCATCAACATTATGCTTGGCATCAGCATGCTCATAAAGTCTCAATGTCATCTCAATACCTCCGGGAGATAACACATTTAGGCGATGGCATCGGGGTAAGGCGCGACGAACTAGGACGGGCGTCGTAGGAAGCACGGTATCGGACACAGCGGAATCACTATTTGGCGTACTATCCATGATGGCGTCGGGGTAGATACTGTTGCTGTGGCGTAGTTTACGTCTGGTGGCGCCACCTACCCTCCCACATTACCAAAAATGTACGCGCGGCATTCGAAAGCACGTACGCAAGCAATGGGCGTTCAAGAGCCCTTCCGGGTTGCACGGGCCGAGTTTGTTATGGGCGTTCAAGAGCCCTTCCGGGTTGGAAGGGTTAAGTCAAGAAGGACATGTGATGAAATCATGGCAGTAGCAGCTAGGCTAAAAGGGTTAGAGGGTAGGAACAAAATCTACATCAGGCGGGACATACCAGAAGAAGAGAGAAAGAAGGAGGCTGAACTAAGGAAAACCGCCAAAGAGGAAAATAGCAAGAGGACAGAACAAGAAAAGAATAAGTTTTTTTACGGAGTAAGAAAGGGGAAGATTATGAAACTTTCGGTAAAGTGAAACTAAAAGAAAAAGAGGGTAGGGAACGAACCGCCGCAGATAAGGCACTTGGAGCAGGTAATGGGGGACTAGAAAGTATAAGGATTCTATATAGCAATGTCGATGGGCTCTAAGAAATTAGAACTAACAGACTTACTCAATACTAAGAAACCAGAAATACTGTAGTATGTCTCACTGAAACAAAACTAAGAGAGGAACTTGATATAAATCTGCTAGGATGGTCTGATTACAGGATTTGGAGGGACAGAAAATTTTGACATGGAGGTGGAGTGTGCATCCTTACTAGGAAAGATTTGATTGTGTCTGAGATAAACTAGAAACCTCAACAGCAGAAGTTTTAGCACTAGAAATTGGTGGAAACGAAAAAATAGTGGTGATAGTAGCGTATGTACCTCCCAAGACGAAGACATGGAGTAAGGAGGAGCATAGCCTAATGCGTAATGAAACAATTAGTGTGCTAGAAAATATCTTAGCTTCAAAGGATGAAATAGTCATGTGTGAGGAAGTGAATTGGGAAGAACTTGAACCCGGAATAAGAGAGGAAAGTTGGGGCTATGAATTTTTAAGTATGACCATGGAAAATTCTATATACCAACATGTAAAAGAGTCAACAAGAGTAAGGGGAAGTGATCAACCAGCTAGATTGGACCTTCTCTTCACAAGAAGGGAGGAGGAGGTTCAAAGTATTCAGTACCTATGCCCACTAGGAAAAAGAGACCATGCAGTTCTTGACATAGACCTACTATTGAAGCATAATCTACCCAAGGAAAGGGAAAAGCACAAAGAAAATCACTGGATGTATTCCAGAACCGATTTCGCAGGACTACGGGATTTTTTCAAGTCACAAAATTGGGATCAGGTGTTATCTGAAAGTGAGGTAGACAAAAAACTCAAGGCATTCATGGAGATCTATGATACTGGTATAAAAACTTTTGTCCCAAAGTACATTAATAACAGAAAAAAAGGAAATCGCAAAGAATGGTTTAACCGCGAATGTAGGCAAGCACAGGAAGCAAAAAAACAAAGCCTGGAAAAAGATGAGAAACTGGGATTCGGAAGATACAGGCAAAAATATAAAGAGGAGAGAAACAAATACACAGAAATGAGGAGGAGGTCAGAGGCAAACCATGAGAAAGGGATAGTGGAGAACTATGAAAAGAATCCAAACAAAAAATTCAAGTTTGTAAACGGCAAAAGGAAGATAAAAGACACAATTGTAAAGATTAAAAGTGGAAACAGAATCATAGAAGAGGATACAGAAATTGCGGAAGAACTAAATAGAAATTTTAGGTACAGAGGAAATGCCGGAAGTTACATTTAACAGAGCAGAGCTCATAGACATAATGAGTAAGGTGGATCCAAACAAAGCCGCCGGACCGGACGGAGTATCAGGCTGGATTATTAAAGAAAATGCCAAGGAACTGAGTATACCATTATATGATATAATGACCAAATCATTGGACACAGGGATAGTACCTACAGAATGGAAAAGAGCAAACATTATTCCTATATTTAAGGGAGGAAGCAGAGATAAACCACTGAACTATAGACCTGTATCACTATTGAGTATCCTCATGAAGATTCTGGAAGGATTAATAAGGGACAAATGGGTGAACTACCGTAAAGTGGGGTAACTTCGTACTGCGGTGATAACTTCGGACATCGGCGATAATAAGTAATTAGACATTGTCATTATATATTGGTTTTTTTGTGGGGTCCGTTTAGAGAAATGGCAAAGGAAGAGCATGTAAAAGTCCTAGGAAACTGACATGAGTATATGTACACTAAAAAAATATTATCTATCTATCTATTGCCTGACGCCGTGATCCCCGAAGGGGTGGCCACGAACGAACCGCCCCCATGCACCTCTGTCCCCAGTCAGTCGACGCCCCTCCCCCCAACCAGCACCGCCTTCGTTCATGTACTTCCTCACTCCATCCTTCCACCTCATATTCGGTCTACCTCTCCCCCCTCTGTCCCTCCACCTCGCTCTCGTACACCCTCTTAGTCATTCTCTCGCTTTCCATACGTTCCATATGGCCGAACCATCTCAAGTTGTTCCTTTTCACACTTTCCAGCACATCTACCTCCACACCACACCTCCTTCTTACTTCCTCATTAGTCTGTCTATCCCTCCATGTAACTCCGCACGCCCTCCTTAAGTAATTCATTTCCACTGCTCTCACTCTTGGTCTGAGTCTCTCAACCAACGTCCATGCTTCGCTTCCGTAAGTCAGTGTCGGATTACCACACTGTCATGCAAGGACTTCTTCACTTCCATACTGACCACCCTATTTCTTGTTACTGCTTTTAGCGTTCCTACAACCCTCTTCCCCTGTTGTACCCTCTCCCGCACCTCTTCATCCATAGTCCCATCTTTACTCAACACACTGCCCAGATACTTAAAAGAGTTGACGATCTCCATAGCCTGACCGTTCAGCTTCACCTCACACTCTGTGACTTCACCCCTTTCGAAGACCATAACCTTGCTCTTCCCCGTATTTACCTTCAAATTCCGTTTTTCGCACAGTTCCAAACTCATTTACCAGACCCTGCAACTCCCATTCATTATCACTCATCAGAACTGTATCATCCGCAAACAGCAGTATAGGTAGCTTCCACTCAATTCCCTCCCTTTTCAGCGATACACCAACATCCACTGCTCTTGATAGTATTTCTTTCATAACTCCATCCATATATACAGTAAACAACCACGGGGACATCACACACCCCTGTTTCAAACCAACATTCAGGTCAAAGAACTCGCTCTGCTCACTCTCCACACGTACTGCCGCCTTTGCACCCTCATACATGCTCTTCACTGCTTTCAGCAACTTGCCCTCTACTCCGTATATTCTAAGTACTTTCCACAAACCTTCTCTATCCACTCTGTCATAGGCCTTCTCCAAGTCCATAAAGGCAACATACACCTTTTGTTTCTTCTCCAGATACTTCTCCACAACACAATTCAGGTAAAAATCTGATCTACACATCCTCTTTCCTTCCTAAAACCTCCCTGCTCGTCGCCTATCCATATCTCCGTTCTCACTCTCACTCTCTCAATCACTACCCTACTGTATACCTTCCCTACTACGCTTAGAAGACATATTCCTCGGTGGTTACCACACACTCCTCTTTCCCTTTGCCTTATATAGGGGGACTATTATGCCAGTCTTCCAGTCATCGGGTGCACTCCCCTTCTCCCATGCTAGTTTGCACATTTTCCATACCCATTCTATCACTATCTCACCACCATACCTCAACATTTCCCCACACTCCATCTGTTCCTGGTGCTTTCCCCAACTTCACTCTTTTCATGGCTTCCCATACTTCTGACCTCCTGATCCCCACCTCCTCCTCCACTACTTCTCTTCTTCTCCCTCCCATACCATATCCAGCTATGTTTGCTGGCTCTTCATTCCTTTCATTTAGCAACTCACTGAAGTACTCCCTCCATCTTTCGACTCTCTCTTGCTTCTCGGCTAGCATTCTCCCATTCTTATCTTTCACACCCTTACTGTTTCCCTTGCTACCTTCCCTAACTTTCTTGACTTCTTTCCAGAACAGTTTCTTACTCTCCCTCCATTTTACACTCAGATTCCTTCCAAATTCCTCATCTACTCTTCTCTTACTTTCCTTCACTAAGTAAAAATATTATATACTGTATATACTGTATGACGAAAATATGTACTTTTTTCGCTACCCTGCCAAACTTCTATCGCCCTGAAGAAATTTGTTTGTATGAATGATGTTGTGACTGATATAATTTTGTAGTAACATTACCAGAGACAACATCCACCAAAGGAAATTTGTTCTATCTATCTATCTATTGCCTGATGCCGTGATCCCCGAAGGGGTGGCCACGAACGAACCGCCCCCATGCACCTCTGTCCCCAGTCAGTCGACGCCCCTCCCCCCAACCAGCACCGCCTTCGTTCATGTAGTTCCTCACTCCATCCTTCCACCTCATATTCGGTCTACCTCTCCCCCTCTGTCCCTCCACCTCGCTCTCGTACACCCTCTTAGTCATTCTCTCGCTTTCCATACGTTCCATATGGCCGAACCATCTCAAGTTGTTCCTTTTCACACTTTCCAGCACATCTACCTCCACACCACACCTCCTTCTTACTTCCTCATTAGTCTGTCTATCCCTCCATGTAACTCCGCACGCACTCCTTAAGTAATTCATTTCCACTGCTCTCACTCTTGGTCTGAGTCTCTCAACCAACGTCCATGCTTCGCTTCCGTAAGTCAGTGTCGGGATTACCACACTGTCATGCAAGGACTTCTTCACTTCCATACTGACCACCCTATTTCTTGTTACTGCTTTTAGAGTTCCTACAACCCTCTTCCCCTGTTGTACCCTCTCCCGCACCTCTTCATCCATAGTCCCATCTTTACTCAACACACTGCCCAGATACTTAAAAGAGTTGACGATCTCCATAGCCTGACCGTTCAGCTTCACCTCACACTCTGTGACTTCACCCCTTTCGAAGACCATAGCCTTGCTCTTTCCCGTATTTACCTTCAAATTCCGTTTGTCGCACACTGTTCTAAACTCATTTACCAGACCCTGCAACTCCCATTCATTATCACTCATCAGAACTGTATCATCCGCAAACAGCAGTATAGGTAGCTTCCACTCAATTCAACTCCCTTTTCAGCGATACACCAACATCCACTGCTCTTGATAGTATTTCTTTCATGACTCCAACCATATATACAGTAAACAACAACGGGGACATCACACACCCCTGTTTCAAACCAACATTCAGGTCAAAGAACTCGCTCTGCTCACTCTCCACACGTACTGCCGCCTTTGCACCCTCATACATGCTCTTCACTGCTTTCAGCAACTTGCCCTCTACTCCGTATATTCTAAGTACTTTCCACAAACCTTCTCTATCCACTCTGTCATAGGCATAGGAAATTTGTTACACTTGTATAACGCTCTAGCTAGAACACTATCATTTAGCCGATTGTGTATTTAAAAAAAAAATTGCTAACTTCGGACATGGAACAAAACAATTGTTTGTTATTATTTGCCCTATGAAAATCATTCATAATACTTGTCCATCATGAACATGGTGGTAAAAGATCAAATAATCATTCTCTGAGTCCAAAAACCCATAAAAATATGATAATATGCTAACCGATTTATGTATTTCGGATAATTCTGGATATATATATAAATTAGGAGAGGCATATATCTTGTCCAATTTTTTTTTATCTGCCGAAAGAAACTCTAACAAATACGTTATACCTATAAAAATGCTCAAATTCATAAAAGTGTATATGCAGTGATATAGTATATATACCTATATATTTTCACTAGGCCTAGTTAATTTTCGATTTATTGATTAGACAGCATTGGTTATTTTTCCTGCTCAATATTTTCTAAGAGTGAGCTCAATGCCTAACGAGAACAGATCCAAACAGAATATATGTTAAACATCGTATATATCCCCCTCCTGTACTGATTATACAGGCCTAAAAGTATTGACTGTGCATTTTCCACTTAAACATCAGACAGGAATAAGCAGCAATAATAAAATATTCATATAAAATAGTAGGAGCCGAAAAATGAATTAAATAAAGCCACGAACGTACGTCCGAAGTTCTCCTCCGTTTGTCCGGAGTTAGCCCAGCTTTCTTGGCAATCATTTTCCATAAGAAATCACCTATGTCCGAAGTTATCCATACATGTCCGAAGTTTTCAACTTTTCAAGCAAACTTCGGACATCATTTAGGATAAGGATAGCGCTCTTATTATGGGGGATAATTTTAGGAGGCTTCCTGGATTACGGCGCACTATCACCATACATCACTTGACCTAGTTAAATCTCTATAATGTGTTTACACTCAGGAGCAATTGTTAAAAAACATCGATAAATGTCCGAAGTTACCCCATATTACGGTACCTGGAATCCAAAAGATTAATTATTGACCGACAATTTGAATTCAGAGGAGGCAGATCATGTGTAAGCAACTTGTTGAGTTTTTACTCTAGAGTAATAGACACAGTGGACCAGAGGGAAGGATGGGTAGACTGTGCCTACCTAGACTTTAAAAAGGCATTTGACAAAGTTCCACACAAGAGATTGCTGTGGAAATTAAAACATGAGGGAAAAGTAGGAGACAAACTACCTTAGCGGAAGACAGATGAGAACAACAGAAAGGGGGAAATTGTCAAACTGGACTCAAATTACGAGTGGAGTACCACAAGGATCTGTCCTAGCCCCAATCATGTTTCTAATATTTGTAAATGACTTACCTGAGGGACTAACAAGCTACATGAGCATGTTTGCGGACGATGCTAAGCTGCTTAAAACGATCAGAACCCAGGAGGATTGCCTTGAACTCCAAGCAGATTTGCAAAAGATCCATGAATGGAGCATCAAATGGAATATGGAGTTCAATGCAGGGAAATGTAAGACTCTAGAAATGGGTAAAAGCAAGTACAGACCTAGAAAAGATTATAAACTAGGAAACGAAGTGATTCCCAAAGCAGAAAAAGAAAAATACTTGGGGATAGAATTTAAGGATAACATGTCTCCAGAAAGCCACGTAAATAAGATAATGAGAGAATCACTAGCACTATTGGCAAATATCAGGATGTCTTTCAATTATCTTAATGAAAACACCATGAAACAAATAATAACGGCAATAATAAGACCCAGGATGGAATATGCATCTGTAGTGTGGTCCCCTCACATGAAGAAACATATCCACAAAATTGAGAGGGTACAGAGAGCAGCTACAAGGATGATCCCAGGTTTGGAAAATTTGGAGTACCAAGAGAGGCTCGAGAGATTGAATCTACCTACACTGGAACAGAGAAGGAAACGAGGACAGCAAATTCAGATATACAAATGTGTTAGACTTAGAGGTATTGACAAAATCGACCAAGAAAACTTCATAGAGAGGGATGGAGGGGAGAGAACAAGAGGTCACAGCTACAAACTGAAAGTGCCTAATAGTAAATCTGATCTGAAAAGTAAAAGATTTCCTACCAACTCGATTAGAGGGTGGAACAAATTGCCAGCCGAAGTAGTGTCTGCACCATCAGTGCATAGTCTCAAAGCACGGTATGACAAACATATCTTAGGAGGCGGGAATTAACGAGCATGCTCACTCCCGCAAATACAACTAGTGTAAGTACACAGAGGAAGGCCAGATAATCAACACTTCAGTATTGATCTGGTTGTAGTAGTGAAAGGACGTGCGTCAGCCTCACGGAGAGCGAAAAACAGATAGAGAAGGACATAGAAATAGATGAAAGAGCAGAGAGAGTTAGGTCTACCACGCAGAAGGTGTTGAGAGAAGTGAATAAAGTGAGTAAGAAGCAAAGACAAGCAAATTATGCACATACCTGGCCTAGCGCAACCTACGGGGCCCTTGTCTACACTTTCCAGGATCTGGTGAGCACATTTATTCATTTTTTCATGGTTTCAGAAGATATAATTGCATTTCTGCAATTAAATAAAAATGAAAAATTACCCGACACCAGCGAAATCACAAGTTGATATACTGTACTGTACTTGACAGACGCTTATCGGGTTAACTCAAAGCCCGATCGTGGCCATGGCCTTTCTCAGGGACTCGGGGCTGTTCGGCCAGGCAGCTTGGGGAACAACAACAACAACAACAACAACAACTCAAGAACGGCGAAGCCATAGTATTTCAAAGGTCCCGCCAGGCGAAGGTATTTGCTTCATTTCTGACGAAAATAGTCATATTTACCATAAATAACATAATTACTTCTCCATATGTGCCTATTTTACTTTTAACATGAACATATGAACATTAAAAAGCAATAAAACAAGTGGTAACAGCAATTGGCTGGTGAAAAACTTATATTTTAGCCCTGCGGTCGTAATCTCACCAGGACCGGAGAGACATACCTCCTTCCTCTCTCATGCCTCGTATGCTACAGAGAGATTAGGGGATGCCTCAGACTGGCTAGAGGGTCGGAGAAAGACTCCCCTCTCTCTCCCAGCCGTCCTCACGCAAAAATACTTGATAAATATCGGGAATAATAGGGAAAATACCGGATAATTGAGAAGGGGAGAAGAGGGGGGGAGGGGAAATATTAGCTCTATAACTTATCCACGACTGAGAGCATTTACTACATAGGGTTAGTAAATTATTATATGTTATACATACTGTACAATGGTTTAACATTTTCCATCACATTGTAATGGCTAATACAGAGTTGTCTTTCAGTAGTTGTAGTAGCCTACAATAAAGTCCTGTCATAACACTGCCCAACCATGTCATTACTGCAGCTGATTCTGGCAGTGCTAACAGCAAGACTCAACAAAATATCCCTGCAGCATTCACCATACCAGACTCAATTGTGCTACAACAAGATTTTACTGTACTGTATATGATGATAGCTGGTAGAAACTTTACTAAATGTTAATTTGTAACTTACCGGTATAAATATAAATTAAAGCAGTGCTTACTAAATTATTATTATTATATGAGATGCCGAAGTCTCCAACCAGGGTGCAAAAACACTATCAAGATGAATCCACACAAAACACCCGGAGGCACTGGAGAGAGACTACGGCAACTTAGGAAAAAATAAAAACATATACTGTATACTGTACTGTACATATACACATATTAAACACAGATAACATATTATGCAGTGGAGGATATCAAATATAAATATAATACATAAAATAGAATAAAATAAGTTTAAAAATTAGAATTAATGCTGCAAAAAAGCATTAACTCTAGACTTAAAAATGGAGATATGAGCTGAATTGACTAGCTCATTTGGCAACTTATTCCACAAGTCAACCATGGCCGGCACAAAACACCGTGAAAACTGTGTAGTAGAAAAATTAACATGGCTCATGGCAAGATCATTAAGATTGCTTGTGAATTTAGTTGCACGAGCCCGGACATAGGGCCCAGGCAGAACCCCATGTAAGGGATGCTGAGGGTTGTTAACCCCTCCACCCCGGAAGGGCTCTTGAACGCCCATAACAACCTCGGCCCGCGCAACCCGGAAGGGCTCTTGAACGCCCATTGCTTGCGTGCGTGCTTTCGAATGCCGCGCGTAAATTTTTGGTATCGTGGGACGGTAGGTGGCGCCACCAGGCGTAAACTATGCCACAGCAACAGTATCTACCCCGACGCCATCATGGACAGTATGCCAAATAGTGATTCCGCTGTGTCCGATACCGTGCTTCCTACGACGCCCGTGCTAGTTCGTCGCGCCTTACCCCGACGCCATCGCCTAAATGTGTTATCTCCCGGAGGTATTGAGACGACATTGAGACTTTATGAGCGAGCTGATGCCAAGCATAATGTTGATGATGAAGTCAGTGACGACTCCAGTAATTATAAGTCGAGTGATTATGGCCATGAGTGACAAAGAAGAGCAATTCCTGGGATTTGCGAGAGAACATGACAGTGATGAGAGTGATGAAGGTGATGTACCAGTTGTTGAGGAAGCTGGTTTACCTAAAGACAGTGAACTTGAGAGAGTGAGTGAGTGGGAGAGTTCAAGGTCACTCACCAAATTTCGCATAAGTGACACGACGCCAAGCCCTTCCCCAGGTAAATCGCCTTTCAAGCTACACTTATATAAGCAGAAAATACTTGAAAAGGCGGCCGCGGCAGCTAGGGAACAAGCCAAAATACTTGGTGAGGGTGAGCATGGTGACCCTTCTCGCCCGCCATTGTCTCCCTTATCTACCCACGCCACCCAAGATGACCCGGATGACCCGGGTGCCCCGCATTCTTCCCCACCACCCCCACCATTGCCAAGGGTTGAGGACCCCCCACTTTCGGCCTATTTGCCTCCTAGGTCCCCCGACAGGAGACATACTGCTGCCGAAAAGGGGAAAGGCAGGAAATATACCAAAAAAATAAAGAAAAATAAGAGAGTTTAGTTCGAGGCTCCCGCGGCGTCCACCCCTGCCGGCCCCAGCCATACGCCCCCGCAACTTTCCCCACGGTCCTCCCCACCTCTCCCGCCTTCAACATGTCTTCCTGAAGAAGTCTTTGAGCTCGCATCACCAATACCTGGGCCTAGTGACAGTGAAGAATTAATTTCTGTCACTCGTCGCCGGCCAAGGAGCCCAGGACCTCGGGGTGACATAGCCTCACCTGCCACTCCTTCCTCACCTCGCCCACGCATCACTCGTTCCCCGCCAGATTATGTGGGGGCCACTGATGATGAAGGGCACCTCTCTGAAGACTCTGGCCATGATTACATAGGTCCACCGTCAGGGCAAGATGACCACTCTGACGATGACTATATGGACATCGACAGCCCTAGACCCATCCGCTTGGCCCGGCGTCGTGCTGCCCGTCGTGCTGGCCGACGCCCTGACCGCCGCCCTCGCCGCCCTAGGGCGCGCGCCTCCCGAGTTGGCCGTGGGCGTGCTGGGCCACCAGCTGGAGCTCCTCGTCAGCGTAGACTAAACCCATTCTACGTTTTTCAGTGGCAAGACGTAGTTGATGGGGATGGATACAACCCTGATGTGCCAGCTTTTGATGAGGTACTGGAGGGTTCAGGCATTACCCCCAATTTTCCTGCAGGCCCCAATGCTCCACCACACGAACTATTTGAGGCCTTCTTTGATGAGGAGGTGGTAGGCTATGTTGTCAAAGAGACAAATAAGCAGCACCAATACCAGGTCCACTTTTTGGGCAAGGTGACCAAGGGCCACATGAGGCAGTGGACCCCAGTGACTCATAAAGAGTTCATGGTGTTCCTGGCACTCACCATGCTAATGCCTCATGTCAAGAAGCATAGGTTGCCTGACTATTGGATCACCAATGATCTCATATCCACCCCTGCCTTCGGGAAATATATGTCTCGCGACCGGTACCTTGATATCCTCGCAGCGCTCCATCTTGTCACCAACCTTGACATCCACCTCCCAGACAAGCTGTGGAAGATTAGGACGTTGTACGAGATGATGAGAGAACGCTTCACCTCCTACTTCAAGCCCTTCCGCAAGGTCGTCATTGATGAGTCTCTTGTGCTGTTCCGGGGAAAACTCAGCTTCCGGCAGTACATCCCCTCAAAAAGACATCGCTTTGGCATAAAATTCTTTGTGCTGTGCGACTGCCAAACTGGCTATGTCCTGGACTTCCTGGTCTACAGCGGGAAGGAAGGGGACTTGCTTGTGGACCCCCTCATTGGCTTTGGCGGAGCAGTGGTGCAAGCCATGATGGACCGCTACTTTCACAAGAATCACGTCCTCTACACGGACAATTATTACACGTCCCCCACTCTCTCACAGTACCTGCATGAGCGCAAGACGGGGACTGTAGGCACAGTACGAGGGAAAAGGAAGGGCATGCCACCTTTCCCTCCAAAGACCAAAAAAGGTGATGTGTTCAAGAAGAAGTCAGGGCCCATTCTGGCTATCCACTGGCACGACCAGCGGAAGGTCAACCTCCTGACCACCATCCACAAGGGGGAAATGGTGGAGACTGGCAAGGTGGATCGCCGCACCCAGACCAGGGTGACCAAGCCCGATGCTGTCCTGGACTACAATATCAACATGAGGCTGGTGGACAAGTCCGACATGCAGATAGGCTTCATTGACTGCCTGCGTACCTCGTGCAGATGGTACAAAAAGTTCTTTCTGCATATGGTGGACATGTCAGTTCTGAATGCCTACAATATATACAAGCTTCGGAATGTGAACACACCCATGAAGTTCAATAGCCTGCGGAGGTTCCAAAAGCATGTGTTGACGGAGCTCCTGGAGAAGTATGCTACGCCACAGAGGGCAGTGGCACATCCTGGGCCCGCCGTTATTGACCGCTTGCAGTGTGCTCAATACTTGATTAGGCACAGGCTTGGTTCCCTGCCTCAGAATGAATCAGGAAGAACGCAGCAGAAGCGGTGCCATGTCGGCTACAACAGCAGGGTGAGGGCGAGGTCAGGTAAAAAGTCCACCATGGAGTGTGTGGAGTGCAAGGTGGCACTCTGTGCTTCTTTGATTACCACTCCAAGCTGGAGTTCTAATAATCATACTGAAAGTGCCAAATAAAATAACAATATGTGCACTATATATATAGGCAAAAAGTGGAAGAAAACCAATTTATTGTTATACAAAAGTCATGTATTATGAGAAAATTGATACAAATACAATTACACCATAATAATATGTGAAAGTGACACATATGTACAGTATATACCAAGTGACATTCATATGATTAGAACCTATAGAAATATATAAATCAGTGAAAAAAGACACAATAAATGTATATAAAACGTTTACAAAGCATATAACTAAGTGAAAGTGACACAGGACCTAATATTTGATGGCCAAAGTATAATAAACACCTGTGATAACGAGTAATCAGTGCCTAATATAACAATAACCTACCGCCCTACCGGGCGGGTGCTCAACCCCAAAAGGGGTTGAAATAGGGGAGCTATCCCCCCGCCAAAGGCGGCTTTCTAGGGCCTTTCCTAGCTGATGCTGAGAGGATTGGGTTCTAGTCATATGGTGATGGGCTGGTCTATCAGAGTGAGAACTGAGCGATCTCTGCCATACCCATAGCTTACTCCGACTGTTCCTTTTACTTATGTATTTCCTAGATCTCAAGTGACGGCGTCTTTTCCGTGGATTGACCTCCCAATCTACCAAGATTGGAAGCCAAAGCGTCACATTTTTCCTTTGCCCCTCAACTTTCTCTTCATAATTGCTGAGAGGCACAGGGCCCTGGGTGGGACTTTGGTTTCCCGGGCGTTTCCGCACCCTCCTCAGCTCCCCGCCATGGAGTGGCTTCGGTCACCCAGGCTTTATTGTGGTAGGCAGAGAGGGTTCTGTGGGGGCGCTCAGTTATGGCCTTGGCCTTGCTCGGGGCCTTGGGGCTGTTCGGCCAGGCAGCTTGGGGAACAACAACAACAATAACCTACCTCAATTACTAATAAAATGTACGATATCGAGTGAAAATGAGCATTATCAGTGACAGTGACACTCTCTAAAGCATATTTATCAAAGTGAAAGTGACACAAGACACAATACTTGATGGCCAAAGTATAATAAACACCTGTAATAACGAATAATCAGTGCCTAATATAACAATAACCTACCTCAATTACTAATAAAATGTACGGTATCGAGTGAAAATGAGCAATATCAGTGACAGTGATACCCTAATAAACATACTTTATATAATTGGCCTCAAAATAACTATAAAAATATCAAATAAACATCACATTCTCAATATCAAACACGAAAATCGTCTAAGGGAGATAAATACTTTGGCGCGACAAGCGGCTAGGTGCGTCGTAGCCGTGGCCGGGGCGACGCGTCCGAACGCGGGAAGAATTTGCCGCCGAAAAGCACTCGTCTTCCCGCGCTCACCATTATGCAACCAGAGGGGCTAGAGACCTCTACTCAACACCATTCGACAGAGCAAGGTTTGTGGAACATTATTCTTTTTTATTCATAACATTACATGCCATATTCATTGAATTACAGAGGAGTTAACATAGACCAAAGATCGTCAAAACACCCGGTACCACAGCACAGTCACAAGCTATAGCCCCCGGGGCTGGAGGGTTAAACACTTTAAATAAAAGACTAAGGGCACCAACTTTACGTCGATGACACAGATCAAGAGACAAATGAGGTAGAATAAAAATGATGGAATTTAGCGACCTGTCAAGCAACTTGAGATGGCAGTCAGCTGCTGACAACCAGACAGGTGAGCAGTACTCGAAATGTGGCAAAATAAAAGCATAAAAAGACTTGATATCTGTGGCGTCACAAGCAAATGTTTTATAAACCTTGCGAAGCAGACCAATTTTGGGGGAAATGGAAGAGGAGAAAGAACGAATGTGCTTTTCAAAAGTAAGTTTGGGATCAAGAGTAACTCCTAACAAACGCAGAGTATCCACATTCTCAATTTGCTCGCCAGAAACTTGTAGATAAGGATGGGGAGGATCCAAGGTACGAGATGAGTGAAGTGTATGTGTGTGCATGCCTGCGAATGTGTAAAATATTATACTGGTGGGTTTGAGGTAACATTTAAAGTATTGTAACTAATACCTGTGATGATGTGTGAAGTGTATTATTAGATAAGGCATATTACGGAATGGAATATTATTGCGTTGTAATTCATTTATAATACATCTTGCTAGTTTCGTGTTTGTTCACATTAATAACACTGCATTTATACACAGTATATTATTTGGGAATATGATAATGAGGGCAAATATACTATTGTATCAGCCCTCATTGTCATGAAAATTGACTGATGTGATGTAAAATATATACAGTATGTATCAAATTTTGTAATTTTCATGACAATACACTTTTTTAATTGAATTTTGAATTGAATAAAAAACATTTCCTCCACTAAATGTGAAGGCCCGCTTACCAACAGGAAGGTAACAAAGTACAGTACCAGTAATAATTATATATTTTTTTAAATAACAGTGTTGTGGAAAGCTGCAACAAAATATGAATGTAATACTTGTTAAATATAACTAGGTTAGCGGTACTAACTTTTGTCAACCACCATGAAGTTGGGTTCACGTTTCTTGTTGACTTCACCAATTCCTCCCAATAGGAAGCCAACACAAGTGTCCTGAAACAATAAGACATTATCAGTAATGGAATGGGTTAGATGCATTTGATGTTTATTGACAGTAAAGAGATGAACTGTACTGTATAGTAGAGGGATGGAACACAATTGGAGATTCTGTTATAGAAGTGCAGAGATACTGATTTTTTTTTTTTTAAATGTCCATATTACATACGCACCGTATAAGTTTAAAGACCGCTTCATCCACAGAGCGTAGTTTTAGTCTCTTTACTGTAGTACAGTACAATAAAGACTTGCCACTACACAGCCCCATTGTGTCATCACAGTGACTGACGTTGGTATACTGCTAACAGTGTCTCAAAAAAATTCAACAAAGTCCTCTTGAAGCACTTGCACATGGTGAATCCACACCACAAAAGCCTTAACCGTGCTACTTTAAGGCAGTAACAAGTATAGGTTTGACTCCTGCAAGGAGATAAAGAAAACCTAATATTTGTTTAGTTTGCAAGTTTTACATTTTAATTTAGTAGTGGCCCCGTAATCATTGACGATTATGCCTATTACATAAGGCTACCTCTTCAAACGCCCATAAGCGCAGTTTGAAACTACCGCCGCAGAGCTCAGAGGAACCTTCATCATAAGCACACGCTAAATCACTCATGGTTCGTCTTTATGATTGGGTTCTCACTACGAAAAAACTTTGTAACAAATAAAAAATTAAATTAAAATAAGAATAACTATTCATAAGCTTTCCATATTCCGTGGATGTACTTTTGTGGATTCTTGGACCAGACGCTGGATAGCGCATCTAATCACCTTCACTGATATATCAAGTATACCAAAATCCTTAATACATAAACGAATGGGAAGGGGATGGTCGGGAGGGCCCCAGTCGTCAATGATTACGGGGCCACTACTAAATATTAGGTTTTCTTTATCTCCTTGCAGGAGTCAAACCTATAATTTATTAGTGGCTCCTCCATCATTGACGATTATGCCTGATATCTAAGACTGGAGGGGGACATTCGTAATCATATCATAACCATTGCAAATAGAATAGGCAGATAATCAAACAACCATATAGTATTCTTACTTTGTAAAAACTATATATTTATGTATAAACTTTATACAACATATAAAAAGGGGTACAAGCAGGGGCGTGCTTAAAGAAGCCTGCTTGAGGAAAAAAGGTAACTATGAGAATCTGTTCACAGATCTGAAAGTTAAAGGCACCCCACTTAAAGTAAGTGGTGAAAAATATAACTTTTATGTTTACATTTGCACATATAAACCTCATTATTCTAATGTGTATATTCCTTAAAATTAGACACAAAAATAGAATAAATTCTTGTACTATCGCAGATGTACTTACTAAAATGCTACTCGTAGTTGCAACTACCGAGAACTCTTAAAATTAAATTGCTTCAACAGTGTATCCCACTGAAAGAAACCATTGTTGTACTACTGTACCTCAACAACATTTCCCGTAGGCATTACTACAGAGAAATTTTAATCACAACACTTATACATTGTATCACAGCTCGTATACTCTGTACATATCCTCCGGCGGGGTCTAGGGTGTCTTATGTTTCACTGACTGCACCCCCCCCCCCCCTCTTTCTTAACCTAAACAATTAGTGACTTAGAGACCCATCTAGACCCTTTGCCGTAACGCTATACATGGCATTGATGGTTTGTCTAGTGCTACCGACAGGTATCGAGTCAAAAAAAGTATGATTTGAAGCCCATAGTTGAGTAGTAGCTATGTCTTCAACAGAAAAATTCTTTAGAAAACGTAAAGATACTGCCCATTTGCGTAAATCGTGGGCCCTACCCACTACGCCGGGATTACTCTCTTTAATGACTTCTACTAGCAGAGAAGCCATTTTACGTTTCATTAATCTTTTACCTTTACTCGATACCCATAAAGCACCTTGCTGGTGCTACTCTCATATATTTGGTTAAAGCTTGTACAGGACACAAATTATGGTGCACTTTACCCCGTTTCAATGCCGGCACCGTGAACTCTGAGAAAACATGTTCACTGTGTTCATTCTTGGCGATGAACCCTGGGGAAGGAGCAATATGAATGCAATCATTTAGTCTACCAAACCTTATGCAATTAGGGGTGTTGCTCATTGTTACCAGTTGCCAAAGCCATAAGGAACACAGCCTTTTTTAATAGCAATTCAAAATCTGCCGTATTCTGATACAGACAGGAATGAAGCAAAGATAACGCTTTGTCAAGAGACCAGGTAGGCATGAGCTGACGGGGAGGTGGGCGGAGTTTGAAGCATGCTCTCATGAAACCTGTTTCTTCTGCTTGTGGTATGGTTAGACCTGTAAGGCCAAAGAATGGCACCCTGATAGCTGTTAAGTGATTTTTTAGAGTCACTACAGATAGACGTTTCTGTTGAAACAAATAGTTTAAATAATGAAAAACTAATGCCACCAAAGGTACTGTCTGCTCTGTTCTAACTATCCAAGAAGTAAAGGACTGCCAATGAGATTGATATTGCCTCTTGGTAGATTGTGTGTACTGATTCATAAATTTATCTGTCACGTTTCTACCATACGGCGTTAGCCACTTGGCCTCCTGAATGTCCACAATGCAAAAGTCAGCGAGGTCTTTAGGTTGCCAATCGTGTCTAAGTGGAAATACCCGACCGGGAGCGACACTGGGTTCGGGCACCACATTCTCAATTGCTGGTACCACAACTGCGCCGGCCACAGGGGCGCGATTAACGCGACTACGCCTCGATAATCCTGTAGTTTGTTGACTACGTGGCACATTAGAGAAGCGTCTGGTGGCGGAAACAGATAAATGGAACTCCACCTGTTCCAATCCGTCACCAATGCGTCGGGCCCCCCCGCCGGCGTTAATGTCCGGCGTGTGAGGTACCGAGGGAGTTTGTGATTCTCCTCTGACGCAAACAGATCCACTTGTGGACGGTAAGGCTCTGCAATCATTAGATCGAAAATGTTTTGCTTGAGTGCCCACTCTACTGTTGTGCTCTGTCTCCGAGACAGCGCGTCTGCCCAAACGTTTGCTACGCCTGGGAGATATGATGCATGAAGATGAATGTGCAGCTTGTTGACTAGCACAAAAATCTTTTTCTGACACGTCTAGCAACTTCCGAGACCTCGTTGACCCTTGTTTCTGAATGCAGTGAACTGCATTTAGATTGTCCATCCTGAAGGCCACCGACTTTCCCCGTAAAGTAGAGCCGTGAACCTGAAGGAAATACAAGGGGACTAGTAACTCTTTTACATTTATGTGAGAGGTTTCTGAAGGGGACCAGCCCTTGACCCTGATGCCCGAGGTTTGACTGAAAGCCCCAACCTATCGTCCCTGACGCATCCGTGTCCACCCATACCGTCGGCGGAGGAGAGGTCCATGACATAACTGAGTGCAACATTTCCCTCTTCGCCCAGACCGCTAGTAAGCTGTGTATTAATGTTGGGATAGGCCATAATTTTCCCGCCGGTAAGAGTGGGAAATATCTGTTGCCCTCCAAGATTAAACGTTTGACTTTCAACCGGCCCAACTTCACAGTTAGTTGAACCCAGTTGAGAGAACCGACTAGAGATTCCCAGAGTCTCTGTGTCGTAGTCAGACTGTGGAGAAATATAAAAAAAAATTGCGAAATCTGTTTCGATTGTCCACACTCTGACTCGAGTGAGAGATGCTGTGTCCCAGACCAGCCCTATCCACTGAATTACTCGTGAGGGAACAAGGTTTGACTTTACCAAGTTGACCTTGAATCCTAGAGATTTGACATGGTTTAACGTAATGTTGACATGAGTGTTGCATAACTTTTCTGTCTCTGCCACCACCAGCCAGTCGTCCAGATACCACAAGATCCTGATCCCTTGTTTTAAAATGGGCATCAGGGCTTGCCAGACTAATTTTGTGAAGATGCGTGGCGCTAGGTTCAACCCAAACGGCATCCTTTGAAAGACATAATTCTGATGCATTATTCGTAACGCCAGAAATTTTTGAAATCTCCTGTTTACCGGGACATGCCAATACGCGTCTGTCAGGTCTAATGAACACATCCACCCTCCCGGCGGAAGTGTTAGCCTGATTTGATTCACTGTCAGCATCCTGAAGGACACATTGTGAATGTGGAGATTCAAATAAGACAGGTCTACGACCGGTCTCATTTGAATACTGTCCCTTTTTGGTACTAGAAAGAGTTTGGACGTAAACACCGGGTAAGTCGGGGGGACGGGGATAATGACACTCTTGGTAATCATCTCCTGAACTAGTGACTCCACCTCTAAAGAAACATGATTGGCCGTTGTCGGCTGACGTAAGCGAGGTCGCCGGAGCCACTGCCAAGTGATGCCTTTTGCGTACCACAGTCCTCGCCCATGTTCGTAATGGCCATGCCTGATGACACGCCCGGAAGGACCCAGTTAGCAGACTGGGGTTCGCCGGCTGGACTACCCTCGTTTCCAACACGCCTTTGAATGGCCCCGGGAGTGAGAGAGACCTTATTTTTTTGCTGGTGGAGGTGTACCCTTGGACGACTGGCCGGGTTTGGCTGGAGGCGGGCCCTGACCTGGTCGTTGGTGAAACTTGTGGCCTTTACCTGAGAAACTACCCTGTTTATACCTGAACTGAGCCTGACCCTGGGTGGAAGGGGACTTTGGCTGATGAAAAGGCTTAGACCCACTAGCTTGAACTTTCGAAACTGGTTTGGGTTTAGGGAAAGTGAAGGTAGGTTTCTTAGGTTGAGAGGGACTTTGTTTGAATGCTTGTGCCATATTGAAAACAGTCTTCCAAACTGCTGGTGAAATCAAAGAAGGAGTTAGAACTACTTGGCTTGCAATACGGTCAGGAAGTTTCTTCACTAAGAACATCCGCAGATCCTGCCTTGCTCGAACTGCCTCTTATAAGGCCGTCCGAATATCTCCTAAAGACTGTATGGAAGTCTGGAGAAGCAAGCGCCGGGAAAGTTCAATGGCTTTCTTGACTTCCGCGGCTTCTATTGCCTGAGAGGAGCGTAACAGAGACTTTGTTACTTGCTGGGTAACAACATATTGCGAAAACAGTCTAAACGCTTTTCCTCTTAACCTAAACTCGCGGTCTAGGTGAGCTGGGGAAGGCGTGCTAAAACGATCTTTTAATTCGCACAAATTGATTTTAGGGGCAGCCACGAAATCAAACAAAGCAGAGGGGACTCCGCCGGCACTACAAACCGGAAGAGAGAACCAAGAATGGTGTTCTTGAGGGATTTGGTGGGAAGATTTTGACGTGAAAGTAGTAGCAAAATTTTGAGCCTCTGTTTCCCATTCCACCCAAGGTCCCGTACTCAACTGCCCCACCTGCAAAACTGGATTAGAGGCTGAGTCTGTGATCGGAAACATATCCAACTCCGGCGTCAAAGCAGAAAGTGCCTTGACGTCGTTAAAGCCGTCATTCTTAGTCCAGTCAGAAAATAGCTTTGAAGCTGAGGCAGGTGGTAGGGCTGGTGTTGATGCATACACAAAAAAAGTCATGGTTATAATAACTTGGAATGGCCTTAATATGAACATCCAAAACATTTCCTTGACTATCCAAAGCTCTGAGTTTTCTAGACTTATTACCTTGGATTACCCACTCATGTGGTACAGGGAGCTCCCCCGAAATAGTAGCTTGTGCTGCCTCTGGCTTAGTTGATAATATTGCTACCCATGACTTATCAGGCCCATATAAAAGAGGCATAGCTCCTTTTTTGACTGGCGCCTTGTCTAAACAAGGGGGAGTTATGTCTGATATGACTCGCACATTGGAAGTAGTGAGAGCTGCTGTGCCTGGCACATTGGAACTTGGATCTGACACAAGAGGGGGGTTAGGTATTTTAGCTAAAGCAATGGATGTAGCCAGAGGTCGCACATTCGTCGACGTCGCGGGAGCTCCCGTACCAACTGTAGGAGTTTCCGGCGCAGAGCCAAAGAACCTATTAAGTGCATTCAATAGTAATCCATCAATCTCTTCTGCTGTTACATACCTAGCCGATGACGAACTCCGTGGAGATTCGACAGTACCCTGAGAGTCGTCTAGAAGTTGACTGGACTCTTGAACCTCCATCTCTGAGACCAGAGATCGTTGTTCTTCATCCGTTAAGTCTGGCCTGGGAAGATCCCGCCGAAGCCGGGACCTCCACATGCTGCCATGTTAAATCTGGGATAGAAGATGGTACATCGGCATCCCGGTGGACGTCAGCCACTACTTGAGTCACAAAGGGGTGTGTTCTGTCCTGCCAGGACTGTGAGTATCGCCATACTCATTGGCTGTGGCTGTCACTCGCTTGCGAGCTAGGAATACTCTCTGATTGAGAGCCCTCACCCGAGCCCCCTAGAGGTTTATAGTTTCTGTAAGACACTTCTAAATCTGAGGCTGACACACGTGACCTAGTAGAAAAAGCCTGAATATCAGGTAATGAAATGTCCGCCGGGGCATCCTCCACCACATTCTCTGACTCCACCGCCGACCTGTCAGATTGGACGTTAGACTTGGTGGGGGTAGAGGCAGAAAGCGGGGTACCAGGCTCCGGCGACCGCCGTGAGTCCTTTCGCGCCGGAGGATCCCTTTTGGATGATTTATGACTCTTACTTGAATTATGCTTAGTACTAGTACTGTCTTTAGATCCCCCACTCGCTTCCTTTTTCTTCTTCTTGGAAGGGGAAGCAGAGTGGCCCGAATCTGTCACCTGCTGCCTCAGTGGTGATCTCGATGTGGACCTCGTCTCCGTTGCCAAAGGTGACGGTGAGCGAGGCCTCTTAGACTTGCCGGGGGAGGGTGTGGCAACTTGTCCCCGCCCAGTCTCTGAGGTCTTACGTGCACGTATCTTATACTGAGGGGGGGTATGTTTAATAATTAAAAGCTCCCATAGCTCAAGGTTATCACATTGCAATGCTTTATGTGCTACATACATACATACATACATAAAATTTTAAGACTGAGTGTTCCACACATAAGTGCAGTTTCAGTCTCTTGTCCTAATGGCGGCATTCCAGGCAACCCTGTTAAGGGCTGCTTCACTTGTCAAGTTCTTGGATTTGAGATCGGCGCGTATAGTCCGATCCCAGGTCTTCCTCGGTCCACCCCTTGGTGCAGCTCCCTCCACAATCACAGACCTGCATTTTTTCACCCAATTTTGTTCATCCATTCTCTCCACATGTCCATACCATCCCAGTCTACTTGTACGCATCACCTCGCTAATACTCTTTATACCTAAACGTCTCCTCAGCTCAACATTTGTTATTCTATCCTGTAGCCTGGCCCCACACAACCATCTCACCATTCTCATCTCATTACACTCCATTCTGTTGACATCCTCTACTTTAACGGCCCATGTTTCTGAGGCATACGTCATTGCACTTCTAACACATGAGGCATACACCTTTCCCTTCAGGGGAGAGGCATTCTTTTCATGGTCAGGATTGGCATCAATTCTCTGAACTTCCCCCAGCCACACCTAATTCTAGCAACAGTGGCAGCCTCAGCCCCACCACCGGCAGAGATGGTATCTCCTAGGTAACAAAACTTGTTCACCAGCTCCAAAGACTCATTTCCAAAATTCACAGCCACAGGATCATCACTTAACACAAGCTCGCCTTTGCACACTACGCACTCAAATTTCTCTATTTCTGACTTATCCTTCGGCAGGGGCCCCGTTATTCTACTACAGCGCTTACTCCCATGGTGGACCCAACATCGACAGATGCTACATTGAATTGAGTTAACGCCCACTCCCTTTCGTTGAGTAAGTAGCGAGAAGTTGTTTCACTTCTTGTAAAGCCACCGCCGCAGTATTATTTTTCTGAATTAGAACTTTAACACTTAAGAGGTGACAAATAGTGCAATTCTTTGTCACCCATATCCCCCGTGACCGATCTAGGCATTTAACACATTTAATACAGAGCTTGTGAGCAAAAATAGGGATACCTGAGCATAACGGTGTTGAACATTAAGCAATGAGAGGTTCAAGTGCCGCCATGACAGAGACTGGGGGAAATCTACCCCGCCCCCGGGAACTACCTGGTCACCTGGTGCAACGCCGGTACTCCGCCCTGGAAAGAGAAATTTCCAGGAATTAATGCTCATAAGGTTACCCCAAAATGGTACAAAACATGTGCCTTAAAACCGCCGGTCAACGAACCGTAGCACTCCACCACTACTGTTCGTTTTCCTTTAGTTTCATATTAAAGATTTCAGCATATCTTTACATGTCCAAAAGATTTAAGCATATCTTCTGAATCCTCATAAAGATGAAGCATATCTGTATAAAGATTTCAGCATATCTTTACCTGTCCAAAAGATTTAAGCACATCTTCTGAATCCTCATAAAGATGAAGCATATCTTTACTAAAGAGGAAGGCTTTCAAGTATCCCTTTACACTTGAAACACTAGTAAGATTCAGGCAACTTTTTATCCCATAAAAAGTCTAAGCCTATCTTAATTTCTAATCCGGCTTCTCCCAGAAGCCCTCATAGATCGCCGTCTTGAAGGCCGTGATACCCTATTGTATCAATCAATTGTTTGGCAAATTATCACGAATTGCAAATCCGGTAATATAACCACCCGAAGGTACAACCGCCGGGTTTTATATGTAATGTCAAACCAATTGTACCTGCCCCAGACCTCATTGTAAAAAGGACGCCGGGAGGGAAAGACCAAACAAAACCAACAGCATTGTTTCAATGGCTTTGAAAAGCCGAGAAAACCATATCCAACAGCATGATCACCTAGATAAATGTGTGGAGCCCACCTCGCCGTGAATAAAACAGGAAGCCTGATCACAGGCTCGACCACAGAAAACGCAGTTTCTGATGAGCCCTCAAGCTACCCAAATTGCCGGGGTAACTTACCTATTTTAACCAACCTGATTAAAACTCGGTAAAAACTCGCCGGGGTAACTTACCTATTTTAACCAACCTGATTAAAACTCGGTAAACAAAACGGCTTTCTCGGAGCAATCGAGAAAAACCGCCGGAAAGGCAACCCACACCAAACAGAACGCAGTCTGATAAACATAATCAGACCCCCCAGTCCGAAGCTCCTGGATCAGCCAATCACAACTAATCCATGGCACATGAATAAATTTTTATTATAATAAACAATGAAAACACTTGCATATGTGAAAAAACTACGAGTGGCTGGCTAGGCCTGGTGAAAACGGAAAAAACACTTAATGACGTCGAAACACCATCGAAAAGCACTCCATCCCACCAAAACTGGAACAGCCGCCACATCAAAATCGTAGAAAACACCCGGGTAAGGGAAACACTGACTCGGGACCCAGAAAGAACTTCACTAAGTGAAGAAAAATACACGAGGAACGTCAGTACAAATAACATAGGCTACTCCATCAGAAAGATAGCTAGAAGCCCGACATCGCGTAGTTACAGCCTCCTAACCAGCTAGGCCTAAAGATGGCTAAACACGAAAAACGTTTCAGAGCGTCCTCAACTCGGCCACGAGGGTCCGTCCGAAATAGACGCCCCAACAAAACGACCCAAAATATACTTGTTCTGCGAGAAAACCACCCATGACACACCTGCTAGCTAATCCTAACCTTACTCAAGACATCCCAGAGTAAACAAATGAGAAAAAACTCACTAGGGACGCAAGAATGCGGAATCAAAGCAGAGCACTGTGGGGGACACGTCCGGGTGGTGAGAGCGCAGAGCAAGGAAGGTGAATAGATGCGCTAGCCAGCGTCTGGTCCAAGAATCCACAAAAGTACATCCACGGAATATGGAAAGCTTATGAATAGTTATTCTTATTTTAATTTAATTTTTTATTTGTTACAAAGTTTTTTCGTAGTGAGAACTCAATCATAAAGACGAACCATGAGTGATTTAGCGTGTGCTTATGATGAAGGTTCCTCTGAGCTCTGCGGCGGTAGTTTCAAACTGCGCTTATGGGCGTTTGAAGAGGTAGCCTTATGTAATAGGCATAATCGTCAATGATGGAGGGGCCACTAATAAATAAATAACTGTAACTGCTACAGAGACTGACTGCACTACCGAAGTGGCGGGCGGTGGGGTTGCTGCATCCCTACGCCATATTCATATGAATATATGGGTGCAATTTTACTTAGCAAGAATGTTAAGTGCGGGCGTACCGCCAGCCTTGTTTACACTACGCGTAGTGGCGTCGGACCTTTGCTATCATGTTCCCGTCTATTTTGACTGCCTTTGGATACAATAATATGTTGAGGGGGGGCTTTGCCCCCCCTCACCCCCCCCCTCATGACATATTGTCATCATCATATTAATATTATATATTGCCAGCAGGGGGCAAATTACCGAAAAAATCGCTGTCAAAATAGACGCGAACTTAACCATGGCGATCGACAAATGTAAACATGGCGGCGGGGAAGGCGTCGGACCTTTGCAATCATGTTCCCGTCTATTTTGAATGCCATTGGATACAATAATATGTTGAGGGGGGGGGGGCTTAGCCCCCCCTCACCCCCCCCATGACATATTGTCATCATCTATCTATCTATCTATATTGCCTGACGCCGTGATCCCCAAAGGGGTGGCCACGAACGAACCGCCCCCATGCACCTCTGTCCCCAGTCAGTCGACGCCCCTCCCCCCAACCAGCACCACCCTCGTTCATGTACTTCCTCACTCCATCCTTCCACCTCATATTCGGTCTACCTCTCCCTCTCTGTCCCTCCACCTCGCTCTCGTACACCCTCTTAGTCATTCTCTCGCTTTCTATACGTTCCATATGGCCGAACCATCTCAAGTTGTTCCTTTTCACACTTTCCAGCACATCTACCTCCACACCACACCTCCTTCTTACTTCCTCATTAGTCTGTCTATCCCTCCATGTAACGCCGCACGCACTCCTTAAGTAATTCATTTCCACTGCTCTCACTCTTGGTCTGAGTCTCTCAACCAACGTCCATGCTTCGCTTCCGTAAGTCAGTGTCGGGATTACCACACTGTCATGCAAGGACTTCTTCACTTCCATACTGACCACCCTATTTCTTGTTACTGCTTTTAGCGTTCCTACAACCCTCTTCCCCTGTTGTACCCTCTCCCGCACTTCTTCATCCATAGTCCCATCTTTACTCAACACACTGCCCAGATACTTAAAAGAGTTGACGATCTCCATAGCCTGACCGTTCAGCTTCACCTCACACTCTGTGACTTCACCCCTTTCGAAGACCATAACCTTGCTCTTCCCCTATTTAGCTTCAAATTCTGTTTTTCGCACACTGTTCCAAACTCATTTACCAGACCCTGCAACTCCCATTCATTATCACTCATCAGAACTGTATCATCCGCAAACAGCAGTATAGGTAGCTTCCACTCAATTCCCTCCCTTTTCAGCGATACACCAACATCCACTGCTCTTGATAGTATTTCTTTCATGACTCCATCCATATATACAGTAAACAACCACGGGGACATCACACACCCCTGTTTCAAACCAACATTCAGGTCAAAGAACTCGCTCTGCTCACTCTCCACACGTACTGCCGCCTTTGCACCCTCATACATGCTCTTCACTGCTTCCAGCAACTTGCCCTCTACTCCGTATATTCTTAGTACTTTCCACAAACCATCTCTATCCACTCTGTCATAGGCCTTCTCCAAGTCCATAAAGGCAACATACACCTTTTGTTTCTTCTCCAGATACTTCTCCACAACACAATTCAGGGTAAAAATCTGATCTACACATCCTCTTCCCTTCCTAAAACCTCCCTGCTCATCGCCTATCCATTTCTCCGTTCTCATTCTCACTCTCTCAATCACTACCCTACTGTATACCTTCCCTACTACGCTTAGAAGACATATTCCTCGGTGGTTACCACACACTCCTCTTTCCCCTTTGCCCTTATATAGGGGGACTATTATGCCAGTCTTCCAGTCATCGGGTGCACTCCCCTTCTCCCATGCTAGTTTGCACATTTTCCATACCCATTCTATCACTATCTCACCACCATACCTCAACATTTCCCCACACACTCCATCTGTTCCTGGTGCTTTCCCCAACTTCACTCTTTTCATGGCTTCCCACACTTCTGACCTCCTGATCCCCACCTCCTCCTCCACTACTTCTCTACTTCTCCCTCCCATACCATATCCAGCTATGTTTGCTGGCTCTTCATTCCTTACATTTAACAACTCACTGAAGTACTCCCTCCATCTTTCGACTCTCTCTTGCTTCTCGGCTAGCATTCTCCCATTCTTATCTTTCACACCCTTACTGTTTCCCTAACTTTCTTGACTTCTTTCCAGAACAGTTTCTTACTCTCCCTCCATTTTACACTCAGATTCCTTCCAAATTCCTCATCTACTCTTATCTTACTTTCCTTCACTACTCTCTTCACCACCCTCTTACTCTCCACGTACCTCGCTCGTTTCTGTCTCTCGGAATCTTCATTCCCTCTACTACCCAACCACTCTCTATATGCTTTCTTCTTTTCTTCCACAGCTATTCTTACCTCTTCTGTCCACCATGCTGTACCTTTCACTCCCCTCCCTCTTCTCCTCACTCCACACACCTCCTCACATGCTGCACAGATTTCATCCTTAAACACCTTGCTCATCTCCTCCACTTCCTCCATAACTTCCAGGTCGAACCCACCTAGTCGTCTTTCCACTGCTCTCCTGTACTCCTCCCTGGCTTCCTCCTCCTGCAACCTCTCCACCCTACAAAGGAGTATAAAGGAAATCAAGCAACAACAGATCTAGTGACCCTTCTAGGTTGCTTGTCCTCCAAAACACTGAGGATCAAGTGTCAAACAAGTGTCCACCCTCCTCTCGCCTCCCTCCAGCTCTCCTCACCCACTTCTTTTGTATCCTAACCTTAGCTACCACTACATAATGATCAGACAGACCCCCTCCAATACCCCTATACACCCTAGCATCCATCACAGATTTCTTCATTCGTTCATCCACACATACATAATCAATCAATGACTTTCGTTCCACCACTGTCTTATCCTTCATCGTCAACATCCGTTTCCACGTGTACCTGTGGATCATTCTGTGTCGGAAGAAGGTGTTGGCTATCCACAGCCTCCTCCCCACACATACGTCCACAAGTGCACTACCATTCCCATTCACCTCTGATGGTACCCCCCACCCTCCCACCACTCCCTCAACTTTCCTATCACCCACCTTACCATTCATATCCCCAATCAGAAATATTCTTTCATTCTTGTCAAACTTCTCCAGGCACGCCTCCACATTCATCCAGAACTCCTCTTTCTTTCTTTCAAGTATATCCTCTGTCGGGGCATACACGCATACAATCACCCACGTTTGTATTCCTACTTTCATTCTCACCCACACAATCCTTGAACCCACAGACCCATACTCTCTTACACATTCCTTCCATTTGCTACTTACAAACAAACATGCACCTTCTCTCGCTGTTCCTTCACTCACTCCAGCACACACACCCATTCCACACTCCCACTCTCTCACATCTGAACCTTTCCATTTGGTCTCTGTCATTCCACATACAGTAGGGTCTCACATAAAACGAGTATATGGTCGATAAATGAGGGCGTTTTATGCGATTTCGTTTTATGTGAACACAGCATTTTGGTGGCCCAATATCGTCAATGTTCACTGGAAGCGTAAATTTCTGTCAGGAGCGTACGATATTTTGTACGTTTTGTACGATATTTCGGCGTTCTATATGAAAGCGTACGATATTTCGTAAGTTTTGTACGATATTTCGGCGCTCTATGTGAAAACTCCTCGGATTTGCCCCACTTTGGCGGCGGACTCGTTTTATGTGATCACATTCGTTCTGATCGAAAATTAAATATTAATATTTTAGGTCGGTCGTTTTAATCGAGACTCGTTTTATGCGGGACCCTACTGTACATCCAGCCTGGCATTTACTAACACTTCCAGAACCTCTCTCTCTTTTGTGCCATCATTCATGCCACTAACATTCCACGTAGCCATTCTCAGAATGTCCGAAGGCATGTCCTTTGTCGGTCGTGGTTCGTCAACGTTGGTTCCGTCCGCATCCGAGGCTGTTCGTTCGTTTTTCTTTGCTTAGATATTTTTTCCGGGTGGGGGTCGCAAGCCCACCGACCCAACCTCTTTAGTCGCCTCTTACGACACGCAGAAGGCACGTGGGGCATATTCTATTCCCTAACCCCCAGGGGGGGTTATTGTCATCATGTCATCATATATACAGTATATTGCCAGCAAGGGACAAATAACCGAAAAAGATCGCCGTCAAAATAGACGCGAAGTTAACCGCGGCGATCGCCCTATGTAAACATGACAACCATACGCCCGGAATCTACATCCATCCCTTTTACTTTAGCGGCGAGCACTTTACAGGTACCACCAGACTTATTAGAGATTAATTTAGGTTTCCATGCATCCATCAACAACCTACACCCTTTTCTCGTCTGATACTAGTAATAGAAACGGTTTAGGCCTAATAACATTTTTAATGTGGTTTTCGACGAGAATGAAACAGCGTGTTTGGGCCGAAAATCAGGAGTTCAATGCCTATTCCGATTGTCGGTTAGTTACGTTTGCTGTTGTTTTTTTGCCCCCTGCTAGCAATATATTTGATGATGACAATAAGTCTAGGATGGTTCCCCCCTCAACACATACTGTATCCCACTGCGGGGGGCGTGTTTTTAGATTGTTGGATATTGGGTAAAATACTGAATTCAGCTCCTCTTCAGCATAAAAGAAGGTATAGCCTAATCCTGTGGAGAGTGAGCAGAGCGAGTTCTTTGACCTGAATGTTGGTTTGAAGCAGGGGTGTGTGATGCCCCCGTGGTTGTTTACTGTATATATGGATGGAGTCATGAAAGAAATACCATCAAGAGCAGTGGATGTTGGTGTATCGCTGAAAAGGGAGGGAATTGAGTGGAAGCTACCTATACTGCTGTTTGCGAATGATACAGTTCTGATGAGTGATAATGAATGGGAGTTGCAGGGTCTGGTAAATGAGTTTAGAACAGTGTGCGACAAACGGAATTTGAAGGTAAATGCGGGGAAGAGCAAGGCTATGGTCTTCGAAAGGGGTGAAGTCACAGAGTGTGAGGTGAAGCTGAACGGTCAGGCTATGGAGATCGTCAACTCTTTTAAGTATCTGGGCAGTGTGTTGAGTAAAGATGGGACTATGGATGAAGAAGTGCGGGAGAGGGTACAACAGGGGAAGAGGGTTGTAGGAACGCTGAAAGCAGTAACAAGAAATAAGGTGGTCAGTATGGAAGTGAAGAAGTCCTTGCAGGACAGTGTGGTAATCCCGACACTGACTTACGGAAGCGAAGCATGGACGTTGGTTGAGAGACTCAGACCAAGAGTGAGAGCAGTAGAAATGAATTACTTAAGAAGTGCGTGCGGCGTTACATGGAGGGATAGACAGACTAATGAGGAAGTAAGGAGGTGTGGTGTGGAGGTAGATGTGCTGGAAAGTATGAAAAGGAACAACTTGAGATGGTTCAGCCATATGGAACGTATGGAAAGCGAGAGAATGACTAAGAGGGTGTACGAGAGCGAGGTGGAGGGACAGAGAGGGAGAGGTAGACCGAAAGAGAAGTGGAAGGATGGAGTGAGGAAGTATATGAACGAAGGCGGTGCTGGTTGGGGGAGGGGCGTCGACTGACTGGGGACAGAGGTGCATGGGGGCGGTTCATTCGTGGCCACCCCTTCGGGGATCACGGCGTCGGGCAATAGATAGATAGATAGATAGATAATCCTGTGTAGCGGGTGGACCTGTATTTATCTCAATAATTTGGTAATGTTGCAATATATTTTTACATTTTACATTCATAGGCTAAATAGTCCACTAATATACTAGGTTAGGTTAGGTTAGGTTAAATATATTGCTCAGCTCAAGCCTCAAGGATTCTTAGTACCGTAAAGTGGGGTAACTTCGGACTTGGGTCATAACTTCGGACATCGGCGATAATAAGTAATTAGACATTGGCATTATATAATGGAAACGCTTTTTATTGTTTTTTTTGTGGGGTCCGTTTAGAGAAATGGCAAAGGAAGAGCATGTAAAAGTCCTAGGGAACTGACATGAGTATATGTACAGTACACTAAAAAAATATTATATATATGACGAAAATATTTACATTTTTCGCTACCCTGCCAAACTTCTATCACCCTGAAGAAATTTGTTTGTATGAATGATGTTGTGACTGATATAATTTTGTAGTAACATTACCAGAGACAACATCCACCAAAGGAAATTTGTTACACTTGTATAACGCTCTAGCTAGAACACTATCATTTAACCGATTGTGTTTAAAGGTGGGGGCTCATGGGTTGAGGTAAACATGGAATGATAATCGCCAAGCTGTACATAATTATCTTGCAAAATGCAATGGCACTGAAATAATTATTAACAATGGTATAAGGATTTTGCGGATCGTCTATACCAGGCCTGTGACGTCATAGTGACGTCACACCAGTATCCTTATCCTAGACTGGATGGTGGACTTATACTGGTGTGACGTCACTGGCCTGGTATAGATGATCCACAAAATCCTTTATACCATTGTTAAAAATTATTTCAGTGCCATTGCATTTTGCAAGATAATTATGTACAGCTTGGCGATTATCATTCCATGTTTACCTAAAACCATGAGCCCCCACCTTTAAAACAAAAAACATGGTAACTTCGGACATGGAACAAAACAATAATTTGTTATTATTTGCCCTATGAAAATAATTCATAATACAGTACTTGTCCATCATTAACATGGTGGTAAAAGATCAAATAATCATTCTCTGAGTCCAAAAACCCATAAAAATATGATAATATGCTAACCGATTAATGTATTTCGGATAATTCTGGATATATAATATATATAAATTAGGAGAGGCATATATCTTGTCCAAATTTTTTTTTATCTGCAGAAAGAAACACCAACAAATACGTTATAGAGTACCTATAAAAATGCTCAAATTCATAAAAGTGTATATGCAGTGATATAGTATACCTGTACATACCTATATATTTTCACTAGGCCTAGTTAATTTTCGAGTTATTGATTTGACAGCATTGGTTATTTTTCCTGCTCAATATATTCTATTCTTACAGTTTCTTACAGTAGATCCTCTGGAAAAAGGCAAACTATGCCTGTGTATCCAGCTCAGTACCAGTACTTGCACTGCTGCGGTCGTTCACGGTGTTGGCGGCGGCGGTAGCAGACGCAACATTTTTACTATTCTGTATTTTTGTTTTATAATCAAACTTCAAATCTTGTCTTCCCCATGCTTTATCAAGATTCCTTTCAAACTCCCTTATTGATTCGGAATCAACTACATACTGGGGCAGTGCGTTCCACTCATTTACCACTCTATCACAAAATGAGTTCTTTGCCTTCTCAAGCCTATTTCTTTCTTTGTAAATTTTCTTAGAGTGTCCTCTCGTTCTTGTTCCATCCCGCATCAAGAAAATACCTTCACACACATCCTCATCGTACTTTCCTGACACTATCTTAAAAGTCTCTATCATATCCCCTCTCTTTCTCCTATATGCCAGTGTCGGAAGCCCCAGTGTCCTCAACCTCTGCTCATAGCCCGCGTTCTTCAACGTTGGTACCAGCTTGCTAGCTCTCCTCTGCACTTTCTCCACTGCTTCTATATCCTTTACCATATATGGAGCCCACACCTGGTTTGCATATTCCAGGTGCGGCCTAACCAGCGCTGTATATAGATTCCTGAAGATTTCTTCGTCAAGTGACACAAATGTCCTCCTTATCAGCCCTACAATTCTATTGGCTTTGTTTATCTTTTCCGCTAAATGCTCTGAGAAATTTAACTTATTGTCTATCACTACTCCTATATCCTTTTCTGCACTCACTTCCTCCATCGCTTCATACATACTGTATCCTACCTTGTCTATCTCGCTGGTCCCAATCCGCATGTACTTGCATTTTTTTGGATGAAAAGGCATTAACCAATGCTCAGACCATCCCTTCATGCCCTCCACATCTCCTTGAAGCAAACCCATATCTTCCTCACTCCTCACTCTTCTATACAGTTTAGTGTCATCCGCATACAGGTATACCTCACTTCCATTAGTTATAACTTCAGGCAAGTCGTTGATAAATATAACGAACAGCAGTGGTCCCAACACAGATCCCTGAGGTACCCCACTTGTAATTTCCCTCCACCCCGAGCCTATTCCATTCACCAGTACCCTCTGTCTCCGATCTTTCAGGAAGGCTTCTATGAGTGAGCTCAATGCCTAACGAGAACAGATCCAAACAGAATACTGTATATGTTAAACATCATATATAACTCCCTCCTATACTGATTATACAGGCCTAAAAGTATTGACTGTGCATTTTCCACTATAACATCGGACCGGAATAAGCAGCAATAATAAAATATTAATATAAAATAGTAGGAGCCGAAAAATGAATGAAATAAGGCCACGAACGTACGTCCGAAGTTCTCCTCCTTTTGTCCGGAGTTAGCCCAGCTTTCTTGGCAACCATTTTCCATAAGAAATCACCGTATGTCCGAAGTAATCCATACATGTCCGAAGTTTTCCACTTTTCAAGGAAACTTCGGATATCATTTAGGATAAGGATAGCTCTCTTATTATGGGGGATAATTTTAGGAGGCTTCCTGGATTACGGCGCACTAGCACCATACATCACTTGACCTAGTTAAATCTCTATAATGTGTTTACACTCAGGAGAAATTGTTAAAAAACATCGAAAAATTTCCGAAGTTACCCCATTTTACAGTACTGTAAATAGGCCTAGGCATCTGAAAAACAGCTCCTCCCACTACACAGGATCTGGGATGGATGTAGAGTCCGGGCGTACGGTCATGTTTACATAGGGCGATCGCCGCGGTTAACTTCGCTTCTATTTTTTTGGTTATTTGCCCCCTGCTGGCAATATATATGATGATGACAATATGTCACGGGGGGGGGGGGGGGGGGGGGTGAGAGGGGGCAAAGCCCCCCCTCAACATAATATTGTATCCAATGGCATTCAAAATAAACGGGAACAATGGAAGATAATGGCAAAGGTCTGACGCGTAGTGTAAACAAGGCTGGCGGTACGCCCAAACTCTACATTCTACCCCAGGATCTTGCCTAAAAGAACACTGGGAAAAACTCTATTTTTCTGTCACCAATTTTCCCATGGATTTTTTTATTTTTCCCTGTTAATTTTGATCAATATATAGTGTTTGGAAATAATTACAACCCTCGGAGAAACCGTTTTCCCTATTATACAACGATCTTA